>VWZW01001018.1:467567-551471 GCA_013397115.1 Edolisoma coerulescens
CGGCCTGGCCTCCGCGGGGAGCACGGGCGATCGGCGGGCAGCGGCGGCCGCTCCTTTGTGTCCCAGGTCGGTGCCGAGGGGTGGCGCGAGGGCGCAGGGTGGTCGGGCAGAGCGGCGGGACTGTGTCCGTGCCCTCCCGAAGTGCTGGGACAGGCGGACACCCCTCCGTACCCGGCCTGTCTCCGGGGCCGCGGGCATGGCGGGCGGGGGGCTTGTTTGTGTCGGGCTGACCCCCTCCCCCCCGCACCCCCGCAGGGAAACTCGGGGGGCCCTTCNCCGACCGGGTGGGCGGCGAGGCCGGGCGGGGGGCTCGGCCGCCTCCGCCGCGGGGCAGGGGACGCTTCCCCCGGGCTCCTGGTCGAGGGGCGGCTCGTGGCCCCCGGGAGCGGCTCGTGGCCGGACAAGTTTCTGCCCAGGCTGCGTTTCGCCGCCGCTGTTGATTGTTTATCGCTCCGAGGCGGCGCCGAAAATAGGTCAGAAATAATGTCCCGCTCGTCCCCGCCGCGAAGTGTCCGAGGGCCGGCCGTGGTACTGGGAAGTGCCGGAGGCGATGGTGCCTTTCCCCTCGTTCCTTTCCTGAGAAAGACCGGACCCTCACAGGGTTTGAAACAATACGGGGGGAGGAGAGGGGGCGTTAATTTTTTTTGTTTTGTTTTTTTTTTTAATGTCGGTTTCTGCGTGCAAGTGTGGAAAGTTGGTGGCCGAGCGTTAGGAATAACTCCCAGCTATTTCCTGGTGCGCGGAGGGCGGCACTGGCGGCTCCCGCCCTCCCGCTCCGAGCGGGAGCAGCCCGTTCCCCTCGGAGCGCCGGCGGAGCGGGGCAGGGCGCTGTGGGCCGGCCGTGCCGTGCCTCCCGCAGATGCCCGGAACCCCCGGTACCGTCCGCAGGATCTCGTCAGGGCTCAGTTAACCTCGGGGCGCGCTCGGCAGGATTTGCATGATAAGTAAGCGCTCTGGTGGAAATAATCTTTCTTTCTTGTGTTATTTTAAGCAAAATTTCGAACAGAACCTATTTGAAAGCTTTATTTGATAATTACACGTTGCAAACACACTGTTTGGAAGAGAAGTTGCATAGCATAACAGATTCTTAAAAACTGTAATTGGGGGATTTACAGTCATGTTGATACTATAACTAAAGCGGTATTTGTGCTGATGTGTTTAAGCCCACTTCCCCTTTCTCCTGGCTGCAGAGGATTTTATTGACTGAAAAGTAAACAAGCTACTGTTTGAGATCTTACATATTATCAAGTAGAGTGGACATAAATGCCTGTTTTGTTTTACTGGGTTTTACTTTTTTTTTAAGTAATTCTTTCAACTTGCTTAATGTCTTATAAATAGGCAAAGCCTAAGGTAAAATCCACACGCACCACCTTTTGGTTTGCTTGACCGATAGCAAGTAGCAAATGCTGCAGAGTCTTTGTTACTCTGGAAGGGAATGTATTACATTTTCATCCATTAAATAACTCCAACTTAGCATTTTGATTGTGAAGATAAAATTGCTTGGCCCTTTCTAAGGGATAAATAGCACAGCCCAAACCTGGCTCAGTAAATCTCTGCTTTGCTGGAACATTATAGCTTTATTACAATGAAAGAATTCTGGATTTGAGGAGGAACAAATTAAGTACTCTAGCGTAGTTTTTACTATTCTGTTCAACAGTTCATTGCCCATTAGAACTGAACTGTTTCGTAGCAAGTGAACAATAATCTGGGCTCTGGCTGTATCTTTGCTAATACTTTAAATTAATGAAGTACAGAGTTGTCATCTTGTTCTGTTCCTACCATGTGACTGTGCCAGTAGTCACAGTCTGAGTACCTGCATTTGGTATGTCAGAGTATAGCTGTAAATCTTAGTCTGCAGTTTCCTTGGATGGACCAACTTGTTTTCCTTTTCCCACCACTCGCTTTTCCCCTTCTAAGTGGTATAAGTCAGTTCTTAAGCTTTCCTTTGGTAATTGATAAAAGTCAGAGAATATGAATTTGAATTCATGCTTTGGAACGGTTTAAATATCCCTTGTGTGAAATACAATCCTACACAACTGGTAAGAGTTGACTGATATGGGAAAATATGGGTTTTGGTCTTAAATTAGCACTTTAATAATAAAATTGATTTGTTACCGTCAATTCAAATTATGGTCGGTGTGGCTGGCCTGGATAAGATTTGGCATGAATAGTAATCAGTAATAGTGAAGTACACACAGCAACCAAAATATCTCTTCAAAACTGTGATTTTGAAAATGTGCCAGACAAACCAACACATTTGTTGATTCAATTTAACTCCATTGCAGTAGAATTTACTTTTGTTTTGAGTTAAGTAAAACCTCAAAAATAACACGTTGGGCTCTGTTCAGATTTCAGAAGAACTAAGCCCTTGCACCTCTTCTGAAGCCCCAGTGATGGATGTGACACTGTTACCTGACGCTGCAGTTTTGTGGTTTTAACATTTCCCTTGGCAGTACCTTGGTTTCAAAGCTCAGTTCTAGGACTGTCTCTGGTGCTTTTTTCTCATAAGGAAGAATTCGTTCCCAAGCAGGGAGAGATGTGAAAACTGAGATCCATTGCTCACTCTGGCATTCCCTATTTACTTTGCTAGTCAGTTTTCTGCTGAGATGACTCTGACAACTTCTAGTGGACTTGGTTGTGATTTTAAGATATGATAAATAGTCTTTGACAGGATGTTTCTATCAGTATCTCATTCTCACCAGGTTACAATCTGCTGTTTTGGTGCGAGCTTCTCTTGCTGGAAGTGATTAGAATAGGATATGAATGCCACAGCCATCTGTCTGGCTAGGGAGGTGCATAGGAAAGCAAATCCTGGCAAATTTGTGGTACTGAGGCAGATTACTGTGAGTAGCAAGGTTCTGAATGACTGCAGGTAAAGGTATGGGAGCCCTTTATGAGCTCTGACTCTTGTCAGAACTCTTGCTGTTCTTTTCCTTGAAGAGAACCTGGTTGCCTACACCAATGTAGGAGGCACATACCCAAATGTTTATTAATGTGATGCTGAGAGTACTGATGCCTGTGTCCCTCTCTTGGCCTGGCTGCTGTCCCAAACAAATTTGAAAGTTAAATCAGTACCAAAGATGGACCTCAGTGTGAGAATCAACAATCAAGTGCTGTGACTTCTTGTTACTGTTGACCTTGTTTCAGTGTTTGAAGTTGTTATTGATAGAGACTAATGTTTCTCCTTGCTTGGTAATTGTTTCATCTTGTACTTCGTGTTTTCTGTCTTGAAGTCCTTTTGTTCTTTTTCATCTTCCAATCCCTACAGACTATAGGACAGCCTTGGCAGAATATACTCTCTCGTTAACCAAGCAGGAAGAGTTGAAGTTTTATTGTGTGGGTTTCCCCCCTTCCCTTTTTCTCTGTATAAAAAAATACAGTCTCACTAGTGCTTTGTTTTCATGACAGGAAAGATGAGTAGCACCTGTGTGTTGACCAGCCATTGTCCCTGATGAATATTTGTTTTGACAGCCTGTTGTTGTGTGTCAGTTACCTCTGATAGGCTGTTGCTCAGAGAGCCTGTAGCCTAAATAAATATCATTTTGTCAAGTACCAGCATGTGAATTTCTTTTGGTTAACTATGAGCATAACTCAGAGTTTCTTGAATTATTAATTATTTTATCTTGCATTCAGTATTCCTCCTAATGAACAAGCATGGAAAATGTGGGGGTTTTTGTTAATGAAAAGTTTATCTTGCAATCTTCAAAAGCTTTATAGGTTCCTATATCCTGGTGATACAGTTCAGTGGTTACAGTGGTTGTACTGGGTTGACATTTGGACTTGATGATCTTTAAAGGTCTCTTCCAACTTCGATGATTCTGTTCCATGATTCCACAAGCCGCAATCCTGCTGCTTTAAAACAGGAATGAGAGATTGGTTAAATCCACTCAAAAGTCACATTTTTGGTCCCTGTGAGCTTGCTACGATCATACTGTGCTTCTGAAAAAATGCTAGTTCTATGTTTTTCTGCCACAGCTAGGCAAAGCAGTAAAGTATGTCCTTACATTCTGTTAACATTAATGTACCATGTGTTTTCTCCTTGGCAAGACACGCAATTTTACGTTTGCTACGCATCTGCTGATTTTGGCCTTCTCTAGGATTTTGCTAAGCACCTTTTGAACACATTAATTCATTGGATGCATCTCATTAAGTATTGTGTGTAGAAAAATAAGTCACTGTTGAAGTATGAACATAATTAAATATTTATGCATTCATTTATAGCAAAAGCAGTTGGTATTTAGTCATGTGGTATTGCTGATATTTGTAGAAGTCTGTTGTACAAACCATCTTCCTCGAAGAACAATGAGTGGAACCTTTGTGGTAACAAGAATATACAACAAAGAGTATACAAGAAAAAAATCTGAAAGGGAGGAAATAAGTTTGCTATAGTTTTGGGTCAGGAAGAAGTCAGGTGAGCAAATTGTGTTTACTTCAAGCAGGAAATTGGTGACAGCATTGTTCTTGGAAAGAACAGGCAGAGAAATAAGGAACAGAATCAAATCTCACAGAGTTCAACTCACAAGTGGAACAAAAGTTGAAAACGCTAAAGCAAATTGAAATGACATCAATTCTATTTTTTGTTAGATGGTTTCAGTACTTTTTTTTTTTAACGGATTTTCTGTAGAGATTTTGAAATTGGGAACATTTTTGTTGCTAAGAATTTTGAACTTTATATTGTGCAAGCAATTTTGGTGGAAATGTGATATGAAGTTTCACTTACCAATATTTCTTACTAAAAATAAATTAAAAGTGTCCATATTTCTGAATTGCAAGTCTTACATCAGAAAAAAGGGAAAACATACACATTTTGCTATTTTTAGTTTTCTGGTGAAAAGTTAAAATTTTTTTTACCTCTAATATACATATGTGTGCATATGGTTTGTTGAATCTTGTTTGTAAAATAAATCACAAACCTGTACACACCATACCCCCAAATTAAGAAGAAATCTATAGCATTCATCAGTTAGTTGGGCAGGAAGCTTTACACTTGACCTCTGATGTTTTGAAATAATAAACTGACTTGTTTTCCAGATGCAAGTCTGCTTACTATAATCACAACCTCGTTCACGTGCTGTGACCTCATGAATTAATCCCTGTTACTGAAAATGCCATAAATCACTCATTACCTGTTGCATAAAGGATGTTGAGAGATAATGCTTTATCATGCTTTCTAGCTATAAAATAAACTGAATTCTCTTTATGCTTTAGATGATTTTTCTGAAGTTAATAAGCAAGGTTTTCCTTTCAATTTTTATATTAGAATGGCTTGCAGTACATATTTTGTCTTCTTTCTATTGAAATTTTGTCTTCTTTCTATTGAAATTTACAAGGAAAATGTTGTAGTATTTGTGCTTCTGTAGAAGAAGCTGTACTGTCTCCCCAGACTGTCAGTTCCGTTATTGCTTGATGATTTTTCTGCATAATGATTGTGTATTTCCATGTAAAAAATACCGGTCTAAATAGTATAATTAATGCTCCTGGGTTTTAGTGGTACAGGTAGTAGTGGTTGCATATCTAGTGCTTTTCAACTTAATCATAATTGCTTGCCTGTCTATTTATATGTGGCGCATCTATATGTTTTTAAAAGATTTTCTGGGTAAATTCTGAATTTACACCAGCTATCAGATAATTCTAGAGCCTATATTTTCAGGCACCTCTGACCTTCAGTCCCTCACTGTGGTGAAATAATCCAGATCAAAACATGCCAAGGTTTTGAGGATATTTGAAGTACTGAAACAATAAAGCATAGATAGTAGAAAACATGTTTTACTACTTTACATGTAAAACAGCTTAGAGGAAAAAACTTTGTAATGAGTGAGGTCAATACTAGACCTGAATGTGGAAGTCAGGACCCAGATCTCCACATTTGTGGCCATTCTGTCATGCTGGACTTCTTTTTCTAGTGAAGGCCCTTGTTGCTGGGGCAGAAGCTCTGAGCCGTAGGGTTTTACCTGCTGTTAATTTTATTCTACATGTTCTTAAGAGACAACCTGTGGAAGGTGCATTGTATGTCTCTGATACTGGTTTGAGTGCCAGCTAATGCTACTAATGTTTGGGCTGAATTTTGAGTCCATGACTAGAAGCTCTAACAGATGTGTTACCTGCCCTTCGATTCAAATGTGTAAAAGCTGATGGAGTTTAGCTAGAAAGATGAATTTTCGTGGCCCGTCCGTATAGTTTGTTCTTCTCCGGCAGGACAGGAAGAAACAACAACCTGTTTGAAAACCAACCAGCCACGCTATCAGCAGGGTAGGGAAAGCCTCTGATGACTTTGGTTCCTGGTTGTTCGGCCTTTTTTTCCCTGAATGTGTTATGCTATATTTAAAGGGTGGTTTTACTTGTCCTAGTTGTAGTAAATTTGAAAGCAGCATGTAAGGGATTTAATGATTACAAAACGTTAGTACAAGAATTTCTAACTAAACATGACAAATAAATGGTATGAGAAAAGGAGTGAACAGAAACTGTTCTGTACAAAACATTGTCAAAAATTGTTTAAGTGGCATTGGTGGTGGTTCAAGCTAATTCAGAAAACAGTTTTCTGATTTGTTTTGATGTAACCCTTCAAGTCTACTCATTGAAGTTACTAAAGGTGATCATTAGTTTTGTTTTGTTTCCAATGTGTTGTTTTGGAAACAGAGTCTTGCCATTTTAGGTTTGTGTCAGTGTTTTTAGCAGCTTCTCACGTCAGCGTTGTTCTGTTAGTGAAATGCCACATGGGGAGCGGGAGGTAAGAGGAGTATGAAGCCTTCAAGCTGCAAAATAAACAAAAGCAAATCTTGAAACTGAATTTGGTTATGCTGCTGTACTTGTCTGTTTAATAGGGACTCTTTAGTAAGATATTCTGGCACTGTAGGGGGGAGGAGCAATGCCAGCGCTCTGAGGGAGGGTTGCAGCCTGTGGAGCTCAGGTGGAGCAGGCTGTGCTGACTAGAGTAGCCCTGTCGCTCTCTTCCTCCATGACAGGGAGCAGAAGAGCCCTTCTTCAGCAAAATTGTTCCTATCTCCTGATGCCAGATGTGTTGGTTGGTAACTCTGCAGGCAGAGTGTGTTTCTGGGCCTGTTGGGGCAATGCTGCTGCAAGCTGCTCAGCTTTCTGTCCTTCCGTGCCTCCTTCTGGAAGGAAATGGGCTGGGTTGCCAGGGAGGGTTCCCAGGTGAGATGTTGCTTCCCTGGGAAGCCAGGCCTGCAAGTAGAAAGCAGAACTTGCCCTGTGGAGCAGGGGGAGGTTAGACTGAGCTGCTGCTTGGGCTCTGGGGCTGTGTCTTTCCGTGGAAGAAGTGGGGCAGGGGTAGGGTGTTACTGTTCAACTTTTGAGGTGAATCAAAGAAAGGAATGGAGGATAAAAATACTGCCTCAGGAATGGCTGCGAGAAGGGGCAGTTTCTTTCACCCTGCTGCTGAGACCTCTTTGCTGTGCCAAGTCTGTGGCTTATGGAGGCTGAGGGGACAACTGGGCAGGGAACCGCTGTGTTGTGCTGCTGCGCTCTTCCCTTCCCCGTGCTTGATGGCACTGCTATTTGTGGAGCTGTGCTTTGAAACCGGATAAGGAAGTGATCCGATCAAGCCCTGCAAAAATAGATTATTCTTAAATGGTAACTAATTAATTTTAAAATGCTGTCCCACGAGCACTGTGTTGGCAGTGTTGAGGGGGCGATGTACTGATGCTGTGAAGATATGAATGAGCACCTGAGGCAGAAACTTCTGAAGCTGTTTCGAGTGTGGAAGACTTTGTGTATTTTCACGGACAAAGTTGGCCTAAATTCTTGCTGTGCCCTTACTCACCTCTTCAGGATTAGATGTTAATATAGTCATACTCTTTGAGATAGATCAGTGCAGCTGTTTGTGGAACCATGCTGTATTTAAAACAGTGAAATGTTGCTGTTAAANCTTACAAAGTAACCTCTGAAATAGCTGTCGAGATTTGGTTTGATGCTGGGGGCTTTTTGCCTCCCACAGCTGCCAGCACAATTGCAGAGATGGAGTGGGTGCAAGCAAGTCTGCAAGGGTAGCAAAAAGATATCATTTAGAGACTTCGCTACTGATATATAATGTGCTGTTTTCTCAGGGTGCTTACTGACATCCAGTCTTCTTATAGTGTACATGCTAAGATCTCGGTTTGTTCAAGCTACCATCACAGCTGTCCACCAGTCCTGATCAGTGTTATCTTTACTTGACACTTGTTTCTTCAAAGACTTCCTTGCCTTTGTCAGTAAAAAAGCACACACAGTGGTCTGTGTACTGTGTTTAGTCCCTTCTCTTCTAAAGAGCTAAGAAAAGTAGGGAGTGATTAAATTTTACTGTGGGATTTTTTTTTCTTGGGAGTGGGGAGTGTGTGTTGTTTGGTTGGTTTTATTTGTTTGTGGGATTTTTGTTTGGTTTTTGTTGTTGGTGATTTGTTTGTTAGTTTGGGTGTTTTTTTGTTTTTTTCTGTTAGGTCAGATCTGTTTTGCTCCAGGCTTCAGTGGTAGAAAAGAGAGTGGGGAACATGAAGGACAGAGCATTAACATCTTATGCTTGACTGGTTTGGGTAATAGCTGAGTGAACTTAGAAGTTTAGATACGTTTCAACTTAGTGCTCTTAGATTTGGAGGTGTGCAAGACATAAGCTGCTGGAGGTACCACCTGAGGTTGCAGAGAAAAGAATTTCTCTTCTTCACCTGCTCAGTATGAAGGTAAGTGAGCATCAAGAGAACTTGAAGTCTTAGACCAAACTGACATGTTGATGTTTGTTTGCTACAATGTGTTTTTGAAAAGCTTTAATGCACATTCTGAAATACTTTTTATGACTTCATTAGGTCTTGCTTGCAGTGGCAGTCTGCTAAATTGTCCTTCAACTTTGCACTTGTATCATTCAACCATAACTAAATTGCACTGTGTACTAGAGTAATATGGATTTGACTGTAAAATTCATGTATGTTTTGTGTAGCAGAAAAGTTATAGGGACGGTATTAGAAGAGGGGTCAGTTGTAGAGAGGGTCTTGTAGAGCGTCAGAAAATCATTACCAAAGGAAGAACAAAAGACCAGGGTGTGACTTTTCTCAGGTAGAAATTGAATAAAGGCAGTGGGCAGATGTTATAAGAAGTTAAAAACAATGTTTTATATTTCCACAGTTTTTGAGTTTGGGATTTTAGTGCTGAAGATCAAAGAATCAAACTTTTAACCTAAATTTGTGTGCTATAATGCTTACCTCGATTTGTTTTGTTAAAACGGTAGGAAACTGAAAGCCAAACCACAAGGAAATCAGCAATAGTGTGGCCAGCAGGACCAGGGTAGTGGTTGTCCCTCTGTACTCAGTACTGGTGAGGCTGCATCTCAAATCCTGTGTCCAGTTCTGGTCCACTCACTACAAGACAAGCACTGAGGTGCTGGAACGAGTCCAGAGGAGGGCAGTGGAGCTGGTGGAGGGTCTGGAGCACAAGTCCTGTGAGGAGCTGGGGGAGTTTAGCCTGGAGAAAAGGAGGCTCGGGAAGACCTTATCCTTCTCTACAGGTACCTGGAAGGAGGGTGTAGCAAGATGGGGGTTGGTGATAGAATGAGAGGAAATGGCTTTAAATTGTGTTAGGGAATGTTTAGGTAGGAAAATTTCTTCACTGAAAGGGTTGTCAGACACTGAAAAAGGGTGCCTTAGGGCAGTGATGAGATCACTGTGTCTGGAAGTGTTAAAAAAGGTGTGGAGTTAGCACTTGAGGACATGGTCTAGTGGTGGAGATAGCAGTGTCAGTTTAAAGGTTGAACTTGATGATTTTAGAGGTCTTCTCCAACTTTAATGATTCTATGAAAAAAAATTAAAATCAAGGATTATGTTTTTAAAGATGTAGCAGCCAGCCCCAAATCAGCTGCCTTTACATTGGATTATTAACATTAGGTGTTGAAAAATAAAATAGTTTTTGATACAGTAATCCAGTGTATTTCTGAAAGAATTTACATTTGTAAGAAAGTCCTGTTGGAGTCACGGTTTTTCTGTGTTGGCTGATCCAGCCTATCACCACCGATGCTATTACTGTAGGAACTACCAAGGAAGTGGTTTTGTGACCACTGATCCTGGATCAGATTTACTATCAGATTATCCCCTAATGTAGCTTCGATCAGGCAGCCAAGCTATCACATTTCCTAAGTTAATAAGTGCATGCAATATATCATTTGCACTAACCTAATGCCTACTGTGGGAGGAAATACAGTAACTATTTGGCATAAAGCCTTCCAATACAACATCAACCTGTCAAATCTAAACTGTATTTACTGTCTTGTCAAAGAATGACCTCAGAGCAGGTATTGGAACAATGACTCAACTCTGTAAATTGTGCTGTTTTATTTACAGAGGATGATAATACAGAATTGTTACCTATTAAAAATAGTTTACTGATATATACAGTTAGATTTGTTTTTCATTTCTCTTGAAATCAAAGCTTTATTTTTTTGAAAATAAGTTTGCTTGTGGTGGGAGAGAAGTTGCAACTTTCTTTTGGAGACTTTTGATTCATAAAATATGGCAGAGTAATGACATTAACAGTCATTGCAGATATTTTAATCCCCAATTCATCCATCCATATGAAAGTTACTTTTCATTTAATGACTTCGTTGGGACATGGAATTCAAAGAGAGAGAGCTTTCTTCCTTTGTGTAAGTAAGAAAATGAAGTATGTTTTAAGTATACTTAGACCCTTAATGTTTTATGAAGAATCTATTCCATTGGAAAGAATCAAACTATTTTAGTAAGCTTCCCTCTCCTACCTTATTAATTCTTACCTGATACATCCTTCATAAATTCAGGAGTTTATAAGAAGGTGAATATATTAAGCTCTGCAGTTTGGTTTTCTAAGCCAAAATACTACAGCCTGCAATTTATTGGGGTTTTTTTTTTTACATTTATTGTAAGATCCTTATATGCTTTTTATGTAAAGTTCCAAAAGACTTTGATTATTTAGTATAAGCGCTTCATTGTGCTTTTTCCCCTATAATGCTCTTCTGAATAGTTTAGGAGAAGGTAGATTGTGAGTTCATTAATGGAAAATTATAACCAAAACAAGTAATTAATTTACAGATTTATTTCACCATTTGCAGATGTATTTCTAGATACATTATTGCTGCTGTAGTTAGAGGTATTTATTTTCATCACTGTTGTTAAGGTAGCTCAGCTTTACTGCTGATTTACCCTGTCCACTCTCCTTGGTTCTTAGCATGAGTGTCTAGAAGTTCATTTTTCTCACTGAGCCAGTGTATGGGACCAAAGTGGGACGAGGTGACTGGCATAATTTAGTAGCACATATCCTGAACTGCTACTGCTTATCATCAAAATGCTCCATTTTAGCTGTTTCTGACTCAAAGGCAGTCACATTTGTGCCAGTTATTTCATACCTTTTTAATAATTTTTAAAATGTGGGTTTTATTTTTAGGGGAGGTCTTTGTAAAAGGCAAATAAAACATTCAGTTTGGTTTGTTCATGTTCTGTTTCCGTTTTCTGTGCAAATTACTGTTGAAACCATTGCTCAATTCATTTTAATGAGAAAGAGGAGAAAGGATCTCAGAGGTGATGCAGTTTTTGTTTTGTGTAAATTGGTGGCTGAAGAGAGAATTCTGACACTGAAGTTAGTGTCCATATTGGAAGGAAAAATACAGAAATCTGTAAGCATGGGGTCCGTTTTGCAGCAGGGGTTTTTGTGTTGGAGGGAGAAGAACACATCGATAAGAAAGACCTTTTAACTGTGCTGCCACAGAACTTTTCATGTTAAACTTTTAATGAGGAAGCTTAGAAATAACATGTCATTTGTCAAACAGACAAAGACCAATGCTAGGATAGAAGGGAATAAGCCTAATAAGTGTTCAAGATGAATTACTGTATCACATGTATGATCTGTTAATAGGGGAGAAGAAGAGAAATAAATGAAAGATCTTAATGACTTCTGTGCTCAGTGGGAATAATCAAGTTGTCAGCTCAAAGTAGTGAGTATGTTGTTTTTATCAGTGTGCTGCATAGAGGATGAGATATTGGTGCTAAGTTTAAAGCAAAAAGTATGAAAACTTGAATTTTAATGCCTGATTAAGTTGGTTGTTTATCTAGCCCATTAAAATGCCATAGGTATCTTGCATTAGCTTTGTTGGAATCCAGCCTTGTGGTTGGCTGGGAAGTAGTCTAGACTTAAGAGAACCAAGCATGAAGAAAATTGTAATAGTTGAGTTTTGCCCTGAGCCCATGAAAATTAGGTCATTGTTTAACTATATGTGTAGTTATTTATTTCACATAATTATTTATAACTGTAACGCTTTACAAAAAATAATTAGGAAATCCTGATGTAAAGCAGTCTGTTCTGAAGCATTTTTCTAGTGGTGGTCATGTTGTGTTTTTAAAATTGGGATAATGAATTGAATAAAGTATTCTAGATATTTCCACTTAAGGGTTTTGTTTTGTTTGCTTGCTTGCTTGTTTTATGATGTGATGATTATGCAATCCAAAATTCAACTGCCATTTCTTTTCTACACCCTCACCTTTTTAATTATGGAGAAGCAGGGTTTATTTCTAGTGCTGGGAAGCTCTAGTCTCAACCAGAACACTGTGATACCAGCTGCTGCACAGCTGTGAAAGGATTTCAAAGGACAGGGGAGTTATGCTTGCAGTAGTCCAGGCTCTCTCTGCAGGGAATGCAGAGAGAGAGGTGAAATGATCAAAATAACAGGCTGGTTCTTTAAAGCACCATGCTGAACTAATACATGCAGTGAATTATGCTTTTTCAGCCTCACAGTAATTAAAATAAAAGGATATTAGCTTGGATGAGTTTTGGCTGTATGGATAGATGGGACATATTTCTAATCACATGCATAAAAATTTGGCAGGTCTTCTGTATAGTCTTGCCAAAGTCTATGAGAACCCAGAGAAAACTAAATGAAAAACAGTGTCTAGGTTTCCAGTCAGGTTTTGCTAGTATGCACACTCAGAAAATAGGCATTGGGAATAGCCTTGATAGTCAGGTCAGGAACTTTGTTTTCACCACACTAGGTTTCAGCTGAAGGCAGTCCAAGAAACAGCTAAAAAATTCCAAAAATTGGAATTGAAAGCAGTTCTCAGGTGGGGGGACAAACCTGTGAGTCATCAGCACAGAGGTAGATGGTGGCTGAATTTGTGTTGGCATGTGCTGCTGGATCTCTGAGCCTACAGGAGAAGAGGACTGGGAAAAAAGCTCAGGGCTGGAGGTGTATAAAGCTCCTACAGCAACTTTGAAGAAAAATACTACTTGAAGAATGTTAAATGAACAGCTAACATCTTCATTTATAGGTTCTGTAGTTTTACTTTTGATTTCCACTGAATATAAAATTCTAAATCTGAGGCTAGAAAAAATTCAGTTCCTCAGAATTGTGCATGTTTTCTCTCTCTCTTTTAAAAAAAGAACTCAGTCCTTTTTAAAAGAGAACTGGTATGACACAGGCTGTAATGCATTGTTAAACAAATGTAATAAATGTTGGTGCCATTTTTATGTGGTATTATGCCATCAGGATTTTACTGGGTCTTTATTGATAATTTGTGGTATCAAAGATGTAATACCAACATGACATGCACAAGTGAATTCTGTTTTAAAAAAAATCCAGATAATGGGGTTTTTTATGTTCTACTTTCTCTGTTTTCTTCCCTCTGAAGCTCAGGCAAAACCAGTTTAGTTTCACAGCTTGCCTGCACAAGCTGTGATAGATTTTGTGTTTGTATTTCTCCGAAATATACATACAGAAAAGATGCAAAGTTTCTTTAAGAGGGTAGAACTAAGTGTTCTCTTTTTTTATGTCTTTGAAATCTAAAGGTCATCAGATAAAAAAGAGATTTTGCATATTTTTGTTGTATTTTTTAAGTACCCTAATGGTTTCAGAGTACAGGAGAGATGAACTGATTCTTAATAAACAGTTTTAAGGTAGTGGTTTATCGGGAGCTCCAGGGAGAGTTTCACAATATTAGGTGGTGTTGACCTACCTGCAGTGTTTGCTCTAACAAAGTGGGTTCGTGGTCTTAAGGCTCTCCTCCTTGTCCCCTGAATTTTGGCTCCTGTGGAGAAGGGACATAAGACTTACCAGGAGAATCTCATCAGACCTGTTCTTATAAGTTGTCTCCTCCCTGGTAGCTATGTAAGGCTGTGTGGGGGCTTGAGCTGTATTTGATGACTCAGGCCAGAATATCCTCCTACCCTCTTCATGGCTGTGTTGCTGCTGGTGAACTGAGAGTCTCTCTGAAGATTGGGAAGGCTGGGGGGTGGCTGGGGGTGTACCAGAGTTCTCTGGGAGCTTAGAATTCCTTGATGAAGACAGGGGTTAGTTTGACTGGACATAGCAATGTCAGCTTTGCTAGAGCATTGGCTTCATGAGAAGTTTTATTTTTTACTTCATTTTGTAAAAATACATATCAGACTGCTACACTTTAAGAGAGCTGAAAACTGCAGTGCAGGACCCAAGGGCAGATTGAAGAATTCAATCGGCAGTTCTTGTATGATTGTTGGAGAGGTCGTGATAAGGGTTGTTATTAGAATGCAGAGAAAGAGAACCAAGTACATAAGTACAAAAACATTCTAGAGATGTTGCTCTTAGTAAAACATTTGTTTGTTTGTTTGTTTTTTAGTTCGAGCAGTATGTTTTTGACAGCAGTAGCAGAGAACTGGAAGACTGGTTGATTGACATGCTAAAATGGAGTATTTACCAATGCAGGTAAGACATTCTTTTCTTGCTGTTGTTTTGTGGTTCCCAGTGTAAATGGCTAGATTAATGGCAGTGTTACACAATCAGTTTTCTGAAAATAAAGTTGGTTTAGTAGGTTTCTGTCTTTTCAATTCACTCTCAGATGCTCTGATGCATCTGCTGTAAAGTGGCACTAAAATGATTGATTTAGGGGAAAAAAAAACAGAAATAAGAAACAAAATAAAGATTTTTTTTTTTTTTTTTTTTCCTTCAGACAGACCTTTAAAATATGTTATTATGTGATCCACTTTGTATGCTGGCCTCAGGAAAGATTAGTTTGGATAACTGAAAAAGTGGTGAGCTAATGTGGGGACAGCATGGACCAGCCAGGATACATAGGAGATTTTCCAACGTAGGAAGATCAGTAAATCCTCAGAAGTGTGGAGGAAAGGAAAGGTTTGGCCCTTAGTGTAGATCAGGTGGCTTTAACTGACATTTTAACTATTGGAGATGTTAAGTCTCAGTGCTCTAAGTACTTTTGAATATTGAAATGCTGTTTTGATTATAAATGTTAAGTAGCTACCGAAAGTTTAGAACCCCCCTGTTCTAACTTGTCATTTATTATCAGAACTTCTGATATGGGTTTATATGCTGCATTAAACTCTGTTTCTCATGTAGAGAGCTCCTACTGAAGGATTCTTTTGTTTCTTACATGCAGTTTAATAGCTTGCTTTCCAAATGCTAATGATGTGCTTTAAAATACAACAATAAACTCATTAAGTATTAAAATGAGTTGTGGACTTTTGATGTAGTTGAAGTTTGTGAAGTGCAGCTGTAAATTTGACAGGAATCTATCCAATAAATACCTCCACATGAGTTTAATATTTTTTGTTGGCTTTTGTATGATTAGTGTACAAACTTAAGACATTGTCCAAGTTGAGTTTCTCCTTTAAAATATTTATTCACTGCATAACACTTTCTATTACATAGTTCACAGAACTATAACTGTCCTATACTCCTTTGCACTGGTGTGAAAGACTTTGGCAGAAAAGTGGTGATGTGGTTTATGTCAGCCCAGGGCAGTGAATGTTCCCCTTCTTCCAGTTTAAGGTGCACATGGAACAAGCTGATGTTCAACAAAGAAAAAGTTATTCCCAGTGGTCAGCTGGGTACCTCCGGGAGCATGCAGCACTGCTTGCTGGATGTGCTGTTCTGTGAACTGTGCCACGGTATTTCTTACTGGTTTTGCAGTTGGTACTGGAGCAAGGCATAGAGGCTGGTTTTCCAAATACTGTTGGTAGTTGAGCAAGAGCTGCGTTACTGGATTAAAATGCACGGTGTTGTGTCATGCAGGCCTGTGGTTGCTGGACCCTGTGCTTGGTCTGCAGGGAAAAATTGCCTGCCAGGCAACTTTAGTGGACTGGCTGGGAGTGCTAAGTAAGCTCAATAGAGAAGGAAGGGAGGGAGTGGCCCCAGCTAGAGGCATATTATGCACAATTAGAATACCACAAGTTCACTGGGCAGCCCTTTTGGCAGTCGTGCAAGATGTGGCTCTCTCAAGTTTTTTTTGTTGAATTAACTCATTCATGAAATGGACCTTTGAGCTTATCTAATTGGGCTAGTTCTGGATTGTTCTGGGTTTTCCTGCTGGGGACCTGAGCGACCCTGACCATGGCCCAACAACAACTACTAGGAATAGTCTTCCCTTCTCTTAGTGGAGGCAAACTGTTCAGGAAGTTAGCACTGCTCATTGTGCCAGGAAGTCAGAGCCTTGTGAAGTCTTCTTCCCTTGAGAATGTAGTTTCATCAAAATGCAAGCTGGGTGAGACTGCCCCATGGCATCCTTACTTTATTCTTTTGCTTTTCCATGAGTGCCTAAAGTGGCTTCCTTGTGGAGTACTGGACAGTTTCATGCACAGCCCACAGGGTTTGTTGCCCAGCAGCCAAGGATCACAGTGGTGTAGGATCTCTGAGTCTCTGCTCTGTGGCAGGTCAGGTTTCATTTGCAGAAGATACACTTGCATTTTGGTAGGGGATGCCCATGTGATAAGGCAGTATTGCAGCCCCAGAGAATTAGAGTGCAGAACATCTTGATTCTAGCTTTAAAGACCACAGAGGACATTCCTACACAATACTACAGACAAAGCAGTGGAAGAGGGAATTACTGCAAAGCCCTGTAGGTTGTCAGTGCCACTCATAACACTACAAACTGTAGCAAAACTTGTGGCATCATTCAATTAATCTCTTGAAGTCCTTTGATTGAAATTCGAATGATTACGAGATTTTTTAGACAAGCTGGGTTAATAGTATCATCTAGATGGTGTAGTTTTGATCTTGCAGAAAGGGCCCTTGATCCGAGTTCTTCATGTCGTCCTAATGCAGCAAAATTCCTCTTCCCCTGTTACATCAGTAACGCACTGTTCCTGTGTTTTTGTCAAGTGCATTCAGAGTCCCTGTAGTGGCTGTTAAACCAAGGTCAGAATTAATGTCTTGTTTATACTTTAAAATCTACACCTGTGTTACAGTGCTTGAAGCCTTTCAGCTCCTCTAGAGTGAGTACAGAAAAGGAAATCTTACCTTGAGTCATATTCTAAGACAATTTAGTTGGTAGGCTAGAGGTTGTGCTCCTAAAGATAACTTTGCTTTCAGCTGACTAATACCTGCAGTGATGACTTTTTTTGCCAGCTACTCTCTTTCAGTCTCAGTACTGCCTGCCACTTCACAAACACCCAAATGCATGTTCAAAATTTTAGAAACAAAAAACCCCATAACGTGTTCAACCTCCAGACAATTCTACTGCTTCTACATCAGAGCCAGAAAAATTGACTAATGTGCATGAAGTACAGCCTGGTCAAGTTTTTTGAATTGCTTAGTCCTTCAAACCAGGCAGTGCTTGCAGAAACTGGGAAGTTTGAAGACAAGTGTTTGCAGGAAGTGTAGTTTGTTTTATTAACTAGCTGATAGTGTTGAAGGAAAATCAGCAGAATTTAGTAAAATCCGGAGGATTTTAATTTAGGTATCAGCAGGCAGTTGTAAATTAGCAGGAACTTGCTAGTCTGTGGCTGTGAAGATGACAGTAAGAATTTACACTTTACTACAGAAAAAATTGACTAAAAATAGGCGCGTTGCCTTCCTTAACTCTTGCCTTCCCCTGGAATCTCTCTGTCTAAAGCTTTACACGACCTGGTCAGACACTTTCTCTTTACTGTTTGGCTACGCTGTAATTCAGCTGGTCCTGTCTTCATGCCAGAGTTAAGGCGCTGCTGCCTGCATGGTCATTCTGCACCAACAAGGGCTGGAAGCAGCCCATGCTCTTTTTCTCCTTGTCAGAGAGTATTTTTCCCTCTCCAGCCAAAAACCAGAGCAGAGCTGCAGTATGTAGGTATCAGTAAGTGCCAGGATTGTATTATGCTGACAATGTGTTGTGATGCTTCTCTGATAACATTTGATTCCTTCACAAGAAAGGTAGAAGTTACTGTGAGCTGGATTTGGTACATCCTATATTCTTGTTTACCTTGGGGCCTGCATATTTAAGGAAGCTGTGCAAAACTGTGTGTAAGCATTGTCCTTTTTAGGACCAGATGGCCATTATCCCCAGCTTGTGTTCTAAATAGTTTGTTTTCTCTTTGCTTTCAGTAACTAAGGTGCTGACAAGTTTTGACTTCTTCATCCTCATAAACATGAGTGAAGTTCAGGCTATGGTAGAATTCTCCGTGGAGCTCCACAAATTCTTCAATGTTGATTTGTTTCAAAGAGGGTAGGTAGCTTGTTCTTTCAAACTTTACTGCATTGGATGGCTGATGTTGGAAAGACCTTAATGGGTACTCTGTCATGTAGTGTTGTTTCGTGTGTTACTGACTATTTTTATAGCGGTTTGAATTTTTTTAATTCTGTATTGGAAAGTCATATTCTTTCCAGGATTTAAAATTAGTATTCAAATAATTTTTCTTAAAACCTGAGTTGTAATACAGTATTTTTGTCTAATTGGAGATGATGGAAAACGTGTAGATATGGAGAGTACGTTATATTCTTACCCAGCTCTTTACCCTCGCATGTGTTAATTTCTGTAATCCCTTTTGTTTGAAATATGATAGGTGTTTCTCTTGAATATTTTAAAAATGGTCTTGCCCCAATTAACCTACTCGTTTATCAGCTTGGCAGTGGAGAATTTCACTAGCTTCTCTCCTCTCACTGTGCTGTGCCTCCAGTTACGTGGGATTCCATACTGCCTCTTTAGACTCTCCTGACCTCCTCTTACTCCACCTTATCTCTGTAGAAGTCTTTTTCACTTTCCTTTCATTTGATATTATGTGATTGTCCTAGATTACTTTCTAAGGTCCTTCTTTCCCATAGCTATGCAGGAAATAATCCTTTGTATCTTATTTTGGAGTTTTTTAAAGATTATTGGTCCTTCAGTGTTGTGGTACATTAGCCTTCTGTCAATCCTCAAGTAGACTACAGTAAAAATGTTAGGGTTTAGGCTGTGTCAGTGTTTGCAGAGACGGAACAAGATGCATCAGGGTTGATTTATGATAGCTGCTTTTTCCAAAACATTGTAGAGTAACTTCCCTCAGAAACATTTTAGTGATAAGAAAATACATTCTTGTTTTTAGTCTTGTTATAGTTCAAGTCAGGTGTGTGTGTGGGAGTATTGTTTTCAGTACAGTTAGGAGTTTTTTTGACAAAAGTAATGACCCATTATGTTTGCTTACTATATGCAGTCAAAGTATATAGAACAAACTGTCCCATTTTTAGGGAAAATTGTAATTTCACTCTTCATTGGAAGTGAAGGATTAAGGAAGGCTTAAGAATTCTGGGAAAACACTGAGAATATTCTAATTACTTCAACAAAAAAGCACAGTCTTTTGAACTGTAGCCTTTTTTAATCTCTGAAATTGGTGGGGAAGGAGTGGGTAGGACATGGCAGCACATTTACTCTCTATTAGAGAACCTGAAGAGAAGAAAGTGTTTTGGTTGTCCTAACCTTACAATTTGAATGGTTCCTCAGAAAGGTAATTGAGAAGCAAAGCACAGCAATATAATTACCAGTGCTTTACTTGGCGTGTTTCTTTTTAGCTTACTCTTGCAGTAAGCTAAAAAGTGGTAAATTCACAGGGCAAGTTCAGAGAGGTGGAATGCTGACATAATGAGAAAAGTGACATGAGGAGATACGACTTCTCTGGTTTCGAGCTGAACCTTTAATTCTGGGCACGTTCCCTTAGAAATTAATGTCAGGAAGAAGAGAGAACTTCCAGAATAATTTGACAGACCAAGAAATGTGACTTTTGCAATAAATTCAATTTGGGTAGGTTCTAGTATTTTTCTAGGGAACTGTCTTTGCATTTATTTGAGAAAGGTTGTAATACTTCTGTAGCTGGAGGAGCTCTTGGATAATGGATTGAATGAGCAGAAAAGAAAATCTTTAGTCTCATTGTTAGCCTCCTATTTTTGAGCTACCACTGTGTTTAGCATGGTTTGTCTCACCAAAATCAAATACAGAATTGATTGTATTGTGTGCATTCAAGCCTACCCACCGTGGCATGCTCATGTCACAGTGTTAAAAACATCATGACCTTCTGAATTGTGTAGAATAAAGTGTTGGCTATTGCAAGTAATCACATCAAGTTCCTTCTTAAAACTTAGTAGATTTTTATCCAAAGTATTTGCTTGCAGAGTGAGTCCAGATTCTCGCTCATTTGATAACTGGAGATGTCATCATTTCCAGCCTAAATTTCCTTCTGATCAGTTTTAGTTGTTTTTCTTTACAGCTTTGTCTTACGTTTTGAATCACTCTATCAGTCTGAAAGTTCACCCTTACGTATTTTAGATGTCAGTCTTTTGTCCCTTTTATTAGATATGAATTGACTTCAGTTTGGTCGTTGGAATTTGTGGCACATCTGCCACCCCCGTTCCCTTTCAGTAGAGTTCACATACCCCAATATCCAGTCAAACCCATTTTACTCTCTTCCTGCTTTTATAACTACTTGAAGAAATCTGCCAACTCTTGCGTCCAACTGTATCATATTTTCTTGGATCTGTATCTGTAGTAGCACTACAGTTGCCAGAAGCACTTATGACTGTGTTTACACTAACAATTAATTTAGTATTTAAGGAATGAATTACTAAAAGCAGTGTTGATGTCCCTCCATCTGTGTGGTTCCAGGCTTATTTCAGACTAGATTTTAACCTCATCTTCTGGACCAGATGTTTTGTATCATGAGTGTCATTTGAAGTTGTTCGTGTCAGTAGTTGGTTCAGACCTTTTTGTGCCCCCAAGGGTTGAAGTACATTTTGTGACAGGTAGATCAGAGTAGTTTAGCTTCCTCAGGAGACGTCCAGGTTCTATGACTGGAAAGCTCTCAGTGAACTGAACCAGCATGGAGCAAACTGAGGTCATTGGGGAAGGTGCCTCAAAGCCACTCTGCTGATCTAAACTGATCTAAATAATGCAGATTGAGCCAAAATTTCTCCTAGTATTTCACTCAAGATCACATTTATCTGAACGGTTATAACCATATTATTCTCTTAAGTGACCTTCTAAAGCAGACTATTTTCTTTACTTTTAGATAATTGTTATTATTCCAAGAAGGAGTAATAGACAGTGCAGATACTTCATTGTAATAGAATATTTGTCTTATGTATCTAATACAGCTATTTTGTTATGTTTTCTTATAACCATGCCATTTGCTTTAAACCCAACTTATTCCAGATGGCTCCACTGGTTTATTTTTATCTGTTATTACATTCAAATAAGGCTTCACACAATTTTTGTTTTGAACTAGTGAGATGTGATGATAGGAATTTTTGCCCAGACAGTGATTGATATGCGAGTATTGTGTGACAAAATGAAGAAATGTATTTGTTTGGGACCAATGAGAATGATAGTCTGAGATAGTGAGGTTTCAGGCTGTTTTGTCATCTTAGCTCATAAAAGTTCCAATAAGGTGTGGGCTCTGTAGTACTGACCTTCTATAAAGACAAAGGAAACATAACATAACTTGTCTGCAGAAGTGGAGAATGAGCTGAGTGGAAAATTGTTTGGATGATTGGGCTCAAAGAGTTGTGGTCAGTGGTGCAATGTCCAACTTAAAGCTGGTGACCAGTAGCACCTCTCATGGACTGGTACTGGGTCAGTAGTCTTAGCAAGCTTTGCTGAGAGTCATAGAATGAGAGTCATGGAAGGGACATTAAAGATCATCTAGTACCAACCCTCCTGCCATGGGGGAGGCATCTTCCATTAGACCAGGTTAGAGCCCCATCCAACCTGGCTTTGAACATTTCCAGGGATGGGGTACTCACAGCTTCTCTGGGCAGCCTGTTGCAATGCCTTACTACCCTCTGAGTAAAAGAATTTCTTCCTAATAGCTCATCTCCCCCTACCCTTCTTCAGCTTAAACCTGTTCAAGTTCAAAGACTTTGCTGTAAGAACAGGTTGCCACTCAATTTTCTGCTATGGACTGTGGGTGCTTACCCCCCATTTACATACGTGTTTTGTGTGTGTCAGCATACAAACGTGTCCTGAACTGAGGCATAAGTGTATTGAGATTGTCTGATTCCAAACAAGTGGTTACTGAAAGTGCCACAGTACTTTGTAGTGCTCAGTTGAAGTTCCCATGTTCCATCATGGGATGATGGATCCTGATGTCTAACTTGGGACAGTTATACCTTTTCTGGGGGTAGGGAGAAGAGTTTCCTGGTAACCCTGACTTGTGAGAAGATGAGCTTTTCATTTCCCTGGAGCTCTGTATTGCTTTTTCACCTGTAAATGGCAAATCTAATGAGCTAAAGAGACTCAGCTGGTGGTTTGTAGTTCAGCATAGTGCACATATTGCTGCAAGACCTGCTTTGAAAACAGCTTTCATCTACATTTTCCACATCTCTGTGCATTCTTATAATCCCAGTGTTAAGTTCTTACTTTGTCACTAATCCTTTGTTACTTTGTCAGTAGTATGCATGCAGACACAACTGGCCAAAGCTGGGTTTAGAAAACTTTTAATAGTAATGTCTCTGTGTTTTGTCTCTTTTTTTGGGTAGCATTTTTCTTTGTAAGATACAATACCTGCAGTTTCATTGTGGGTTTCAGAAAAAGAACTTCCTAATGTTTATTTTGGTGTAGTGTAAATTTGTGAAGTAAAACTATGAGGAGAGGAAGTAAAATAAAGTATTAACAGTAGCTCTTTATTGCAGATTTCCTGTGTCTCAGTGTGTCTTAGTTTTCTATTATTTGACTTTGTTTTGGGTTAAAAGAGTCTTATAAGACCACATGAAGAGCTTACATTAGTAATATAAGTCTACCACACTTCTTTAGAGTGTTTTTGCTTTTAACTATTGGGTAACAGATGAAAGAATAATACTAAATACCTTTCACAGGAGAGACTTTGGCAGATTCTAACCTAAAGCATATTTTTGGAGATGTATCATATCTGAGAGGTTATTGGTAAGATTGCAGTAGCATAAGTTGCTTGTGAACCTAAATCTTACTAAAAGTCAAAGGAATTTAAGCTTCAGAGACTACTGAAAATTTAGCCTTATGATGTTCTTCTGTTCCATAGATTTATGTTTTTCCATGTGTAGATACTTAATGATGTCTGAGCAGCATTGACATTTTATGCTTCCATGCATGTGGTTGTGTAATGTAGCTTAAAAGAAAATAATACTGAATCACTGAAATTTAATGAATCTTATTATGATTACACAGTAATGTCATGAGAAATAATGCAATATATGGAAAGTTGTATTGTCTTCTGGATCCAGTGAGTTGTCTACATTAATTTTAAAAATTTTAACAGGAAATTAAAATTCAAAGCATGCACTTCCAGTAGGACCACTTTTCTTCCTCCTGGCTCTATCAGAAATGAAAAAGTTTTGTCCTCAAATGAAGAAGTAGCCCTTGCTAATGGTTTTTGTTGTTAGCATATGATCGAATAACAAACTCTTGATGGACAAGGAACATTCAGCTTCAGCTTCACTTTGGTTTTCTTTTTAATTCATACAGCTCAGACATACTTTTACTTTCAAACTACATTTCTGTATGACACATTTTTCTGGAAATAAGTGTTGTGAATTGACTTCTGACAGGATAGCTTATCTTTTGAAGTATTATACTGTGATCTTTACTTAATGTAGTGCATCTTTACAAAGAGAGAAGAAAGCTGTCAGATTTGTCTAACAGTTGTAAGATGAGCTCTGTTCTTCAGCTTATGGTTTTACAGTAAGACAAATAGCAATTACACAGGTTAAAATTTGGAGGGCTAGGCTGTAAACTCAAGGGAGTAGTCTGTCTAGGAAAAATAATGCAAATATTTTTGGTCTTGGGTTTTTTGTTGTTGTTGTTTTGTTGTTTGTTTGGTTTTTTTTTTTAAAGTGGATTAGTTTCTGATTCTAATTCATCAGTGGATGCACACACACAGGTCCTGCTTGCTCTGAGGCAAGAAAGGGTAAGACTGGGAATGAGCAGTGGGGAAGTCTTATTTTAAATTGGCATTGCTTCGTAAGTTGAAAGTTAGTATCATCAGTTATCCTGTTAGCCCATCTGATGCAGGATGTCTGAGACACCAATGATGGTCCGGTCCCAAAGAGCAGTAACAATTTAAAAGGCAGAATCTTGTCTTCTAAAATAAAAAGTCTTATATTTCTGGAAAATAGGGGTTAGAAAAGTAAGTGGAAAACTGAGCACTGTTTCCTTTGAGTTGGCTGAGAAATTAAGGTTTTTTAGAAGCACACTAATGAATGGAATTGAAGACATGGGGAGGTTGTTCTGCTTGTCTTCTTCAGTTTTCTGAAGTGCAATGCTTGTATTAGGAGACTTCCAGCCACATAGGAAAGCTTGTCTAGGGGTCACTGAGAGCCACTGTAAATTGGACTTCTACTTTTGAATCCTCCTCCTCCCCGCTCTTCTCCATGGTAATTCCCTGAAGACTATACTCCAACTTAAGAAACTAAATGAGATACTGATGCTGCGTTTTTTAGCTACATATTCTGATCCATAAAGATGACTGTACCGGTGCTTATTTCTTCAATCGTTACTTGTAGAGGTATAGCTAAGAGTTGATAGCTGTAGTTGTCCTGGGGGTTTGGTTTTTTCCTGCATCCCCCATATTCCAAAAATATTACTTCAATATGTTTTGTAATGTTCATGGGTACTCATTGCATCTTCTAGACTTCTCAGATGTGGGGTACAAATTTCAAATCATCTGGATTTTATTCAGATTTTAGCTCTTACATTTAAGTAGTAGTTTTGGACCTTTTGAAAATAACAGCTTTTGCAATTGAAATTATTATTTTGCAACAGAAAACATTTTCTTAACTCAGAATTGAAGCTGTCTAATGGCATCCCATCTCCTCCAGGCAGTCAATTTGGCAAAATTCCATTTTCTAAGAACAAAAAGATAAAGAGCTCAGATGCCTAGTTATGCCATCTTGCTGCCTTTCTGGACCTGACAGTGCTGTGGTAGGCACAGCTCTTTGGTGTGACAGTGATATGGCGTAATTTGCCATCCTTTGAGACTACTTTTAGGGGGTCTGTGTAATTCCTTCTTTCATTATGCAGTTGAAGAAATAGGGGTCTTGTGTATGTAAGACCATACACAAGGTACCATTTCACACTGCAAAGTAAAGATTGTACCTCAGCGTGCCTTGCCATGAAGTCTGTCAGCAGAAACATGATCAATGAGCTTAGTTTAGTGAGGGAGTAAATGACAGTGTAAGACAGAAATGAATATAAAAGGATTTTGTCTGGAGAAGACCCATTCTTTTATTCTGTAGGACATATAGCTATCAGCTGTGTATAATATGAAGGTAGAATGGGCATAGGTGTTAGTTGAAGGGATCACAATAATGATTTCTTGAGTATGCACCTTCTTTTTCTAAATTGAGGTTTACCGAGTTCAGTATTCTAGAGTGGCATGTGACAGCAGTAACAGTTTTAACTTTGCATTGAATACATATTTAGTCACTAGAATTGCTACTTTTGAGATTCTTTCAAGTGTTAGCACCCTTTTTGTGCAGAAGCTTGTAGCCTGTGCATGGTCTTTACAGTTTGGACCTGACGCTGTGAGATGGTATTAAAACCCAGAAAAATCTGTCATTCATAAGTGTTTTGCCTTATTTATGTGTGCTTGGTTAATGCACATGATAGTTACAGCAGAAATATGATTCTTTAAGTTAGTTTACCATCCATAGCTATCTGAGAGAAGGGAAAGAGAAAGGTGCTCATCCTGTGTTTCAAAGTCTTGACTGCCTCACGATAACAGCAGAAGTTCCTGGTATGGGGTCTTTTTGTGCCTCTTTTACTGCACATACAAGCTAATAACACCTTTATGTATACCTGTATCTGTAATCACAAACAGCACTTTACTGGATCATCACATACTGCAGAGAGCATGTAGCTTTGTTGGAATAGGGAACCAGGCTCAGTTGCACCACCAAATGGAAACTCAGACTCGTTGCCTCCACTTCAGTCAGGTGCTTGCTTCAAAATCTCTTCCTCTTTTACTTCTTATACCTCCTGCCAGTTACTGTACTCCACATAAAGTAACTCATCAGATTTTTGAATATTTTTTTAACCTTGTTTCACCCCACTCGACTTGTTCTCCCTTTCCCAGATTCTGACCCTACTGGCCAAGGGGCAAGAAGCTTAAAATAACTCCAAATACTTAGAGGTCCTCTAGACTGGACCGTCATGTTCATGCTTATCCATACATAAGCTTTGTTGATTTCCAAAGTTTTAAAATTGCTTGAAAAACATTGTCTCATATTTTCTCAAAAAATATGATGAATACTGTAGATTAAGTGATCAAGACCTCTGCTGCTAATAATTTTCTATATTCATGCGAGTAGTGGCATTCAAGCTATTGGAGGTGATCAGACTGGGGAGAAAAAATAAAAGGTGTATTTTTCATTCGTGCATGTTTCTTTGATGTTCATGGTTTTGCCTGAGCACTGGTTTTTTTTTTTTTGGTGGGGGGGAGAGAGTAAGAGAGTATACCCAGCATAGCCCACTGTTGATGCCGTGAATCCAAATCTGGTGTGAAACAGCATTCTCATCTATGCATTTATAGTTGGCCTGAGCATGTGCCTGCCAAAAGGTGTGATATGCATGGTCTTCTCCTGCTTTGATTGCTCCTGCAGTCAAGTCAGGAAGATGGGCTTGCTTTTGGCAGCAGTATAGTCAGAGAGTGGGTTAAGCTGGCAGGAACACAGGGCTAATGGTGTAAATCTTAGACGTAGGGAGATCTGTTGGATAGTAGCTGCCTGAGCAGGGTGATCCTGCTTCTGGTGCTTCCTGTGTGCCTGCAGCCGTGCTCTTATACCTTATGGTTGGTCAGCTCAACATGGTAAACCAGCAGAAAAAAAATGGCAAAACCAGAATCATTCTGGGTTATATTTTTTTTAATCTCCATGGTCCACATCAGCATCAGATATTGTCGCTGGTGGTGCAGAAGGAGTATAAAGTACGCAGGAGGTATGGGATGCCTACTTCTGTCACCAACTAGTTTTTGGGTTGGTTTAACTGTAATCCTGGACTGCATCCTGAGAGAAATGTCCATAAAAGTTCCAGCCTCCATGTCAGGAAGATGTCTCTGGAACAGGAGAGGCCATTATGTCAGTATGATCTGCTGAGTGAGAGCAGCCCAGAGATTAGTATGTTTTGAAACAAAACCTCTGTTTGAACTTCTGCATTCATCTCAGTTGGCATCCCTGCCCGTAGGATACAGAGTTATGACAGACGTCAGGTATGTCAATTCGAATTTCCCTAAGCCCTCATGTGGAGATACACAGCTCTCCTGGCAATGCCAGTTCGCCGTTTCCACCTCCCTTGCTGCTGGCAGCTTCGTGCCGCTGCAGTGCCCTGCCCCGTGGGTTGTGCTGGCTGAGCTGCTGCAGCTGCCTGCTGGAAGGGGAGCTGCTGGATCCGACCAGTGTCCAGAACTGATCTGCAAGTGCTGCTTTGGTGTAATTGAGAAAGGTGTCAGATGTCTTGAAGGGGTAAGAGTTGAGTGCCTGGGAAGACAGGAGAGAAGAAAAGGGGAAAACAAAAGTCCTTAAACTTCATTTCTTGCAGAAGTCCCGATATTGTAAAAGTACAATCTAAATTTCAAGACATTATTCTTGACATTCCCTTACTATAAGGAAGGATAGGGTTTTCCAGATGCCAGCTTGCTTGACTGACACAGAGAAGGAATCAGATTCTTGCAGAAGACAGAGAGATCCAGCTCTGGTACTTGCCGTAGAAAGGGCCCCTAGTCACCTCCAGAATGGCAAGTCCCTTTCTGTAGGTCGGCTCTGAAAGGGGGAAGGAGGAGATGATAGAAAGGCATCTAGAGCAGCAGAAACCCTCAGCTTCCAACTCTGCAAGGAGAACTTGGATTCTTCTTCAGTGGATTTTGCAGATCCCAACTTACAGGGAGCAGTGGTGGGAGGTCAGCCTCATAACAAAATGAGTTAGATACCCAGGCGCATGGAAAGTTTGAGGCTCCTCAGTAAATCATACGATCACCTTGATGATCATCTCTGCACTTCAGTCATATTACTGTGGTTGGTGCTTCTTCTGTGGAGTTTTTCTCTTTTCCTGATCATATTCTTCCCAGTTTTCATCCCATAGTACTTTTGCATGCCGTCCTTTCAGCAATTTGTTTCCTACCTTTCCTGAATAAAATACATAAAATTAATTTCAAAATATTTTGGATATCATTTGAGGTTTTCTGCAGTGCTTGTTACAGTTTTCTCAAAACAAAAGCCTTTGAAAAATGTAGACTTTTTTTTTGCTTGTTTAATTTTTTTTTTGACTTGTTGAACAGGTTCAGCAGGCACTGTGTGTCTTCAGGGTATCCAGCTTGTGGAACTTGGCAAGAGAAAAAGGGATCTGGCTACTTAGTCTGTTTGTTCCCCTGCAATTTGTTTCATTTATTTAAACTGGCATCAGAAGTTTAATTCTTGTGAGTGTACTGGATAGGGGAGGTCTTAGGAGATGGAAGATACTTTTGCTGTAGGAGGTAGCTCTGTCGTGGCAAAAAGTCTGTTCAAGAACAGTAACTCATTTTTTTAATGATGGGGAAAGAAGTGGACTTTTTGCTTTCCAGTCTTGATTGCTCACTTTACTCTTTGATGTTCATAAGCTTTTAGGATCATCGTAATTTAGAGAAACAGGTCTTGACTTATGCTGCTAACTTTTCATTACTTGCTCGTGACATTATTCTGGTAATATTGTCTGAGATTATTTCTTAAGATTTATGTTAATAATAAATGCATAAATACAGTGTGCAGTCAGCAGTTCTGCTTCTCAGTCTTTTTGGAGGTGAAACTCTTGAAGTTGAGGAAAAAAATAATTTACTGGAAGTGGCAGTACAATTTCATATTATTTCTGAGCGCAGAGCCCCACCACTAGCTCAGCCTGTCCTAAGCCCATGTCATGTCACTGAAGGGAACAGTTTCTCCCCTGGCTGTGCAATCCTGTCTTCTGTAATAGCCCCTACTGGATTCTTTTTTCCCTTTCCAGGTGGATGAGCATGTTGGTTTGTTTTACCATACAGCTGATGGAACATCAAAACTTTTTTGAGGCAGGACAAAAATACGTAAAAGAGGTTTTGGTCTGCAAAATGCTTCTACCTGTGGCAGTACTGGCTTAAACTGATTTAAATGAATCATGAAAATGTGTCTTGCTTGAAGGAAAAAAGACAGATGCTTCTAATTCTGAGAGATTACTTTTCTTTCTTAGTGTCCTAATAACATCTCAGAGCAGTATGTTACATTTGAAGCTACAGTGTTTAAATTTAAAAAATTAAATGACAGGAGCTAATGTGACTTTCAGGAATGATGCAGCTTACTACAGGGGAAAAGATGAAGATGTTGGTAAGGGATGAAAGTGATGACCTACCTTTCTTTGTGCATAAGATATGGTAGTTCACATGAGCTCTTTTGTCAGGATTTTTTGCAACAGTTTTTTGTGGTACCTGGTTTTCCATCTCTGGTTAAATATATGATCTGTTTGCTATTAAAACAGAGATTGCCTGTCATTAAAATAAGGTGCAAAGTGAATTGTAAGGCTTGTATACTTGTTTACTGACAGATGAGAGGAACAGAATTGCACAGCTGCAAAACGTATAAAATTTGAAGGACTGGTGAATCCCAGAAAATGTGTCGTCTTCTGGTCTCCCATCTGTTGTGTTTGCTAAACTTTGATTTCAAAATTAACATGTTATGGTATGTCTTAGGGAAAACTGATGCCTATTTGCAAGGAGTGAAGCTTGAAAGATTGTGATCCTGATACTAGGAAAACCTAACATCCCATACTCTTCTCCCTAGAAAACTGAAAAGTTCCAAGACACAAAGTGGTTAAACAATTCTGATGTATCATTTTCAAGGCTAGTATGCGGAATCAAAAAGTCAGATGAAAAATACTTTCAAGCTAAATAAATAGAGTTGAAAAGTTGTTACAAGAGAAAATGGGAAATCATTATTCCTGAAGATAAGCTTTATGGGACTGCTGTACTTTAAAGATGTAAGGAAATTTAGTAGGATTTCTTTCTTTTTCTCTTCAGTAAGAACAGGAAATAAAAGAGGAACTAAAATTATAAATATGGACTAAGATAAGATATATTTGATTAAATAAGAACTCATCTAGTACTGCATGTTTATGTGTCTCTTTAAAAAAGCAATACTTACTTGAGACTGTTCCCCTTTCAAGTTTTTTAATAGATGTTCATAACCATTGCAGGAATTCTGCCTGAGTGTGTCCTGTGGAAAGAATGTGGAGAAAAGGTTTTTGTAATAATAAGGCAAAATCTCCAGCTGCATTTACTTTCCCCTCTCTCCTGTTTTATGTATTTAATCCTGTTTCATAACAAGCTGCTGTGACTTAGTTGAGGTATTAGTCTCCCAAATAACTCTCATCAAACTTTTGGTCTAATTACTATTTTGTTTATATGTAAGACTAATTTTCAGAAATAATGTGGGCTCTAGACATGTGAGGTGCTTTAAAAAAGTAATTAACTTGCAAGGAAACTTTCTTTCAAATAAATGAGAACCTCTTATCTATTTCCTGTCAGTTTGCCCATTGTGTTATTCATCTTAATAAAAGTCAGCTGGGAAATACATGGATTTTTCATTGAAGGGGTTGATAAAAGATTTTAAACATAGTCTTTTGGGCATGATAGTTTTCCTGCTGCATCTGAATTAGAGTTTCTCAGATAAATCCCACAATTAAAGCAGAGTGTAATCTCATATTGGTCCATATCAGAAGTACTTAATACAAAGTGATTGCAAGATAAGAATCTTTTTGTGCGTTCTATACTTGTATTAAATAATTCCCTGTCTAGATAAGCCCTGTAACTAGTTTGGTGTCCTTTTGGAATTCTGTGGGCCGCAACTGGGGTGAGATTAAATAAATCGGTAGGATTAAAATTTTATAGGTGACTGTGCATGTCTCCTGGTGAGGAACAGGGCTAACCAATTCTGTTAATTTGGCGCTTCAGTAATCAACATTTTACTGCCTGTGCTTTATTCTGTCTTTCTATGTTCTCTTATTTCTGTTCCATTGCACCTTATTTTACTTCTGTTCTGATTTTCCTCTTTGCCTGGATTGTCTTTTCACAGAATGCTTATACAGTTACAAAAAAAATCTTGCAAATTTGTGGTAATGTTTCAGATAGGGTATTTGTGTTCCACAATCATATGAAATGCTTTAAACATTACAGGTGTACTCAGATTGCCTAGAAAAGTATGTTGGCATTTGTCAGTATTGGCTTGTGACCATGTGAAATGCTAAATGTTTTTACTGCTTTTAAGGGGTTTTTTTTGTAAATCCATGAATGAAATAGGGACGTAGGGTCTCTCCAGTAGCAAGGGGCTTATCTTGTAGAACAGAGGGGTGTTGAACAGAAATAAAGGAAGGTTTTTTCTCATTGTTGGATCCTTTCAGTATTTTGCTGACTCAACCTCTCACTGCAGTGGGAGTTTCTGTTAGTGCCCGTTTGCTTCTGCGGGAAGAGGTGTTATCTGTAGAAGACACAGCTCTGCCAGGGTCACAGTCTGACACTGCCTCCATGGAATCACTGCCCCCAGAGCTGCCTGGTCCTCTGGAGACTCGCTCCTCTGTCTGTTTTCCTTGCAGTTCATCATTTCTGTGCCACATTCTGTACTTGCAAAGCAGTGCTTCATCTCCAGCTCTGTTTCCTCCTGCACCAAACGAATCTTGCTTGCCCAAGCCACAGCTCACCTTCGAAAAAGGAGAAGTCTTAGTGGCGGTCTGCAGTGGAGGGTGTGTTTCCAATAGGGCCCTGCATTCAGTAGCTCCCTGAGGTTTTGCATATACAGAGTCACAGCTGTTCTTCCATTTGGTTAACTGATAAATTTAGCATCTGCCCTGCAGGTGACCCAATGTGCATGTGAGTTTTACAGTTCACAACGTTCAGTGCTTGCTCTTGTTAAAGTGACTGAGTGCTTTTAAGTGTGCAGCAAGTGCAGTGGGATTTGGGGAAGAGGAAAGCTCAGACTCTGCCATACACGCTTCTGCCTTTCCTCTTCCTGGCGAGAGGAACTGCAAAAAAAGTTTTGCCTCAACAATGAAGTATGTTATGAAGCTTTTTCAGAATGTACACTTGCCTTGGAATGTTCTTTAGCTGACAAACTAAGTGGTTTTTCAAGTAAATTCTCGTGCAGCTATTGCCATAAATGCTCACATGCTTTTTTAATGCATGAGATTTTTTTAATTTTAATAACGGTTGTGCTTTATGATTGCATTTGCACGCATTACTCCCTGTAGTTCCACGTGGAGCATTAAAAAGTCAAATAACTATTACTTTGTATGTTTCCATTTTTGTCAGTAGCAAGATATATTCCAGTTATTGATAAACCTATTTCCTGCTCAGATTATAAATTACCATTTTCCATAGATGGGGTAAAAACCCCCTTCCTTATGCCTGTCTAAATGAAGTTCCCATCCAGTGTGAATAAAAAAAGGAAACCTGTCAATTTTCCTGTGTGGGAAAGCATTTTCTGGCACATGCCGGATTTTTGAATCTTCAAGATTTTAATGCAGTTTGGTGAACAAGATTTAATCCTTTATACAAGATGGACAGTAGAGGTGTCCTCTGCCTACAGGAGAGCAGTAATTCTAACTACTTATTTCAGAATACCTTTTCCTACAAGGTCTGTAGTAAGGACACTAAGCTCCAGCTATCCTTGAACCTTTTAATATCATGGTTATGTATTTGCATGTAATGACATTGAGGACCAAATGACATAAAGACATGAGCAGGCACGTGCATATATTTTCTGAAGAATGATTGCATAGACCGGGTTTGACAGAAATCACCTGGATATTTATAAGCTCTCCACTTCAGCTTTGCTTGTATGCTGTCTTAGTAGACATCTCAAATGTTTAGACTATCTCCCACATCGAAGCAAAAGCAAAGGTACCTTTTGGGAGATAGGATTAAGCTTCAGGATAAAGCTTTTAAGCAGTGCAAATGGAGCAAGAGATCTGGTATTCATCCTAGACCTCGTGTCTGTGGCAAGATAAGTAAAGGTAAATGCTGTAAGCATTTAGAGAAGGAGGGGTTGGCAAATTTTCAGAGGTGGTGTTGTAGGTCATCTTTTTTTTTTTTCCCTAAGTCTGTGACATTGGAAATGTAATAGGAAGTAAAAGATGCTGCCTTTCAGACAAGCAAGTAAATCAGCTGTTGGCTAGGATTTTGCCTGTGTAGACTTAGGAAAACCAGGACCTGGAATATGCTGCATTCATAGATGTGTCTGCAACTTGTTTTGTGTAGCAGTTCCTGACCCGTTGTGCTTTTTACTGTGTTACCTTTCAGTCATCATGTTGTAAATTGCTGAACCTTTTTTTTCAGGTTTCCTTTAACTTCTGGGATCATAGACTGATTCAGGGTGGAAGGGATAGTAATGTATCATACCGTTCTGACCCTCCTCCTGCTGAAAGGAGGGTCAGAACTTGATCCAAAGCATGTTGTTTGGAGCGCTGCCCCCTCACATCTTGAAAGCTTCGATAAGTGGAGATTTGCATACCTTGTCTGGACAATCTGTTCCAATGCTTAGGTATCCTTAAGACTGTTTCAAGTCTCGTTTACTCAGCCTCCCTCTGGAGCCTGTCCTTCAAAACACATCAACACCATGAACGTCAAGCTGTTGCAAGCTGCTTGTTGTCTTGGAAAAATGGTTCTAAAACCTCATTCAAAATCTGTTCTTGGTGTGGTGTCAGATGTTCATCCAGCTGTGTTGCCTGCGCTGCCTGTACTGCAGTGACTCGTGCTAAGGCTCAACTTCTGTAGCTGCCATTGTAGCCCAGCCTTTCAAAGTGCCAAACCCTAGGTGTGTCATCTAGGATCACCCAAATGTATCTTGCTGAATTATCAGGTGGTGATTCTAAACATCATGGCATAATCTGTCAGGGTAATTTAGCAGTTAATGTGTATCAGGCTCTTGCTCGTGCTTAATTTTTTAGTGCATTTTCTATCAAACTGTAAATTAAAGTTCTTGGTGGTATCTCTGTTGTTTTATTCTCTGTTCAGTAAAATACACAATTATCCTGCTTGAGCTAATGGCTGTTATGGATGGATGTTGCTGTTTTTACAGGTGATTAATGTCTTCTTACAGTATATCACCTTTCTGAATACCATTGATTCTTTTCTTCAAAACAGAGTAGCTTTAAAGCATCTTTGTCAAAATACTTCTAACTTCGTTATCTGAAAAAGTCAGCCCTTAATAATCTGAAAATGGCATTTTTTTCCATGTAATGCAGTCAAAACAGAGAGTAAGGGACAGATTGTAACAGGTTTTTTCAAATTATTCTTCAAAAATCTTCACATAAAAACCACAACTAGTCCATGCTCTAAGAACCCTAGCACTTTTCTGGAATCTTAATGCTGACTGCAAGCTTGAGCTATTTTCTTTTTCTAGTATTTCTGCTCTGGGAAAGTTTTACATAAATCTTCAAATGAACCCTAAGCCCCTGTTTCTGGTATCACTAGAGCATTTTTCTAGGTTGCTGTCAGAGTCAGGACTTGAGAAAGAACCAGACTGGCGCAGGATCAGTTTGATTATTCCCCTGTCATGTTCCTGGGACTTAGAGGTGCACGTACCAAGGTTGGGTATGTGAATCTCACTGGCTTTGCTTTAGCACGGGCCATGCTCTGAGATATTTGTACTGGGTTCTCCAATCCAGTGGACTTCAGGAAAGCAATTTAGTGTAGACACACTGATGAACCCGAACTGTTGTGCCTTAAAAGTTCTAGTGGTAAGCCTGCAACTGTGTGATTAAGTCTGCATGTGCCACCTTTTGGAAGAAGCTGGACTGGGGTTTGAAAGCACTGGTAGACGGGAGTTTACTTGGTCAGTTTGGGCACAGGTGCTGTACCATCGGCTGTGTGATCGATCTGTAGCATTGTTACCATATGGGATTTTCCACTACTCAGGATACCTTCGTTCTCTTGTTACATTAGATAATGGAGAGTTGATACATGAGACAGTGGAGAGCTGATTGTATTCAGATCTTATTTATGGAGTGTTTTAAGGGTATTTGGGACAATTGAATGTGATAGATGAGTAACAAGTCCTTGATACTGAATTGTTATGTGTAGGGCCAAGCAGATACAATAGATCAGGTTTATGAGTTAGTTGTCCCTATCAGAACTAAACAATGTTTAAGGTACAGCTGGGAAATAATTGAAAGTGACTTGGTTTTGTTTTGTTTTTTAATAGAAATGGGAACTTTGCAACACAAATTGATTAGTGGGTTGAACAAAAGATGGCAAGATGAGGAAGGCAGGGCTTGGGGAAAAGAGTGATGAAGCTTGATGCATTTTTTTACATTACTTTTAAAATTTGCTGTCAAATGAGAAATGTATATCACAGCTTTAAAAAGTAGTTCCTTATTTACAAATTGCAAATATAATACCTTTGTGAATCAAATACCCTGTTTCAGTATAATAGCTCTTCATTTGCAGATAGATCCCTAATATATACAGCATTTAAAGATGAATGACAGTGAATAATTCAGGTAAATACTATGTAGGAGGCTGGTTTTCTTATTTAAATACCTTGATGCAGTTAAATAATTTTGTCATATATCTAGACATAAGATTCTGAATTAATGTTTACATATTTGCCCTTTGCTGAACTCCCACAAGATTTTATTATTCAGATTCAGATCATGTGAATGTTTTATGTTCTAAGCTTAAAGTATAAATCTGCTGAAAATCAAAGCCACTTGTCTCAAACAAGCAAACAATATACCTTCATCTCCCCATTAACTCAAATTAAAATATCAGGTAGGTAAAGGGTTTACTGAAGAAAAAGGATAGAATGGTCTGCTCTTGATTAATTGCAAGCAAATAATAGTAAGAAGGGAAGGATGTCCTGACAGCCTTTTGGTTTCACAAAAGCATGAACAATTCTACTGATCTTTTTCTTTGAGGCACATATTGTAAGCAGTCACTTAATAGTATCTTTAGGGTGAATGAGTCTTAGTGGATTAAGTAATGGGACTATCCCATTGCACCTTTTTTCTGTTCGATGCTCAGTTTTTATTTTACCTTGCCTTTCACTTTACCTTGTTACAGTCCTTATTCAGTAATCTTTCCACATTTGATAAAGTTGTTAAGCCTTAGTTAAACTTATGCTCTGCAGAGCTGTCACGTGGTTCTAAACATCAGCTGAGAATGATGCAGAATTTGGATTTTTTAAAGTCTAATAGAATGACCCAGTTTGGTAGGCTAAAGCCAAGGTGAATTAAAATATGTGGCATATCTCTGGTGTGTCTGAACTTACTGAGATATGTTTTAATAGAAACCATACTGAGACAAAATATTTCGTGTAAACCATATCAGCAATTTTACATTCTTTTAATACATGAAGTAACAAGCAGTATGCTTTACCATGGCAGGCTGGTCATTAGGATCATGGGAAGATGGAGCTAGTAGTGGTAGGGCATCAGGCTCTTGATGAATGTTTACTGTGGATCCAAAAATGACACTGTGAAGCTGGGGCTGGTGGAAAGTATCTCCTTGCTGAGGCTATTGTACATTATAATGTATCATGTTTCTTCAGTATAGGTGAAATGAGTAACTAATTGGATGATGGAAGTCTCATCTGACCCAGAAAAAAGTAGTACATCAGTGTACTACCCTGCATCCTCCTGGGTTAATATTGAGAGGGCACTCTTAATCTCTTCTCAATTCTTTATATTCTTAGAGAAGATAACAGTGAAAGCTTAGTGTTAATTTATATTTCTTTAACACAATACAAAATGAATTAATTTAGTATTTATGAATCACTTAAGAAGTGTATTTGGAATCATGTTTGACCACTGGGTTTCCAAAAATGAAATATATAACTAGTAGCCTGCAATAGTTTAAGTTTTGCTCTATTTTTAAAAAGTAGGAATCACTTCATCTCTTATCTCTAACAATGTTACTGGTTCATTATAAAGCATTCTTTGATATATAAGTTTGGACAAGACTAAAGCTGACTTTTTCATTTTGTGGAAGAATTAAATTTAGAGCTTTTTCCCTGGGTGATTGTTAGGCTAATACACAGTTATCACATGAAGTCCCAAATGGTGAGCTTCAGTTGAAGTGCTAGAAGCCAAAATTAGAAAGGCACAAATAGATTGGTTTGGATTTGGATTTTTGGGGATGATGAAAACCTTGACTGTGATTTGGTGTACACTGTGAGTGAAATATAAAGGGTAAATGTGTACTCCGAGGGGCATTTAGGGCCATGCCTCTACAAAAAAAGGTGGGGTTTTCTTCCTCTCTCTACCTGTGAATGTTTGTGCTGCCTCCCTTTCACTGGTGTTAGTGTTTGTGGAGCTGTGTGGTAGGTCACATCAGCTCACTGAGGAGCTGAAGCTAACTCCTCAAACAAAAATAAATTATCTGAAATGGGATGAGATGGTTAGAATGTGTCGTCTCCGTGTATTTGTGGGTGCTTGTGTTATGTAAAGGCTTCCATAAAATCAGTCTGGTGACAGTTAAGCATTTTGTAGATGAAAATCAAAGTTGGAAATGGTATGGAGCTGAATAACATGAAAAATGGTTTAAAGATGGGGTAGAGACCCCAAATACTTGTGTTGGGGTTTTTCTCAATTGTAGGCTTGAAGCCTGCAGTTACTGCCTTTGATAGCATAAAAGTCCTGTCATGTTTTGCCTAGAGTGACACTTTATTTGCACTTTTGCATAGCTAGTGGCCACAAACAATATAGAGAGTGTCTGTCTGGTAAGCGGTGTGTTTTCAGGGGATCCTGGAGGGGGGAGTTTTACAAACTGCAGTTTCACAAATGCCTCCTTCAGTGTCAGAACTGATTATAGCACTCCTGTGGATGTGCTACGTGGCAGATCCTTCTGAGATGACTGTAGTGTAGCTGACAATCCTGATTTTTCATTCATACCAGTTTTCCAGTGTAGTTTACTGCATGTCTTTACAAGTAATTGCCCCAGCTTTGCGGAGTATGGAAAAACTAGTGCTGTGTTGGGACTTCTTTTTATTCATATTTGGCTACTGCTTTGGTCAATGATTAAAAAAATAAAACATAACAAGATAAAGGGTCAAGTAAAACAGTATTAAGCTTTGTAGACTTCCTTGACCTGTCCTTCTTCCCATTCTCCATTCGTGCCTTTGTCAATATATCTGTATATGGTAAATGAGATGTACTGTAATGCATGTGTTGCAAATCACTGTCTTTTGCTTTAGCTTTTACCAGATTCGTGCGTCTATGAAAATTCCTCCAAGAATTCCACACATCCTAGAAGCTAGTTTGTTACATGGAACTGGTAAGTGCAAAAACTTTTCAGTAAATTAGGTCATTACTCTTCCTTGCTAACTGAGGGATTACACTTTTTGTCTTATATTGTTATAACTAATATAGAAGTGTTTTTAATTTTGTCACTAACACAATGCAAATATATCTTGTTCTTAACAATGGGACTTAAAAGTTGGTTACAGAATTTGTGTTACTGTTTTTCATCTGCTGATTGCCTCTGCTGGTAGAAAAGCATGGCAATTCCTTTATGTTAGTGATCGGTTTTTTCCACCGATCTGCTCAGTCTTCTCCATGGCTAAGATGGCCAAGGGCAGATCTAAGTAGATATCTGAGAGTAGTGGAGAACTTCAGATACAGACTCTTACACAGATTGATAAGCCCATTCTTTTTCTGAAAAGAACACTTGGAAAGGATCCAGTTTTCAAACTTTCTCTGTTGTTCTCTAGTGGTAAACCTGAAAATTGATTTAACTTCCTGAACAGAATCATCTATTCCCTTATCTTTTTTCTTTTTCAAACCTGGCATTCACTTTTGGTTTCTATGCCGAGGCAAACTGAATCCAGAGAAACCTGTTGCAGTAAGAAGCAACGCAGAGTCCTCAGGCAGGTGCAAAAGGGAGCTCGTTTATTGCCAAAATCAGGCCTTTTTAAGCAATTAGGTCTTTATCAGCTGCGTACTTTTAAAATACAACAGTCATAATTCAACCAACCACCATAAACCACCGTATGAACACATGATGGTTTTATAACTTGTTTTCTACGGTTACATAACTTGTTTTCCACCTCTATTCCAGCTGAGTTACCCAGAATCCTTTTCTACTTAGCCAAAGTAACAGAAGTGAACCATGATTTTACAAGGGTAACAAGGCCTTCGTTTTATAAGGTTTTACCTATCCACAACAAAACCTGTTAGTGCTCACCTAATTCTGTGTAGGCCATACCTCAGCATGGTGTAAAAATATGAAAAGCAAAAAATTAATTAAGTTTTCAAATGTTAAGTGGAATTACTGGAATTTCAAGGAAGAAAAGCCTAACACAGTCTGAGAAAATGTGATAGGATGTTACTGAAACCTGAATTTTTGAGGCTATTTTGAAAGTAACCCTGAGTGCAGCAACAATGTAAATACTGAATTTTGGTCAAGCTTCCTAAATATTTCTTGGATTTGTGTGAGATAAATGAATAGTTCTGATGATCCAAGATTACTCCACTTCAAAGGCAAAGTTTAATGTAATTTAGAGAATTTGGGTCTGGTAAACATCCTGTAGTAAAACATACTTGTTGAAAAGCAACACTTAATAATATGATTGATATTCCTGGAAAAAAAGTTTTTCCATTTCATGGTATATTTTCGAATGTTCTTAGGTTATTTTTTCAGAAAGCTGCAGTCTTGTTAGTAAATTGTGATATATGCGTTAGCTCTTGTTTCTGTTACTAGGCATAAAGGGTATAAACATTAAGACTGCAATTTGGTGTGAGTTTAGATCAGCAGTTCTGACAAAGAAAAAAAACCAGCCCATAATTCCCCCTGGCCACTCTGTCTTACCTTCATACTGCTCTGTGTGTTGTTGACTTAAGTGTCTCGTTTGGTCTGGGAACTCAGCTGGGGAACTCATTCAGCTGACGAGCAGCTGTTTTACAAAAAACCGAAACCCCTTCAAACCCAAAAACTGGGGTCCTTTTTAGACCCGTTTCTCAGTTTGGTTTATCAGGTAGTCACTGATGATGTTTCTCTCACAACAAAGCAGAAGGAAGGGTACAAGGTGGTCAGAGGAAGGGGGTTAGTTGGTCCTTCTCGTGGATATCATAGTGGATATCATAGTGCTTGGTCTTGCCAAAAACCTCTGCCTTCCATTTCCATTTAGCCACTTGCTTGATTTAGCAGAGCCGGATGCTGTAGGCTCACTTGCAGCCCTTCTGCTCCAGGAGGAGGAATAGCTGATAGCAATTCCTGAGACTGCTGTTGTGTGTAGAAAATAGCTGCTATTGGGCTCAACATGGAGTAGCACTGTGTTGACTCACTGTGTGAAAATGCTGCTTGTTGACCACAGAGGAGGCTGGTCAGGATCCCACAACTCCCACTCTTGAGCATGGTGTCCTGTGTTGATCAGGTGCTTCTTTCTGTACTTTTCTCTCTCTTCTGTCTTTCTCATACTTACCTATTCTAAGTCCTATTTGCTTTGTCACGTCATGATTTTCCCACTCCTCTCCAAGTCATTTTGCCTACCTCTAGCTCTCCCTAGATTCTGCACACGTCACCCGCAGTTTCCTTGCTTTAGCTGTTTTCCCCTCTCCCACAGACTATTTGTTTGATCTCTCTCTTCCTTTTATTTACCCAAGTCAAATACATAGTCTCAGTTTTTCCTCTTCTTCCTGTTCGTTTGCATCTTCTTTGACCCCTTGCCCAGCTCCTTATGCAGTCCTTCATTAATTTAGAAAAGGCTTTTTTTTTTTGTTTGTTTCTATTTCCCACATCCTTTAGTAGCTCACTAGAACTTCTTGGGACTCAGCATGAGTGGCATTACAGATATGATAAGGCAATTCACTTGCTTTAACTCCAGCCTTGTGAAGGACTTTTATTATTCTTCTAATTTGAAGGAAAATGTAGTTGTGCTCTAGAAAATGAAAAGAAAAACATATGTATTTTTAGCCTTCATGAGATTGTTTCAGATTTGAGGATGTTCTGAATTCCTTCTTCTCTCAAAAATTCATGGCCGGTTTTCATAGGAAAAAAGGGGGAGGGAAAAAACCGAAGGCAGGGTAGGAAGGAATGAGGTTTTTATGATGCAAGAGTAAATTATCTTGTAAAATATAAATTTATAAATATATACATAAACCTATGTATCTAATAAAAATACAAATCTAGTAAATTTATATGCAAGAGTAAATATGTTAGAGTAAATATGTAATTTATATGCAAGAGTAAAAAAAATCCCACTATTTTTTCTCCTCTCTTGTGGAAATGGCATTTTGTGTGAATAGAAGCTTAGAAATAGCCCTGGCCAGTCAGTGCATTGTTGATTTAAAAAACAGTAGTTCTGTCTTGATGACCTCACGTTTGTGAGACCTTGCTCCCCATGTGGAAGTGGCTCAGCCTGTTCCTGGCTCAGCTTTTCCTCTGCAGCTCCTCTCGCTCTTCTGGGGGTGCCGGTTTGCATTACACTGAAGTCAGCAGAGCTGAGGGCTGTAACTCAGGGTTGGACTCTGCACAAGAAGTGGGACCTCAGCCATTTGTCTCCATTACTTCTTTGGTTTCAGACGGGAGTGGGAGATCCCTTTTGCTGATGCTTTGCACTTATATCAGGTTATGTGCCAAGCGAAACCTTACTTGCTCTGCCCTTCAGCTGTAACAGATGACACAGATGGATGTAAGCTGAAAGTGGCATTATACATAGGGGAATTACACTGTAATGGTTCAGCCTTTGTAAGCATTTTGCCCAGGACACCTAAACTGATGATAGGTATGAAAACACTTCAGCAAAACCCAGTATTTGTACATTTCTGAAAAGAAGTTGAATTAAGATGTTACTAAGAGCTGGAATGTTTGCCAAGGGCAGTAATATTCTATCAGAGGCCCCAAAGCTGTAGACTGCAAACTGCAGATTTTTTTTTTCCCCTCTTGTGGATTCCTTTGAAGTAATTTATTAAGAAGAATCAAAAGAATTTTAAAAAATCTTTTGCACCCTCATTTACACAATTTCTAAGACCTTGTGTTCTGGAAGACACTGATGTTATTGAGCCACTTTTTAAGAGGAGTTATAAGGAAGTGTCAATATTTCTGTTACTTCTGTTCTTCCAAGTACCAACTTCTTTTGTGTTTTTTTCAGAGGATAGTACCCGTCGTGATACTTCCTGTGTGAGAATCCTTTGCTATTATGATAAATATTTCCTCAATAACTATTTTAAATCATTCCCTTTCTCATTTCTTCTGCAAGTCTTTTAACTCTTTTTTTTTTCAACAAAATATTCCCCAACCATTTATCACACTGTTCTGAACTCTTTTTGATGATTAGCCCTTGGATTGAAAGCAGAAATGTCGTATTGCATGCGCAATGCCAGGTTCAGGTGATAAGCTTGGAATTAGTTTGGCCTGAGTAGGATGCAAGATCTCAAAGTAAAGAACAAATGACCTCTCTTCTTGATTAATTTGGTGGAATGGTATATGTTTTTAACCTCTTTACCTCATCTGTAGGTAATTAAATTTTCAGTGTGGTTAAACCCTGCAAATTAAAATGAATGTGAGATTAAACTACAGAATTCAGGATTTTTATTACCATTTTTGATGCCTAGAATGTCTTCAGTTTGTAACAAAGCAAAAATTCTTCGGAACTTACATTAAAAGCAAATTATATTAAAAATAATGACAGTGTTTCTTTGAAACAGAATGTACTCCTTCAAACTTCACCAACTGCTGACTGAAAAGAAAACCACTGATATTACTGATGTTGTTACAGTTTTAATAGTAGTCATGAAACTGATGGAAATGATAGTTCCACTTACTAGCTGCGCTGAGTTTTCCAGTTATATTAATACTTGTTTCTCTCTTCAGGTTCAACAGATCTTGCCTTTCCTGCTTCAGTCCATGACAATATAGTTTGCAGTAAAACATTTCAGATTCTTTACAAAAATGAGGAAGTTTCTGTGGATGATGTGATGATTTTCAAAATAAAAATGCTGTTAGATGAGAGGAAGGTAATCTGCCATTCAAATTTACTGTATTCAGATAATTTAGGCTTTGTTATGTACAATATGAATTAGTAAAAATAAGGGACCTGGAAGATTTCATGCTTCTACAATTTCTTTGTAGATTGAGGAGTCGCTTAATGAAATGAATTTTCTGCTGACGTTAGATTTACACTTCACGGATACAGACTACTCGTAAGTTTAAATATAGAAGATTTTACTTAAGCAAGAATATATGTCAACTTTTTAAACTGTTTAAATCTGTATTATTTATAGGTGTAGTGTGTTCATATTAGACATAAATGATGGTAAAAAATAAATCCAGTGCTGAAGTCTCTTAAGATTTCATAACTGGTTTGTCTCATTCTAATTTTTTTTTTTTTTTTCCATGGGGGAGATGCCATTGCATTCCAAGGTATAGACCTATGCTAAACTGCTATTTGTGTCAGTTATTAATAACTTGCACTTTGATTATGATTGTTCTAATTGTATGTTGTTTTGTTAATTTCTTTATAGACCAGATGACCTGAGCACACTACAGCCAATTAGTAGCCGAACTTTAAAGTTGCACTTTAACTTACACCAGGGCCTTCATCATTACGTCAATGTTATGTTTGATTACTTCCACCTTTCCGTCATATCGGTTATAGTCCATGCTTCTTTGGTTGCTCTGCATCAGCCATTGATAAGGTAATCTCTTACTAATAAAATGTAAATAAATTATTGGATGTCCAAATGGAAATTTTAAAAAAATAGAGTAATTAGGAAGGAGTTAAATCTATGCACAGTATTGTTTTCTATGATGATTTTGGAATTCAGGGCCCAGAGGGACGAGAAACATTTTGTTTTTAAAGTTATCTGAAGAATATTTTGAGGGGGTTTTTAAATTAGAAATAAGAGTGTGTAGTGTGTAAGAGAGAGAATGCCCAAGGCCAAAGAAGTGGAGGAATATATAAATATCTCTATTTATATGTGTATATTTATATGTATAAATATTTATGAATTTTTCTAATAAGGAAGATCTGCTGCTCACTCTACACAGTGACTGAAATAGCTGCTGTTAATATAAATAAGGTGCCTTCTGTTAACTATCTGCACAGTTTTCAGTTACTCCTGGAATGGTGGTGATGTCTGCAAATGATACATTTACCATTTTGTTCATGTAAATGGAACTGGAGAATTTACTTTTCTCTTTAAAAAAGATTTTGGCTAGTTTTTGCGGAAGCCTTTTATTTCATCTACTTGTGTCACCCTTTGCAATCTCTGTTTACTTTGCACCTCTGTGTGAAAAAGGGCTGTACAGTCAGTTACATATATGAAGTAATCTTTGCACACTTTTTTTTTAGCATATCTATCTTTTCCTTCTTTCATGGTCTTCAAATACTCCATGCTGCTGCCCTCAGGTTTCCTCATATTCAAGTCCAGACTGTGCCATAAATGCCCAGACCTTTAGCTTCAGGTATTCCCACTCCTTATGCCTCTCTTCACATCATGAAAAGCACTATCTGTGCATGCTAGACAGCTGTTCTGTGCTGTAGGGCTGCTCTGGTTTGGAGGATTCAGCTGGCTTTCGTGGGTTTTTTGTCCTTTTTTTGCCCACTCCAAGTTGGTTTGAATTGTTTTGATGATGTGTTTTAGGCATGGTTATATAGTAAATGAACTAACACGTCTGAAGAGGTGGCACAGCCTTATCTGGGAGAGAAACAAGTACTGAGAATGTGGGAATTGTTGTTGAAGACCTAATCTGATAAATGCACTTAAATGCACTTTTTAATGCACTTAAAGTAGCATCGTGTATGTAAAATGTACATGGTCACACCATCCCACAAGTGAAATTCAGGCATTTAGCCTATATTGATCACTTTGTTGTCAGAAAATGAGAAACAGGTTTTGATACTAATTTTTAATCAGAAACATATTTGTCCCTATTGGCCTTTTAAAAAGTTGCAGTGAATCTGAGGGGTTTTCTATGCATTTTTCCTCAGTTTCTGGCTTTTCAAGTGATGATACAATAATGCTGTTTAATTTTAAACCTTGACTTGATACAGCTTGTGTAAGGAGAGACTGAAACAGAACAGCAACTTCTATGCTGCTTTTGTTATCTTGAGAGTAGGATGTTGCTGGTGTCCACAAAATTATTTTAAGTGTTCAAGTTGTCCTTTAAATCAGCTTATGACAGGGAGAGGAAGAAACTTTAAAATTTACAGTGTTTTATTTCAGCTGAGCTCCCCCATGTAGCAAATACTTGATAGTTGCTGTATCCATATCTGGCTCAGTTTTCTGGAACACCTCTTTCTGAAAAACCTGAGAATTGCAGATGTCACTCTTCTTTGTCCTTTGGGCTTTCATGTGTGACAGTTTGGTCTTCTGTTAGGATCATGCTCACATTATTGGCACTTCTTCCTTTCCTAGGGATGGTGACTTTTTGAGTGTTTTCTTCTTCTGAGTAGCGTTCAGGTTCACCTTCTCTTGGGAACAACCAGAGTTAACACTTCCCTTGAAAGAGAGGAGATAATTCCACTTGGGTACAGCCCTGGAATCCTGTGTAATCTATGCTCTTTTATTAACCTGTAATTGCTTATTTCTGCCTGTTATCTAATAGTCCCCACTTTCTGCATTCATTCATTTTTCATTCATCTTTCCTAGTTGTTATCACAAGGCTATTGTTGCAGGATGCTCTGTTCTTCCAGGAGTTCAGGATAGGATCTCCTTAGTTGGCAGAGGTCAGGAATGTCAGTTTGTGTGACAGCTTTCAAATTCTTGCTACTACTTCATTTTTAAGAGTTAAAGTCATCACAGTAAAATTCACAGAAAATGAACACTTCATACCTGTTATAGTTCAAAATTTATCTTTCTGGCTTAAACTTTCAGGAATATTGTTTAAATTAATTGAAGTTTGCATTGGAAGTAATAAGGAACAGTATGTTCAGATTATCAGTTCATTTGTGCTTTTTGCAGTTTTCCTCGCCCAGTGAAGAATATGTGGTTGAACAGGAATGCACCAGCACAAAACAGAGACTCTGTGATTCCTTCTCTTGAAAGTGTGGTCTTTGGCAATAACTACACAAAACAGTTATCAGCAGATGTAAGAATATGTATCAGTTTAAGATTTTATTTGTATTCTGTTGGGAGATGTGAATTTTTTCTTTTCTGCAGGAATATTATTTGATAAAGAATGGACTTTGTTAGAGTTGTTTTGGGGTGCCATGTGATGGGGGAAATGATAAGAATTATTCCAAAAGGATATGTTACATGCTTCAGGAATGTACATATGGAAAGCTGACAATATTAAGTGTTTAACCTCGTTTTTTAATGTCTTGTAATCCACTGAAAATCACAAAAATGTGGATCAAGTTTGTGAAAAGAGGCAATTGCTTATCTTTTTAGTCATTCTTCTAAGACTTCATTTATTATACAAAATTAATATGTGTCTTTTCTTCTTTATTTTAGGGTTGCAGTTTTGTTGTTTCAGAGTCTTTCCTCAGCCATGCTTATAATTTCCACTATACACTTTGTGCCACTTTGCTGCTTGCTTTCAAAGGGTTACATAGCTATTTCATTACGATAACCAAGGAGCTCCCCTTCTGTCACCGAATTGAACTGGGTATGTCCAATTTCATAAAATGTATCACTTTCTTGTGAATGTTTATTAGGAATACACCTCTTCTAGACTAAACTGTCATTGACTGCGTATCTCTTTTATATCTGAAGTATTTTTGCTTAAACTGATTTGAAATTTAGTAACTGAAGAAAAAATGAAAAATAAACAAGTACTGTCACATCCCTAATAAAATAAGGAGATAACAGCCTAAATCTATGGAAATATATTTTTTCTTCTTGGTCTTGATTTGTGCTCGTATTTCAAATTACTGTGTTTAGTGGTGAGAAAGTTAGAGAAGTTCTTAATCCAAGTAGCACACTGCATTTCTTCATTTGTTATAAGGAAACATTGCATATTTGTACAAAAATCTAAGTTCTGTAAGCTTTGAGAAGAATATTTCACTGGAAACTTATATGAAAAAAGACCTACAAGAAAAAATTGCTGCTGGCTTAGTTTGTAGTTTTAACTTTGCAAACAGACTTAATTATCATGAAGACTTCTAGCTAACCACGTGTGATAAAAGTAACTGCAGAAGTATTACATGTAATGTATGGAAATGTACATGTACATTGCTTTTCTGTAGAATGAAGATATATTAGAGAGCCTAGCCTTGATTTGTGTACTAGAAGAGCGGTGGAGGTAAAAAAGGAAAATACATTGGCATTGTAAACAATGATTTAGACTTTTTCCTCAGCAAGCGTATACCTTTTAAAGTCATGTTCTATTAAAAAAAAAAAAAATCTTTTGGCATTCATATGGATTGGAGACAACACTTACTGATTTTTGTATTGTGTAATTTTACCAGTGTCAAAACTAAGCACAGTGAAACAGTAAGGTTGGAAATTGAGATACGAAAGATATTTTTAAAATGTGATGTGGCCAGTTAGTGATTCAAAGAAAGAATGTTTCACTTCTGTATTACAAAATACAAAGCTATTTTGGGGGGAAAAAAATTTCAGGGAGTGCATTACAAATCTGTCCATAGAAAAATACTAGAAACTGAGGTGCTTTCATTATAGAAGCAAAAATAGTGCTACACTTACTGCTACATTTTTCTGTGAGTCATCTTAATCTTGATATGGAGGGAAACACCTTAGTAAAGGAGTGACTCAACTCTTAGTCTTCTTTTAAGGTCAAAATGTACTTTTTCCCAAATCATAGAATCAGAGGGTCATTTAGGTTGGAAAAGACCTCTAAAAATCATGGAGTCCAACCATTAACCCAGCACCACCATGTTCACCACTAAACCACATCTCCAAGTGCCACATCCACATGCCTTTAGAATGCTTCCAGGGATGGGGACTCCACCACTTCCCTGGGCAGCCTGTTCCGATGCCTGGCCCTGACCCTTTCAGTGAAGAAATTTTTCCTAATATTCCATCTAAACCTCCTCTAGTACAACTTGAGACCATTTCCTCTTGCTGTGTCACTTGTTACCTGGGAGAAGAGGCTGACCCCCACCTGGCTACACCTCCCTTTCAGGCAGTTCTAGAAGAGCAGTAAGATCTTCCCTGAGCCTCCTTTTCTCCAGCTCCCTCAGCTGCTCCTCACAGGACTTGTGTTCCAGACCCCTTCACCAACCTTGCCCTTCTCTGGATTTGCTTTACCAGCTCAATGTATTCAGTTTGATGGCACTATTGTTGTTCTAAGGATAGGCTTAGACTAAATCTTGATACTTAAATGTTTCAGATATGATCTTCAGTTCCCCTGAAACATTCCTTCAAAATATATATGTGATAGAAAAAAGCTGCCATTGAGTTGCATACTGACAATGCAATGTTGGGTTGTATCTTTCAACCACATTGAAGCCACCAAAACCACTCACAAGCTTCAGTGGAACTTGAATCAGACCTTTTCTCATCTCTATGGGTAATTTAGCTTACCTTTAGGAATGTAGTTTTGAACAGAAATGCTCAAAATAAATATCTGAAGAGAAAATTAAAACTTAGATTTAACATTCATTGTACATATTCTACTGACAGTTTGTTTCCTATGGGTTTAATTTTTTACTTTTATTTTTTAAGTCTCTACTAGAATTACTTGGTTTTTTCATATTTATAAACATCTTTTTCATTTATTTCAGTTATTTTGTATATACATTGATTGGGACAATTGATACAATAAAAAGTACTAACAATGTAAGCATTAATTATTACTCACATTTTGCTCATGAAAAATAATACCTACCGTTAACACTAATGTTTCTAAAATCCATCAACAGTTAACAAGAAAAAATGTTTCTGTAATGTCTATAAAGAAATTGAGGCTCACTGGACTTCACAAAGTACACAATAGTATTTTGCACTTTTTAAAAAAAATTTAAAGTAAATGAACTATTTTATAGTGGATATTTTATCTATGAAGTTTAAATGGGCATTGCAGAAGAGAATATCCAGTCCTGTTTAAACTTTAGAATCATCACTTTTTTGTTCAAGATAAAATTATTCTCTCTTTAATTTTGTTTCTTCTGTTTGCTTTGCAATTGCTCGGTCATATAATTTTAACACAAGACACTGATTTTGCAGAAGCATGTGCAGCCAACTGTTGGACTCGATAACTGTAATTGAGCATTTAAATATTACTGGTTTCAGGAAATAAAAAATGCTACCTTAATGTGTATCACAAGTGATACTTAATCTAGAAACTACACTAAAATGATATGTTTTCATGTACTGATCTAACTGCACTAACTGCTAGGCTAGCAATAAGCTCTTTTACTAACTTTAAGGCAAATAATAAATCACAGGTGAAAAAAGGAGTGTAGTAACTAGTCATGTGTGTACAATCCCTGTAACTAGCCAAGGCCAGCATGCAGGTCCTTTATGAACGCCTTCTCAGAAGAAAATATCCACGAACCCAGAGATCCGCCTACCTAGGTATGTTTCCAAAGCAGGTGATATAATCCCTCAGATTTTTATTGATACTATAAAATATTATATTCTTATTAATAATATAAAATGTTACATCATTTGTAGAAAGAAACAGTTTCAATATTTAGCCATAGTGGACATATGTTGAACTCTGAAGTCTGCAGAATTGAGCTACTTACTTTTAGACTGAGTATAGATGATAAAATGAGACATCATTGCTGGTTTTTTGTTTAGTGTTGTTCTACTTTACTATACAAAAATTATTGAAAGTTCAGTCAGTCACCAACATTTAAAAAATAGCTTAAAATTATAGCTTCATTTAATGCAACACAGATGCTTTTATGGTTTTAGATAATTAAAGATAATTAATACCTTTTCTTCCTGAGAAATCTTTCAGATTCCTTCTGATATCTCAAGACTTAATTCTTCCAAACACTACACAAGGCATTATCAGTGCTTAGGGTGCATTTGTCCATATCTACACAGGCCAGTCCTCCCTCTGGAGAGTGTCAGTGTGGGCCTGATGCTGGACAAAAGATTACAATGCTGCTTAAGCACAAGGAAGTTTCTGTTGGGAAAAGGATATAATGGCAGTTCAGTCTCATAATAGGTCACCAGCTTAATCATCTATAAGTTTGTTTTGGTTTTATTTTAAGAAGGAAACAAAATTGGTTTTTAGCAAGAGCCAGCAAAATTGCATTAGATGTTTGCTGGGTTAACATAATTGCTGTAGAATATAAGTGCTTAATTTCCTTTTTTGTTGTGTTAGCTCTATTCTATCTTCTCTTTTTTAACAAAGTATTGGGATATTAATATAGTTTGGGGTTTTCCGTAATGACTTTAGATTTCAGAGTTTTAAATCTTGTTCAGTAAGCCTATTCTCAATTGAAGTGTGACAAATAATCAGTATGGTGTCATAAGTAAACCATTTAATTTTTTCACTAATGAAAAAATTTGTGTGGCCACACCAAAACTAGTATTATATCTTAAACTATTTTCACAAATTTTCAGAATATTTATCATCAAGTACTGTTTGGCAAAAGGTATATATAGTTTCTTTAAACAACTTTTGTAAACTTCTTTCTGAGAACATCACACATTTCTGCAATTTGCTTTTTTTCTCAGAACATTGAGTTGTGTGAGTTAATTCATATGGCATTAAGTTCAAACCTAAGTATGATGAATGCTATTAGTTGAAAATCAATATATCCTTACCAAGTATAGGTGGCATAATTCAAAGAGAAGTTAAGTATACGCATTGTTGCTCTTCTTTAAACCTTTGTTCATTATCCATACCCTAAAGTTACTATTGGGGCTTTCAAGGCATATTTTGTTGCTGTGTGTTTTCAAGAAATATTGAACATTTTTGTCCTTAATACTGCGTTTCAAAAATGAAATACAAATACTTGTTACAGGCAATTTTAGGGTTTATGAATTGTTCCCTTATTACTCGTACTTCAGATGCAGAAAGAAATTAAACATAATACCAAATTATTATTTGATTTATCAAATCCCCCAGAGTAAACAGGGGTGTTTAACAAGGAAAAATATCTACATGAAGGAATAAATCTGTTTTCTTCATAAACTAGTCTCTCAAGGTTCAGATCCAGTTTAAGCTGCCATACTGTGTTAGATTGATTTGCTCTTAACATTGAGCTACTGAGAGAAAGATCGCTTGAAGAACAGTTTTATTGACTAAAAAATAATTCCTCATACAACTAAGGACTGGTATTTATATTCATGTAGCTTGTAAATTATATACCTTTAGAAAAATGATACTGGAATAAGGTTTCTCTAGAAAATCTGGTAGAAGAGGAATTGTATTACCTTGGTTTCAAATGATGACATTGCTGCTGGATATCAGCAGTATCAATGGATAATCTGAAAACTAAATCTGAATAGTAGATAGAATAGTAAATAGAATATAAATCTGATAATCTGAAATCATCTAAACTACAATATTTTCAAATTTAATTTTGAATGGAAAATTGTTGTCCTTGACAAGGTATCATGAGAAGCAATCATGATAATTGCAAATTTTTTTCTTAATTATGTTCTGTCCACAATCGCAGAAATTGCTATGAAATTATTTTAATGGAAGTTTATAGTTTACTTAACTGTGGCACTTAATATGGTTTCAAGTTTGATTTGATGAATTCTTTTTTATGTCTTAAAATTGTTTCGTGAGATAATTACTCTGCAACTTGGAAAGTACATTACTCATGGATATGTCCTCTCATCTTTCCAGAAAACATAGATGTAGAAATGCGTCTTACAGAATTGTGTGAAGAAGTCAAGGTACAGGGCTTTTTTTCATGTATTAATTAATTGAAATAACTATAAAAGTAGAATGTGCTGATTTTATATGCTACTTGGGAATAAACTGTTTGTTTCTGGGATGACAGCATGTATGTTTTTTGCCAGCACTTATTTCAACTCTTCCTCCAAAGAGAAATTGCTCAACTGATGCCAAAAACTTAACTGTTGATCTGGTGGCTTGGTGTGTCAGTAGTAGCCATGTAACTACTTAGATCATGAAACTGAAGGTTTAGAGAGGTGGATTACTTGTATGAAAATCACGTTTTGAATTTTCTGCAGTTACAGTTTGATTTTATGGGGTTTGATGGTATCAAATAACAATGACACAAGATCAAGCAGTTGTAGTAGGTTGTACAAAAGGAGATTCTGCAAGTCATCCCCTTGTCTGAAAGTGCTTGTTCTGATGCTGTCTCCTTTTCTTGTTTTCCCTACATTCTCAAGGAAACACTGCTTCAGATGGCTTAGATTTGTATCCCCATCTCTCTCCTTAGCCAGAACTAGCCCCAGCTGAATAACTGATTTCTTAGTCACAGCAAAGTTTAAAGGACAGGTTTTAAAACTTCTTGAAAGATTATCCACGCTTTGCTGCCAAGCGGGCCTTCTGCCCAGCTTGGAAGAACAGTCCGCTCACCTTTAGTTACTGCAGTAGTAGTAGTAGTATAACTGCAAGAAAATATAATATGGCCTTTAAAAGGATGTAATTTGTAAAACTGGAGATAAATTCAGCACTGCTAGCTCTCTGTGGGCAACTAATAATCTTACTTTATGTATTAAAATAGTTTTTACATTTACATAGCTTTTCTGAATTCTTTAGTTTCTCCCTTAGCTTGCTAAACATTTTCTGTTTTCTTCTTTCTGTTCTTTTGTACAGTTCTTATCAAAAGTTTCTCTTATTTCTCTTTTTATTGGTTAAGTTGTTCTCTTTGTATTGGTTAAGTTGGTGTTTCTATATTCCCGATCCTTTTTTCTGCTAGCTCTGTAATATTGCTTGAGTTGGTTCTTTACTTTCTTTTCATTTTAAACCCTTTGCCTCAGTGCATTATGGGCCTACAATGAATTTCTGGTAAACTGTGTTTTTTTCTGAAATGGCAGGGAACATAAGCCTAACTGTCTACAATCGACTGGTGTGGGACTGTATCACAGGATTACAGTATGTTGTAAAGAAAGCAAAACTTGTTTCACACTGAATTTGTCTTGGTGTGATCTGGTTCTAGGAAGCCTGTTCTATAAGATTGCTTCCTGACTATGCATAAAATGTGTGTAGATATATAGCACCTTATAAAGGTTATTGTGAGTTACAGTTATTCTGAAATGGAGATGTCTTTATTCTTATGATTTTATCAAAGTTGGACTAACATAGCAAGTGTTAGTTTCTGGTTTTCCTGATTCCTCTTCCTTTCAGGCACACGGTATTTTTATATGTTAGAAAATACAACAGTTGAACTCAGTTATCTTTGCCATAAGTGGAATTATTGCTTTAGTTTTTGGATAGGAGTTCTAAATCTAAAAAGCAATGGGATAATATTTAATACAACATAAAATAACGTATTACTGTTCCAACATAGATTGACCCAGTTTTGATACTAAGTTGAAACAGTTCTCATTTGGAAGTCGCTTTTTAAATTAGAATTCTCACTAAGATAAAGTATACTTTTTTTTTTTATTCCTATCTGTACATTATGGTTTCATCAGTGAATCATGTAAATATTTTTTCCTGACTTCAGAAAATGGAAAATCCTGATGAACTGGCTGAACTTATAAATATGAATCTTGCTCAGCTTTGCTCACTTCTGATGGCTCTCTGGGGGCAGTTTCTGGAGGTCATTACCTTACAAGAGGATGTCACAGCTTTGCTAGCAAAAGAGCATCACACATTAAGAGTAAGTATTGACCCGGGCACCTTCATATGCTTACTGGGACACATTGTTATGGAAATGTGTATCAAAATGAGACTCCAGATTATCATTTTTCTATTTTTATTTGGGAAAGGTGGTTGGAATTGTAAAGGGAGCTGTTGCATTTCATTTGTTACCTTGTGTATAATGTATTATGTTGTTGGAATATAATGCATAAAACATGTTATTTATGTTTATGAACCAAGTAATTCACTATTCTTTTGAATAAGAAATGCAGTTCAAAAGGCAGATTGCAGTCTGTGGAATAAGATATATTTGTGCAGACTGATGTACTTTTTTTTGGGAGCCATGTCTAGTGCCCACCCTACGTTTTACTTCTCTGCTGCATTTAGGCTGCCTGCTTACGTCATCAACAAAGTGTATTTCCTTCCAAATTAAGCATTTATAACATTAATTTTTGAAAAGTGTCTTACGTGGGATTTTATAAAGGAAGAGATGTATGTGAAATGATCTGGCCCGTGAGTGTGTGTGTGTACGTACTAACACATCGGTAGTGCTGCTGGTCTCTGGGTCTGTGCGACTGCTGTGGGCCCTCTGCAAGCAGAACCACAGCAGTGCTGTCCCATAGTGAAATATATTCGGGTGTGAACTAAAGCATTACTCTTACTTGATAGATCACATTGTTCAGTGAGGAAATCATGGTTGTGGAAATAGCCTGTTCTGGAGAATAAATGGAATCTTTCAGAAACAACACAAGGGTTATTTGTTTGATGTGCTAGCCATAAGAAAGGGATCATTTTATTGTCTGTCTATGAATCTTACGGTTCTGTGGTTTTCGTATAAATTCTGGAATCCCTCAAGTTAAATGATGGAAGGTATGAAGCAAGAATACTGTTTCATTTAATGTGCATTTGCATTCAGCTGCTGGTATGTTAGTGTCTGTATGAATTTATATTTAATAAAACCAAGTGAAGAATTAATAGATTAATTTTTACTGCTCCAGAAAAGACACTGCTAATGATTACGTATTTATCTTCTTAAATGTGGTTCTTTTAAAATCTGTGATGTAAGTCATCCTCCTTAGCTCATAAATGCCTTAATTATTGAGTTTTACTGCAATTATTTTATGGTGTAGAAATCAAAGTATTTAATTTTACTATGGGAATTGAAATATTGCACATATTAAAAGTATTTCTGTGATGCTTTCCAGTTTGAAAAAAAATTCAAATAGCAATTCCCTTCCCTCCTTATTAAAAAAAAGTATAATTTGATTTCACATCTGCATGACCTTTGTCCTTTTGTGTTGCTATTATGCTCACTCCTTTTGTTATCTGTCACTGTACTTCATGGATACTCTGTAATCTGTCAAAGACTGGAGAGAGGATGCAAGGCATGGATAATCCTAAAATTACATTTTTATTAAGGGCCTGATAGCAAAAAGCAAGCAGGCCGACTCTGTAAGAATTGCACAATACAGCATCGAGAAGGGATTTTTACCTGAGCCAACTTAGATAGAACCAGCAATGTGATATTACTTAATTTTTAAATGGACACTTGTTTTTTGCGCTCCAAGATGGGATGAGTTTGTGTGACTACTTTGCAAATATATGTAATTAAAATATGTGTAAGAAACCATTGCTCCACTGGGCTTCCCATGTGGTAGCAGAGCAGGAACTCACAATCCATAAATTCAGTAAACCTTTAAATGAAAAAGAGATACTGAATTTCATCCGTGTCTTTTCTAAGAGTGTGTTCAGTTGTTGATTTTCAATCTTGTTTTGCAGTGCTTAGTATAATAAATTGTAACTTTTATCAATAATATCTTGAGAATTTATATTCAGAAGGATTGTATAAACATACTTCAGGAAATCTGCAGTGGTGATCATGTTCTACTGGAGCTATTATCTGCACATACCAAGTGAATGCAGGCTTTCTGGTTATTGGATTTAAAAGATGATCTACTAATTCTCCTGTTTGGAGACTATATGTTGTCATTTGGAGTCATGGAACCTTTAAGGTTGGAAAAGACCTTTAAGGTCATCAAGTCCAACTCTCAACCCAGCACCACCACATTCACCACCTAACCATATCCCCAAGTGCCATATCGAAACGTATTTTGAACACTTCCAGGGATAGCGATTCCACCATTTCCCTGGGCAGTCTGTTCCAGTGCTTTACAACTCCTGTTAAAAAAAATCCTAATATTCAACCTAGACCTCCCCTGGCACAACTTAAGGCCATTCCCTCTTGTCCTTTCACCTGGAACATGGCAGAAGAGACCAATCCCGACCTGGCTACAGCCTCCTTTCAGGTAGTTGTAGAGAGCGGTGAAGTCTCCCCTGAGCCTCCTTTTCTCCAGGCTAAAGACGACCCACTAATTCTCCTCTTAAGAAACTTACCTGTCCTTTCTGGAATAAGAAACCTTTTTATTTTGGAAGTGGATGCTTTGATGTGTTTGCTACTGGGTGCTAAATCTCATTTTATCTTTTCTTCTTGCAGTATTTACAGACTATACCTTCCAAAGGAAATTTCTCCCTGGGAAAGTTTATTAATGAACCCTTTTAGGGAGTGATTAATCTGACTGGTTAAGATACTTGTGTTAAAATACCGCCTAGAAATGCCTGCCATCTGTGTTTGGTCAAATGACTTTCACTATCTTTGTGTAGATGCTTATAAAGCAGGTATTTCTGCTGAAGAGTTATTTAAGTATTTAAATTATTATTTTAATAATTTTACTTATGTTTACTGAAGTGTTTCAATATTTAACTATTTTCAAATACTTGGAAAAGCATTATGTTAGAAAGTGAAGAACATTTTATGTAAACTGGAACATCCATCAACTACTTTATCATACTGATAAGGTCTACAACTGTATTTTATTGAAAAAACTGCTCAGAGTATGTTATTTTATATTACAAAACATTTGAACACTAAACTAGTTCATCTCTTTGTTCTGTAGTGACATCTTCTGGTAGGTCTGATTATATTCTTCCAAAATTATTTCTTTCAGTTTGATTAGTCCTAAAATAGGAGAGCTGAAAACTAAGATCTCTCACTGCTATTCCTAAATATGCAGACACATAATATGTATTCCACAGCAGTTTTTATATACAGTTCATCTGTTTACTTTGGGAGGACCATAAAAACCATGCTTTTGAGAAGTCTGTAAGGATTAGGAGTAGCAGCTGCAATTTCCTGCTGCAAAGTCCTTGTGGAGTCAGCCCAAGTCGGTAGTGCCTGCGTCACTAGCACGGCTGGCAGTCATTCTGGTTCTGCAGAGCCTGTTTTACAGTGTCCTAGCAAGTGCCTCAGTCCTTCAATAAGTTAAGTAGTGATTAAACATAATAAACTACTGTTGATTTGGGTTCTTTTCTCTCATTAATAAAGACTTACGTGCTTTTGGAGCTTGCTTTCAACTAGTTTTATACTGTTGCTGTTCTACTTGGAGCTGTCTGGAGCTGGTAATGAGATTTTCTTCAAAAGCAGTGGAATTATTTAAACAATTACAAATGGGATTTATTGTAAATGAAAAAATGCCTTCCTCTTCTGTTTGAGAGAGTACAGTATTCTAAGTATCTAGTCTCCCTATAACTCCAGTTACTTTATGTAGGGAAGTGCTCACATCTGAACTCAAAACTACCTTGCCTTCTTCCTGGGAAACAGCTGTGTGTCCTTTTCTTGACATATACCACAGACATCTACTAATGTGGTAATGTTCCTGTAACTATTACCTGATTGATTAGGATCTTTAATTAATTTTTAAATTGCTTAATTTAGAACTATAATGTCCACTCTTCATGATTAATTGTTCTAAAATCTAAAGTTTTTAAGCAGTAAAATTATCTGTTAAGTCTATTGTGTAACTGGCCCCCCTTTCTGAGGGAAAGGTTGGGGATTAGCTCTGACGAATTATGTATTTGCAAGGTAGATGTCTGTTTAGAAAAGCCATCTGGGAAAATGCAGCAAATTACTTGGGAACATCAATTCTAACCCCACATGTGTATGCATAAACTCCTAACAACAAATTCTGAAAGAAAGCAAATTGAGTTCTGGCAAGAGTGGAAGTTGCATTTACAAGCAAGTGTTGAATTTAGTGTTTTCTGTTTACTTCAAAGCATTTTCCATGACTATTCAGAGATGATGTTATGACTAAGATTAATTTCATGTAATACAGTAAAATAAATTCTGGGAGGTTGGGACAGGACTTTCAGTTTCTAGTGCAGGTTAGAGATTGGGGGTAAAATGTTTGTGATTTGCGATTGGGTTTTTTCTTAAGCACCTTGGAACAATTTTTTCCCCAGTTCTTGTATTAAGAAAACAAAAAACTGTAGAAGCTACAGAACTTAAAGTTAATCCAAGTGGTACTCTCTAAGAGTATGCTGAGCAGTGTATCAGGAGGGAAAATGAACTCCCTTGCAAGTGCTTATCTCCGAACAAAATTAATGTGGTCCTGAAAGTGTGATGTTTGCCAGTTCATGCACAAGATTTTCATAGAGCCATGTTTGTGCTCAGGGTGGGCGCAGATGCTGGCTGCAGCTCTGAGTGAAAGAGCTGAGGGAGCTGAACTAGGTCTTCACGCTTGTTGCCAGTTTCACAATGGAAACTCCCACAGTCTGTTCAGAAAGTTCCATAATTTAAGAGGAAGACCCAGAGTATATTGAAGAAATAAAGGCATAGGAGACCAGGAAGTGCTTGGTAAACAAATTATTGATTCAGTAGACTAACATATGTAATTCTCTAAGTGGGATAGAAATTTTGTTTTAATTGATACAAACAAATTAGTGTTAACGAACAAGCTGTTGCCAACAACTATTGCACTGCACATTTTCTTTGATTTGCTTTTTTTTGATGCAGATAATTTGTCAGTTGTAAAAATAAAATGCATATTGATTGAATTAATATTTATATATACTGTTGAAATTTGAGAAATCTCATTGTACAAAACCTTTGGGGTTTCTAGATACTGCATTTTCAGTGCATTGATTATGTTTTCATTTGTAGTAAATTGCTGTATAATTCACATTCTCTATTTTAGCATGTATTTGATGGTAAAATATTGATGGTTTAACACATTTGATGGTAAAAAAATATGCTCCCCTATGTTATTAAATACCACTTAAGTACCGTATTGTTTATTGACCTCAGGCATACAATTAAGTCTTGAATACAGTGCTTATAATTAATGTACATTCTGTTACTGTCTTCATCATTTCCAGCCGAAATCTTTGCAAACAAAAGACTCTTTTGTGCAGTACTTTACTGTGGGCTAGAGAGTACTTATGGAAAGTTTGAAACACTCCTCTGTATTTTGAGACTGCAGAATATCTAATGGGTTTCTGCTTCTGAAGGTAATACTCAGGCTCATTCAGAAGTGTCAACTGAGCAGCCATTTCCTTTCTTCTCATCGAAATTTCCAATAATATTTTTGTGTGTTATTGTTTCAGGTGAGCCTGATTTGGATGATTGATTTATTGGAAATCAAATTTTCAGCGGGCAGTTTAATCTAATATAATTCCCGGTTATCCAGCGCATGAACTAAAATTATTTCAGTCACTAGTCTTGTCTGTGGCACCCATCCAGAATGAACATTTTTAAAAAAAATAACTGTCTGTATTGTACATACAAATGATACATTGATGCATAGGAATGCTGGTGGATTTTTAAAAATTATTTGTAATATAAAATAAGTTCTACCTTCATTTGGATCTTGCAGGTGCGCAGATTTGCTGAAGCGTTCTTTTGCTTTGAGCATCCTAGGCAAGCTGCTCTTGCCTTTCAAGAACTACAGTGAGTAGCCTTTGGAATTCCACAGGATATAGCATGTAGTACTGTTAGTCTGTAGTTTATGTTGTGTAGAAGTGGCATTGCAAAAATACATAAGAAATTCAAGAGAACCTTTTGTTCTCAATATAGATTAAAAGTACTGGAAGTTATATAAGAAGTTATTAAATAATCAAGCTATTAATAGTTAATTAGTAGAAAAGCTTCTACGAAAATGAATTAAACTGTTGGTAATTTCTGTTAATGTAAAAATAAATAGTTCTGCTTTTTTAATGGAAGACTGCTTCCTTTTTTCAGTGCTCAAAGTCATCTACAGATGTGTGCAGCTATCAAAAACACTTCCTTCTGCAGTTCTCTTCCACCCCTCCCTATTGAATGCAGTGAACTAGATGGAGATATGAACTCCTTGCCTATTATCTTTGAAGATCGGTATTTAGATACAATTACTGAAGGTAAGCACACCTCACAGTACAGTTTCCTTTTTGAAGAAATGAGCAAAAATTATGTAAAACTTGAGTATTTTTCTATAAATTTCTTGCTGGCTTTAAAGGACTACATTTATTGGATAGGATATGGGGTTTCAGCTTGAGTTTTGAGGATGTGTAAAATTTTATAATTGCTAGTATGTTATAGCATCACTTATCTGCATAATCGTATTTTAAACATTCTTTCTCTCCCCGCCCCCTCTTTTTTTTGTGAAAGATTTGGATGTACCCTGGTTGGTAGCACAGAGTCTTCCAAGGGCAGAGTCCAATAAACAAGATAAATTTGAAGCTGAAGAAGGTTTTGTTGCTGGTTTTACTAGCCCAGAACTAAAAATAAGACCTGCAGGTGCCTCCATCTTTTGTCATTCAGAATCTGAAAAGATGCAAACAAAAACTTTGAAAGGGAAAAATGAAGATACAAATAAATCCAAAGCTAAGGTTGTTAAGCTCATAAAAACAATAAAAGCTGAAAACACAAAAAAAGTCGTAAAACAGAACCCAAAGGACTCTGTGGTGTTAGTAGGATACAAATGTTTGATAAGTGAAGCACTGGAAAATGCCTGTAGAAGATTAGAAGGCGAGCCTTCATACAATGTTAACGAAGGGCTGGACCCTAGAGTAGTTGGATTTCCTTGGGATACGAAGGCCTGCACCAGGCAAATAACTCGAAGAGACCTTCCATATTTGCCATTTGACGAAACGGCTGTCAGGATTGAAGGTGACCAGCCAGGTCCAAGTAGTCCTGTGCACTGTGAAAATGAGGCTATATTTGATAGACTGACTATCTCCCAGACAGGTTCTGGAGCTGTTCAAACAGATAGTGCTTTACAACACAGAGGTACACTTGAAGGTTGTCATGGAGGTCAAGCAGCTTCCTCAGGAGTCAGGACAATTGAAGTCACACCAAGTAATAAGAATCTTTATGAAGAGGAGAAAGGAGCGGCTCACACTGGATCGTGGGCTGAGTTTCCGCAAGATGGAGTGCATGAAGAGAATTTGCTGACACTCAGTATTCAGCCTTCAGAATCTGGAAATAAATTGAATTTGGGAGAACAGGAACCCGTGCTTGAAAAGGAAGAGGTCCAAGAAAGAAACTGTCAGCATACCAGTGACATCTTGACAAAAATGAAAAGTAATCAACCTACTCTTTCAACGAAAGAAAGTCAACTCTCTGCAAGTGGAGACATGACTAAATTACCAGATGTTAGTGTGACATATGCCTCTTCTAGGTTTTCAGATTCAGGTGTTGAAAGTGAACCAAGTTCTTTTGCAACTCACCCCAACCCTGATCATGTTTTTGAAAATGTTCATGGACAAAGTGCATACAACGGTGAGAGAGTGTTTCCTCAGCCTCTACTAAAACCAGACTGTGCAATAAAAAACACAATAGAAAGCCATTGCACTGAGAGTACAAGTGCTGTAAGTGAAATACAGTCATCCCTGACATCCATAAATTCACTGCCTTCAGATGATGATGAGCTGTCACCTGATGAGAACTCAAAGATATCTGTTGTACCTGAATGCCAGCTAAGTGACAGCAAAACAGTATTGGATCTAGGAGCAATTGACTTGCCAAAATGTGATGGCAGTAAAACATCAAACACCAATTTGCAGCAACAGCGTGTTGTATTTTCAGGGCACTTGGATAACAAAAGTCTGTCTATACATTCCTCGCTCTCAGGAAAAATAGATCTGTTACACTTGGTTGCTTCAGATGAGGATACGCCTACTGATGTGAAAAGTTGCAGCCCACCATCAGGCCCTGGCACAGCCTGCAAGGACTCTCAAGACCTTGAAAGGCATCCTAGAGATACAGAAGAAACAGTTAAGTTGTGTTTGGAAGCAACTTGTATGGGTGAGCCATCTGCTGTTCAAGGTTCTTCATCTGTAAATGCAGTGTACGAGGTTAAAAAAACTAACAAAGGCAAACATAGCGAGCCTTTAGAACTAAAGGGCACAACTGAAGAACTGTCAGTAGCTAAAAGTGAAACTGGTACAGATAATCCTTCTCCAACTGGTAGTGCTGACATGGTAAAGCAAGGGCTTGTTGAAAACTATTTTGGCTCTCGAAGCAGCACAGATATTTCAGATATTTTGCCTATGGACAACAGCAATCCTGTTAGCCCTCAAAAGGAAGCATATGAAAAACAAATTATTTGTTCTTCCCAACAAGATGAGGAAGAAGAGGAGGATCAAGAAATGATTGAAAATGGGTATTACGAAGAAACAGATTACAGTATATTAGATGGAGCTTGCAGTGCTGACCAGGATCATGGCTTAGCAGAAGAGAGAGCCCTGAGATCTGAAATGATTGACAGTGGACATCTGCAAGACATAATGACTGTGCCCCCTGTCTGTACTCCTGGTTGTCTGTCTTTCCCCTCTTCTCTGAGAGACTCTCCCTGCAATATTACCTCTTCTTCAAAGAATAAATCTGATGCAATTACACAACAGCCAGGCAGCACGTCCTACAGCTCAGCTTCAGCTGTTTCCTGGTATGAAAGCTCCCCAAAACCTCAAATGTTAGCGTAAGTGGTTGTTTTAAAACAAGCTTTTTACTTTTAGAAATTATGTTAATATAATAGAGAAGGGGAAAAGAAGCATGGTTGGGCTGTAGAATGCCCCAGAACTGTGGCTTGTGGATTCTGCATGCCCAAGTAACAGCATGTTCTAGATGTTCAGATAAAAAGTGTCTTAGCACTGAACTTCTTCTATCAGTTATCTTGTAATTTCATGTGGTTTGAGAAAGAAACAAAACAGGATTTTTCTTTGTTGTGTATAAAAAATAATCATTCAGCTGAAGAATAATGTTGTAAAGGCTACTGAGCATAAAAATGGTATTTTATTAAATGGAAATTGTTAAAATAGCAAGCTTGGGAAAATATGCTATGGCTTTAAAAACATAAACCCAAAAACGTTGTGTAACTGATTGTCCATATGATTAGTTAAGTGAAGCAAATGTGTAATGCAAGCTACAGTAATGGCCTTATTTTTAAATCTTAACTTCAGGTATCAAAAATGTAACACCTCAGAGACCACAGTGCTCTAAATTACACTGCTGTTTGGATACTAGGAAAGCCAAATTTAGAGGAACGTCAGGGATTCCAGACTGTAACTCTTCTTGCTGTAAACATCGGAGTTTCCCTGATAACCCCCTGCTGCTAAATGAACACGTGAAGCAGCAGCTTATGTGTTGTAAAATGTGAAGTAAAATGTTGCTATAAGAAGAAAATTTAAAAGAGAGGTAGAAACAAATGCTGAGCAGGCGGAAGAGATAAAAGACCATATAGTTTGTGAAAAGCAGCTGAGAACAGGAAGAAGGATTGAGCAGTCAGGTGGAGGAAAATAGGTTAGAAGTGGCCAAAAGAGTAGCTTCTGAAATACTGTACGGTGGATACTGGCGTGGAATGGGAGACATGAAGAGCAGAGACTACTCAGGCTGTTCTGTAACAATAAAAGTGAACTCAGAATAAAATCAAGGACTTGGCCATGGGAAAAGCAGAGTCTCCTGGAACATGAGATAACTGTGAATCCAGATGATATGATCTGCTCCATAAAGAACCGCCCTTGGTATGTTCAGGAAACATGCCTTGAGTACAAACTCGAGTAGCTTCTGTTGCAGAGTGATAAGAGCAGCTGCCAGAAGTGGTTTCTGTTCAGGCTGACTTCATTGAGGCCTGCTCCTGCCAGTTAGGGAGGAATGAGCTAAAGATAAAGCTGGGAAAACAGAGAACAAAAGGTAGAATGGGAGGGAAACAGTGAGCAGGCAGAAGAGGATGGGGTACAGCATGACGCTGTGAGGGATCATGCAGAACAGATGGATTAAGGAAGCATAAGAAAGCATAAAGCTTTATGTGCTGCAGGGAAACTGATACGCAATTAGGAAGGTCATAAACAAAAACTAAAGGAGTGGAAGAAAGGGAGGAACACAAGGAGCTCCTAGTATGTGAGGATCTCATCTATTAAAAACCTTATAGTGTATGCCTTCATAGAATATGTGAAAGATCAGAAATCTGGATCTGGCTGTTTCAGAAGCAAGTATCAGTTACTCAGCCTACCACAGGAACCTTATGGTGAGATATTACAGCACTGACTCCAGCTCTCTGCTGACCTAAGAAATGGGTTTGTCAAGAATTATCAAAAGTCAGTGAAAATCTTAACCTTGACTTCGAATTGGCTGTAATTTCTGTAGTTTTGTTACTGCATGGAAACAAAGCTGTTGCTTGCTCAAGACCACAATGAACCCAGAATCTTCAGTGGTTTCAGAAATACTTGAGAGTTTGCAAAGATGGTCAGAGGAGAGAAGAGAGTAGAGCTTGAGATATGGTTTTTGTTACAGAGGAAAATGGGCTGTAGGAATCTGCAGTAAAAATGTTTTGAGGAATTGGCTTATTTTGTAAAAGTAGTAATTTGATAAATATATTTTCCTTCATATTAATTACATAGAATACAATGCAAAATGACAGTAGAAAACCATATCCTGGAAGACCCCACATTTATCTAGCAATAGTAAATGTATAATAAGTATTTCTTTGTTCCAGTTTCCTACAGGCTAAAGAAGAATTGAAGCAACTTAAACTTCCTGGATTTATGTACAGTGATGTTTTCAAACTGGCTTCTTCAATGCCTTATTTCAGTGCGGAAGACGATGAGTGTTCAGACAAAGGAGTACATCTTATAGTCTGTGTCCATGGCCTAGATGGTATGCTGGGAAATGTGATACTGTACAAGATAGCAGTTCAGATTACCAGTGAGGTTTAGCTTTGGTCGTTGGAACTCTGAACTGAACACTTGAATAGGTTCACTGGAGGGAAATGGGAATCTGACATTGTACTGCTACATTTGACAACATGTTCCATAAAATCTTTTAAATTAAGAATTCTCTGTCTGTAATGAAACTTCCCTGCACATAAATCTGTTTAATGCCATAGTTCACATCAGGTGCATCTTTCAGTTTTTTATGTCACAGAGGAATTTGTCCATGTTGTGGTAATAGAATGGAGTTACTAACAAAACTGTTTTCTTTAGAACTGCTGTGTTGTCAAGGAAAATGAAATATGTGTATCTTGTTAGGAAAAAGAAATAGTACATGTAAAATGCAGTCAGGTGTTTATTTATAAGTTTTTAAAAGGTTAAGTCACTGAATCACAGAGTGGTTGAGGGTGAAAGGGATCACTGAAGATTGTCTTGTTCAACTTCCCTGCTCAGAGCAGGGTCACCTACAGCCAATTGCCCAGGATGCAGTCCAGTTGGGTTTTTGAATATTTCCAAGGACAAAGATTCCACTGTGGTAGAAGTGAGAAAATCTCTTGCTAATTGAAAGGGTTGTAAAGTTAAAATAGCTTAAGTATATTCACCTGCTTTTAGTTCAAAGCATATATGCATATTAAGAAATAATATCCCTTCTAGCTTTCGTGGGTTTTTGAGACACTTCTTAAATTAACACTGTAAGGAAACATAAGAGGGCAGTAGAACAGAGTACTGGACTGCACCAACACTGCACAGGCGCCTTCCTCATTTTTCAAATTCCTAAGTTAAAAAAATAAAATAACAGCGTAGTTTTTCTTTCCTCCTTTGGGCAGAAAGCAGCCTATGTTAAGTACTTTTAAAGATAGGACTCGGAAGTATTCCCTCTTACTAGTGTAGATATTCACATGCTATTGTATGTAGAAGTGGCACAACAGTTAACTTGACCAAGAAGCCTGTTGTTAAAAAAAACATGTTTGAAGCTTTATGAAAGTCCACATAGTTAGAATTTTCTTATGGAATGGCAAGCTTATACAAGCTACATCCTATAAATGACATATGTAAATAGAAATCCTGTTCTCTAGTTAAAGCAGAAAGGCTACTCTTTCTTCTAAAGCATCCATGACTATTGATGTGGAAAAATCTTCAGGATGCTAGTTAAACTAGCATTTGTTGTTTTGGGTACCAGTCTAAAAGTATCTTTATCTGCTAACAGTTCACTCTGCCTTTTCATTTTATGAAAATACTCCTTCACTGCATTCTTAAAGCTAGCTTTGAGTTCTTTAATTGGTTATCAAAATTAATTAGGTTTCCAAGAATGTAATGTTCACAGTGCTATGTATCAGTTGGATGCTAAGACAAAATCAAACATGACTTCTTATATCCTTGCTTTTTTAAAAGTGTTTGCATCAAATGTCATTTTCATAAACCATTTAGTCACTTAATTTGACATTGTAGTTCATCTTTCAAAGTCTCACTGAATTTTAATTAGGGCTGAGAATATCATTAGCTGTGTTTAAATATAAAGTTCTGCCAGAGATTCTTTTCAGTATTCTGAGTGCTTTTATTGCAAGTTAATTTTGCGGAATCTAACTCTTGATTGTTTTTCTTTTGAAGGTAACAGCGCAGATCTAAGATTAGTGAAGACTTATATTGAGCTAGGGCTGCCTGGAGGAAGAGTTGAATTTCTTATGTCTGAAAGGAATCAGGTATTTGCCAACTAAAAAAGAATTTTTGTAAAGCTATGAACAGTGTAAACCTTCAGACGTGTTTATTTAAGGGCACTATTGTGTTTACAAATTGTATATTTTTATTGTATCCTCATACATCCATGATTTGATCTGTGGCTTTTGTCAAAGTAATTACAAAATCTTGTATAGTATTGAAGGTAAATATTTTAAGGGGTAACATTTGTTGCTGCCATTTTGTTGTGTGTACTGTGTCTCCTAAGTTCTCAGCGAAAGCAGTTTGGATTGTGGATAAAATATGCTCAATACTAGTGGTGAAAATGGTAATAGTGAAAACTGCTGTAGCAGGAAGGGAGTTGTGTTATTTCAGAGGATCTGAGAAATACAAAATACCTGTCTCTCATTCTTTGTCAGCATACTGCAGGATCTCCATCATAACACTGAACCAGTATCAAATTACCTCTTGTGTTAAACTTCTGTGAATTTTATTATTTTCTGATGAAGTAAACTTGACAAAGCACAAAAGACCAATTTTTACTTTTTGTGCGCGTATGTTACGTATTGTATTAGACATACTTCAGAGATGAACTAGAACAAAGTCTCGTCAATGGCTCAAACAAAAGCTTCATTGAGTGCACTAGCATTTTTCTGGCAGTAGCTGCTGGGATGCTTTGTGAAACAGGCTGGACAGGCACCAAGCCAGGCTTTCTCTTCTCTAGCCCTATAGTTTGTGTCAGTCAGCAGCTGTGAGACTTCCTGATTTGTGGATTCCACTGAGACCACTGAGCCTAATAGCTACTGACAGACTTTTCTCCTTAATGTTGGCTGATTCTTTCTGAATGTTTTTACTTCTGTATCCATGGCATACAGTTGAGATTAATTCTGCAGTTCATATACATTAGTAATTCAGTTGCAAACAAGGAAATTGATATAATTTACCTTACAGCTTGTTTTGCAAAAAATACTCAATAATCATTCCTCATTCACTGCTTCAGTTAATCACGTATTTTATAAACAAGTATAATTTCTCCCCCAGGAGGCAACTGAAGAGACTTAGTCCATTTATTATTTCTTACAATTAGATGTGAAACAGTTTCTGTTCATCCATGATCCCCTTCCCTGCCTGCTTGAAACTTCTTGTCATTTAAAAGCGAATGATCAGAACTAGACAGGGCATTTAAGATGCTTGTGCACTATGGATTGACAAAATGCTATCTTGCTATTTTCTTTCCTTGCTTTCCTAACATAGCTGACTATATGCAACACAGATGTATAGATTATTGTTTGCATATACAGTTAGGGCTGGTTTTCCCTTTGTAACATTGGTTTGCATTTCTTGCCATTTTATCTCCCGGGCATGCAGTAGTATAAGATTCTTCTGAAATTCTGGTTCGTTCTAGATTTGACTATCCTGGATATTTAGTTTTGTCTACAAACTGATATTTCATATCATTTCCTTTCCCAGATCTTTACCAATATGTTGAACACTACAGATTTTAGCACAGATCCTTTGGAACTTGTTTTGAAAAGTTTTAGGCAGGCTTTGCCTATCTCTTTTAATTTCTTACTGCTGATCATTGGAGAGAGTCAGCTATCAACTGGGGATAAGGTCTTAAAGATTTTGTTTGGTAGTTTGCTTCATTTTGAATAAACAGTATTAATGTAGACTGCTGTTGCAGTAATTGTCTCATCTCTATTTCTTGGGCAGTGTGATTTAATTCTGAACATGCAGTTTGGTCTTCTATTTCACTACAGATTATCTTAAGTGTAGAGAACAGCTTAGAAGTAAGGCTGGGTGTGTAACGTTAAGATTTGTTTTGGTGTATTAGAAGAAAGTAGTCTTACAGTAAAATGTGTATCACTTTATTCCATGTTACAAGAAAATGAGATGAAAAATTTATAATAACTAGCTGTAGTGTTTGTATTCAGAGTTAATATCGATGCTTTTATTTTTGTGCTGTTGATCAAAACACTGGGGAATAAGAATTCAAGCTGAATGCAGAACGTATATTGCTGCATTACAAAATACAGTTATTATTTTTTATTTCTTTTATTTTACAGAATGATACCTTTGCTGATTTTGAATCCATGACAGATCGTCTTTTAGATGAAATTATACAGTATATACAAATTTATAATCCACCCCTTTCAAAAATCAGGTAATATCTGTTCTATACTATTTACAGAAATAAACTTAAAACTAGAGCCCTGGCTTGTTCTAAGCTGTGATGCTCAGGAGCAGGCCAAAAGAGAGATGGGAAAAAGCAATTTGGGAGAGGGGAGGAGTAGGGGAAAGGATGACAATGGAGAGAGAGGGAATTGCCAGATGAAAGAAGACTGAACAGTGTTGCAAGCTCATCTGTTGGTGGGTTTAGAGCAGAGGTTAAGCATTACATTTAAGGAATTGCTGTCCTATGCTTCCACAAATCCTGCATAATAGGGTTCTGCAGAGAAACAGATAGATAGTATTTTGAGAAAGTCAAAGGAAATTGTAATAGCACTGTGCCAGGGTGACGTTAGCTTCCTTCTGATTTTATAGTCCCTTCACCAAGTATGACATGGCAGACTGCTTGTCTTGTCATTCCTACAGGGCACTTTCATCTTACCTATGACATTGAAGGGCAGCTGCATGAAAATATATTTCATTATTTTTTATGTTTTCTGAATGTTTCATCTGCTAAAGAGCATGTTTTACATCTTGCTAGAGGGCTTACCACAGTCTATGCATTCCTATTTTCTTTTACATTTACTTCCAGGGAATGCCCATTGCATTTATTTTCTCAAAGTACGGTGCACCATTTGGGCAGACTAATTCAGCAGTGTTGCTGGAGTTAGCTCATTAATAGATGACAGGAGCTAATTCAAGCCTGACTTCATTGATTTGTTTAGGCATCCTCAAATTAAACATCCAGAAGGTTTTTTGTCTTGCTAGTCACATATGTTTCTGTCAAGTTTCTGCATTTACATGTGTTTGGTAGGCCTTACTCAGCTGGAGGAAACATCTAAAACATTTAAACATAATCTCACTATTTAAGCAAATGTTTCTGTTTTGAGATAGGCAAGATTTGACATGCTTAATTTTGTCTAAACTGTTGATTTAAAAATTAAAGAAGCACTGTATGATCATATTTTTGTTTCACAGACTACATAGTAGCACCCTTGCTATGGGAGAGAAGAGTTCTGTAATCCACCAGCACACACCAGGATCTTCTCTACCAGGCTGTTGTCTGAAGGCTGTAATGAGCAAACCCACCCACTTACCTTATCATTATTCATACCCAAGAATGAGCAAACTCTCGTTTGCTTTTGGTTTGCTTCTTTTGTAAGAAAAACAAAATATTTGTAAATATTTTTTCACTTTTATTTTTTATTTGTCACTTGAAAGAAAAAAAAACTACGAATTTTTATTTTCGTTTCCTTTTTAAGGTGTATACTTGTCTTGGGCCCTACTAAAGGAGAAGTTTTCCTTTCTCAACTTAAGCTTTTCTTATGAGAACATTAAATCTGCCAGCAAATCCTGTAGCTGTTCCCTGGTAGCTACATGAGAGAGCTGTCAGAAAGACATGTGCTTCTGTGCAAGGCCTTGAAGGGACAACCCAGAAAGTACTGCTGAGAAATCCTCTGCTCAAGTAGCCGATGCTTTCCTGCCTTATTTTGGTTATGCCACTGTAGAAAGCAGACCTTGTAGTTACCTGTAGTCTCCTGAATAATGCTGGTTTCTCCTCATAAAATCTCCCCATCTCCTAAAGGAAGTGTTCTCTCTACAAGTGCTGCTCCATAACTCAGTCAAAATAGACATCAGTCTCCAGATCCATGACTTTGTATGGCAAAAAAAGCCGACATCCTAAGATTGGTGGATTTTCTCATGTTTAAGCAGTTGGACATCAGCATCCTGGGGCTTCAGTATAAGGACAATGATGTTCATGGTGGGAGTTCCAGCTTCCTTGGCCTTGGGTCTGGATAGATTAATTTCATATTTCTATATTAACAGTTGGCCCAAATGCTCTTTCTTTAGTTTCCCATTTACTCTTTTTTCCCTCCCATTCTCTGTTATCTCTAATGCCAGCTTTTTCTCCTGAGTTACACAATTGTGCTCCTGCAGTGACCATTAATAGACCACTGGGGGCCTCTGCCGTATACTGCCTGTACCTACACTCTTCCACACCACACTTCATTCTGGTGATGAATGTTCTCAGTTCAAGCCACACAGAATAACTACTCGTTATTAATAGAAACTGTGGTGAAACTAAAACAACTTTAGACCTGTTACTTCACTGGCAGATGATTGTTGTCACAGCTTAAACAATTAAAATCAGCTTAGGTCAAGACAAGGCCCGAGATGTTCTGAGATTCTGCCCTTTATTTGGATAAATGCAGAGTCTCATGCTCTCAAGTAATGGCGAAATCCGATTTACTGTGCTACATGCCTGTACTGAGAAAAGACACTCCCTGTACCATTAAAATAGTCAGCTTCAATAAACATTTTTGGTATTTCCAGAGCTAATACCAGTTATTGCAGAAATTCACTATCTAACGCATTCATTCATCTCTGAACAAAATCTTTGCGCTTACTACAAGCATGCAGCAAGCATGAGCTGGAAGCTTGATTCAAAACAAATGCAATTTGCCTTATAAAAGAGCTGTTTGGCAAAGAATCACAGGAGTCTCTAGGTTGAGGGGACAGCTGGAGGTTATTTGGACCAGTTACCCACTCCTACCAATCAATGCCACCATCAAAGTTAATGCAACTTTGAAGCATGTCAGATTGCTCAGTCATACCCATTCAAGTTATGAGTATCTGCGAGGATGGAAGCCCTCCCGGGTAACCATGCAGCTAGGGAATAAACCACCTGCTCTTGTAGTGTAGTTGCAGAAGCTGTTTTGCACATGTCAGGTCTCACGTAATTTCTGATGACGTGTATTGGACTGTGACCTCAGGTGGATTGATCAGCTTATCATCCTCTTCCCTAAGTAACGTTGGCTCATAAAAAAAAAAGGAAAATTTTTAATGCTATGCATGTATTAAAACATCCATTTGTTGTTTCAGCACCTCATTGATTATGAATCTTGATTGATTTTTCTTCCTACCATGAATTTTTATAGTTGGACAGGATTTTTGTTTATTGGCACAGAATAATGAGGTTTTGCTGTGTCTGATTTTCTAGTATGATCTGAATTGGTAGACTTGCATCATAAAGCATGTATAAAAACTATAATTCTGTTAACTTCAGTATGTTAATGATATATTCAGAAGATTGTAATATTGCCACCTAGTGTTCATTGCTTTTGCAGAGCATCCCATGAGTAGGGTGGATTACATTCCTGTCTTATACTTTCAAGACCCTATTTGAAGGGTTTTCCTTTTCCTCCCCTTTTTGATTTGAGCAAATTGTTAAACCTTTCTCTACTAGAAAACAAATTTAAGGCTTATCATGTGTTCAACTAAGCATCTGAATTGGACCACAGCGTATTACTGTAACCTGTTTTATTTCTAAGTCTTTTCAAGTTAAGTACAAGTGTTTAATCTTTGAGGTACATTCACATAGCTGATTGTGAGCACCCAGTTTTCCTTAAAATGGTTCTTTCATGTTTCTGAAGTTTTGGTTCAGGTGTGCCCATATTCTTGGGGATGATAGAATTGATAGCTGGATTGCTGCTTTTTTCACAGAAAATGCCCTTTGTGGTACAATATAAGAGCTTCTCATCCCTTTATGACTTTTAGTAAATACTGTCTGAACTGTAGGAGAACTGTCAAGAGCATATCTCTGCAAATGTTCAGATCTTCTGTAGAAAACAATCTTGTTTTGCCCAAGAGCAGTTACATCATGCAGATCATCTTCAGGATCAACTCAGTTTCTGTGGGCATTTACTTGTTCTTAAAGACATTTGTGGTTTTGTTGTTCTTGTGTGGGATTTATGATATACTCCAAGAGAATAGTTTTAAATTTTAGCATTCAAGAGAGCAGCTCAGTGTTTCATTTTGCAAATGCACTGCTGTCATGCTGACACCACAGAGGATACATAATCTTTCGTTTCAAAATTGGTTAGGCAAATATAGCAAGCTGAGGCAAAGAATTTCTCATACAAGTAATTTTGAAAATCTAGTAGTAAAAGCAACTGAGAAGAATATACATACATGCATAAACTATGTATTAATAATTAACAAAAAGCCATTTTCTGTCATAGGAATGCATAATTGTTTAGGAGTTCAGGGTGGTTCTGCCATTCTATAACCAAATGTTTGAATTTTTTTATTTACCTTTAAATTGGTGTTTTCCAAGGCAGTGATTCTTGCTTGGGAAGCATTTGAACAGTCAAGTAATCTTTTAGCACTGTATTTTACACAGATGTTACAGGAAGCTTTGTTTTAGCTACTTTTGTTGATGAATGTAGTGATACAGAGCAAATGGGAAGGATGATCTTAAAGGTATAATATTGTAGCACATATGTGATCCAGCAATGCTAGTTCTACTATACATAATTTTGGATGGTTTTCTGTTGTCACCATATCCTGAGATTGCATCTGTAACACAGGAAGGCACTTTTTCCTTCTAACTTTGTGAGTCTGGTCCCTACCATATACTCTTTAAGTCAGTGCCTAGTCTGGTGTGGTCCTTACCTCAGCAGGGCTCTGTAAGCATAATAACTAGAATTCCTTAATTTTGTAGTGTCCATTTTAAAGGAATGCCTTATGTAGACTTGCATTTATGACAGTAGGCACCTCAGATTAAGTAATATTTATCCTTAGATACAAGACGCTAAAGAGTCACATCTCTCTTTCCCTTAAATTGCTTAACCAGGGAAATACCTAAAAGTAATATTCCCCTGACAGAGACATATTCTTCAATTGCTTGCTCAAGCTGATAATCACTTCTTTTGGTCCAGCTGCTAAGCAGATCTGAGATGTTGCTTCTGTTCTTAAATAATTAGTAGTTAAGTAATGGTGTTCCCCCTTATTAGGACTACCTTTGGAATCTGTCTCCACTAGATTGTTTCAGGAATGCTCGTACATTTATCGTATTGAGTGCCATCACATGCCAAAGTAACGATTTTTTCAGTCATGCATGGCTCATGAAATATTTTCTCAATAGTTGGTGCTAAGAGAAATGAGCCCAGAAATAATCTTGGGTTTGGGTGGTAGATGCTGGTGGAAGGATAGTTTGGTTTTGCTAGCTTTTCAAAAATGCTGTATAAAATATTTCTGGAGAAGTTCAGAAAATGTTTGTAATGAGTTTGTGCAGCTCAAGAGATATGGACAAGCTGTGCCTTCTGTATGACATAAAATACAGCTTCTGAATGGAAACCTTTCATTAATTTTTTCCTATGCGCTTTTAGCATTTCATGACGCCAGTTTTCTTTTTCTCTGTTAAAAGAAAAAAAAAATCCTGCCATAAAATTCCATGTGATATTGCTTCTTCTTTTTAAACAGCTTTATTGGACACTCACTGGGTAATTTAATAATCCGTTCAGTGCTCACAAGACATCGATTCAAGTATTACCTCAACAAACTTCACACCTTCCTGTCTCTTTCTGGACCACATCTTGGTACCCTCTACAACAGCAGTGCTCTTGTTAATACAGGTGAAGTATTCTTTTCAGTAGTATAAGTTCAGGGGAAATCTTGTCTTTGAAATGCACTTAGCAATTTCATGTGGGGTGCGCATTTCTGCATTACTGTGATTATAAGAAACTGCATATTTCACTGTCACAAGAAGAAAGAAGGGTTATAAAAATAAAGTATCAATAAAAGGATGTGCTAGAAATGATTGGTGTAAGTATTTTCCAGTATGTTTGGTTCAGGTTTTCTGTTACAGCATAAATATACTCCAGTTTTAATCTGTTGAGCTCAATTTATTATAAACTGAATTTGAATATACTTAATCTGCCAAACAATTACATAAGATGCATTAAAATAATTCTGAACTACTGGTGTCTTTTCTCTCTCAAAAATGCCTTAAAACCTGCAGTGTGTTTCTATAGATGTGCATGGCAAGGGAGGCAAGATTTTCTGAAAAGCCAGTTAGCCACCTGGTTCTAATGACTAATAAAGAGAACACAGCACCACAGAAAACGTTATATTATGGTATTCCTGCGAGAAAATTCTGCTTCCTTTTTTCAAGTTACATTTAATGAGTTCAGTTTAGAAATTGGAGAAGTAATGGCTATTGTTTTTTGAACATCAAAAGGTTCTAATATTATATAAATTATTGAAATAGAATGTGTATATTCTGGCTAACATTACTGTACTTACACTTTCTGGAAGTTATTTTTTGTGGGCAGGCATGTACATTAGCGGATAAAGGCCTTCATGCTTCATTGTATAAATAGGAAAGCAAATGAAAATTTAAACTGTTTCTAAGCTTGACAATGCATACATGGAAAGTAAAATTAACATCTGACAGGCTGTTATGAACTTTACATATTATGTTTAATTAGTTTTCATATTTTATTGTGGATCTATACTCATGTTGTACCTAACAATGCAGGACTGTGGTTTATGCAGAAATGGAAGAAGTCTGGTTCTTTATTGCAATTGACATGTCGAGACCATTCAGATCCACGAAAGACATTCTTATATAAACTTAGTAAAAAAGCAGGTAAGCTTTGTTAATGCTTCCTATCTCTCAAAGGCAACTGTGTATAAATGTGAATAGGAAACCTAAAAAAATAAAGAAATTATTTTCAAAAAGCTCCTGTTTCAGTTTTAATATTTAAGAGTTACTTTAGTCCTGTATGCTTCAAGTAAACAGTAAACCATTTTTGTTGCAGAGGTAGGATATTAGTTAGAGACTTTCCTTCCTAACTAATGAGCAGAACTTGAGTGCAGCCACTATACCAATAGATAAATAGGGGATTTTTTTAATGTCTATCTATGAGCCACTGTGTGGTGAGTCAAGTACATTTCATACACATTTAGGATTACCTCTGTCTGATCTGCCTTTCTTATCTATACTGTAAGTGTAAAATTTTGCTTTAAAGTTTTTGCTAACTAGTCTTTTATTAAGACTGACCATTAAGATGGTCAGGGAAAACAAAAACTCATTTTCATAAAGGAAGGAGAAGTTGTACTTAGCATAATAGCTAAAACCCAGATTAGATTATTCATACTATATCATTCATACCATTTTCTCTGGGTTGAATATTCTTACTTCAACTGTTGGCCAAGAATGTGGTTTTGCCAGTGGATAATGTGCCAGCCAGTTTCCATTAAGCATTATAAAATTATTGAGGATTCATCTGACAGATGTTTCTGAATGTGTGTCAGTCAAGCAATTGTGGAACCGGAGATGCTCGTGGTGTTTTGTGAAAAATCCAGGCACACTCCTACATCAAAATAATCCTAGGTTGTCACAACTGGAATTTTGTTCAGAGCAATGAAGTACAAAGATATGGACAGGAAAAGACTGGCATATATCTCTTGAGGTGCTTGAATATAAAATTTACAGGACTTGGAAGAAGCAGAAAAGAATTAAGGAGCAAGTAGAAAAATCATAGGTAAGATAGGAATATTGATCAGAAATTGATTTTAGAAACACTTGGATATTTTTTTTACCCTTCTCTTCAGAACCTACTATCACAAAGTGATTTTGTTGATGATAAGGTAATATTTAAGGCTGAACTGGTATTTGAAGGTGAACTCAATCTAGCTTTGCAGTCTTTTGAAAATAAATGTTTGAATATAAACAGAAGTTATGTGAGAAGTTACACATTGGATGCTGAATAAGACTGTGGGACTCCTATTAAGAGATAATCAGATTAATTATTCAGTTTGCTTTAAAAAAACTCATATTTCATGGTTTTTATGTGTATGTATCTCAACATGACTAGAGACACTGTCATTTGAGTACTATTGTCTGTTGTAGGAATGTGACATATTTTCTGATGAAAGACCTTTATGTGACAGGATTTTTGAAAGACCTGGATAGCCTCATCTCAAGAGTCATCATGTGCATTTCAGGCTTTGTTTCCCGTAAATGGCAGAAGGAATATAAAAGTCTTCAGGCTCAGTTTCTGCTTTTTTTTTTCTTACCAAAGAGATGGAAGGAGCTGTATTTTGGGCCACAGCCTCATACACCATCTTGTTTCCAGGTCCTTCAGTGAGTTCGGTGTAAGGGAGAAGGAAAGGCTGAGGGAGAAAGGAGAAAGAGATGTGCAAAATTAATAATTTTAGATAAGGAGAAAAGAAAGTAAGTTTTATGCTTCCCTCATAGAGAAGGAAGAAAGTTTTCATTTGGGGGGTGAGTTAATATACTGTATGTACACTGTAGGTGTTGGTGCCTTTAACTGTTGATATCTGTAGAAGGCCTGCTTCTGTCCTGCCATCTCTTTATTCACTCAGGGGGCATACAGCATTGGCTGTGCTTGACTCTCAGACACAAGGTGAGAGGCATTTGGGATTCCCCAACCCACAGTTCCTCTTTCCAGATTCTCAATACAGGGAATTTGTATACTGGTCTCTATAGGGATTCTAAACATAAGTCTTTCCAGAACTCACTTAATCCAGGGTACATGCAAGAGATTGATAACACTGTTGAGAAGTATAGCCGTGATTTTGCAATTTCTGTTGATTTTTGTAATTGTATAGGAAAATAGGGGTCTAAGATGAAGAAACATCTGTTGCTGCTTAATGTAGTGTCTCTGTTGGACATTGGCTTTCCATCTGGGAAAACCTCTGAGGCAGCAAAACCTAAAATTTGCTGTGGATCCAGCAGGTGGTGTTTTGAGGGTCAAGGTTTCAGCTACATTGTTGTATGGTGGCTTTTGGCTCTAGATTTCAGATTTGCCAAAGAACATACCTGTTAAACACATCATCCTGTTGCTTAACCCCGAAATGGATGAAGAATAGGTAAACAGTAAAACTCACTTATCTTATGAAATACTCTGTATACTTTCTCTGCTCCTGCTGAAGATTTCGATGAAACACTTCTGTCATAATGAAAGATTCCTGATACTTATGTCGAAAATATGATATTCAGAAGAGGCTGTTCTAAGGCAAACTGTTTTCTTAAAGTGCTCCATTGTGTTTGGCCTAAAGCAGATGGGCAGCACCAGAAATCTGCTGCAGCTTTCTAGAGAAAATGTAACAATTAAATGCCTTTAAGGACTGTAACTCTGTCATTACTAGGGGTTCCTACCTTTGCATCATTCTACTATTAGCATGCTTGTTCCAAGAAGTAGGAAGTCTGGGTTTAGTTATAAAGGTTTAATTATACTCCAGGGGTTGTATTGGGTGGATCCTGCCCACCTCACAATGTTAAACCTTACAGTGAGGCAGTGCCTAATAGAGGCACCTGCATTAGGTGGGCTGTATCATGTATGTGTTGGTGCTAGGCATGAATTCTAATGCAGCTATTGTCTGAAACATCAGCAAAGACAAGTCACCATCCATCTTTAGGTTTCTCTAAGCAATGTGGAGGCTTTACTCTCTTCTGTATAGCCAGAAACCAGGCACTGTATTCCTAAGAAACAAGATGAAGGTTTGAACCATACTCTGTTTAATGGGAAACTTTACAACTGAGCCATGGCCATGTGTATTAAATATGTACAGAGGAAAGGCTGGTACAAAACATCTCATTATTTTGTAGCTCTACCTATTGTAATTGATTTTTCACCCTTTTTATGCAAGATCCTGTAATAAATTAGTGCCAAATATCAGTTGTAAAATGTTTAATTATTCTGTAGTAATAGATCAAAGGATTTGCTATAAGTGATAACCTTTTTTCTTGTAGGTCTTCATTACTTCAAAAACATTGTGTTAGTAGGATCTCTGCAGGATCGTTATGTTCCTTATCACTCTGCTCGCATTGAGATGTGTAAAACAGCTTTAAAGGATAAACAATCAGGTAATAAATATCCTGCAAAATAAACAAGCCACTCAGGTTAAAACCTCACACGTATCAATCCCATTTCCTCCCATTTAATTTTGGCTGCTTAACCAAGGCACCTCTATTATGTGTTTAGAAACTCTGGGCTTACTTTGTAGTAGTAGAGAGAGAAAATCCACGTGGAGGCTGACGTGCTTTCTGTATCTGTCCTGTTCTATTACATGCAGATAGAGAGAGATTGAACAGGTTTCTAGCTTACTGACTTGGCTGGAAGTTAGGTGAGATAGACACAGCCTTTCATGCACTATTCCATGAACAGGGAGGACAAATAATTTTGATTTTTGAGGATATCATATTGTAGCATCAAGCCCTGGGCTGTAATTTAGCTGCGGCTTAATAGTAGCACTGAAAGAAAAGGTAATTTTTCCATAATCAGTTAGGGCCAGTTGTTGTATTTGCTGTTGAGATATCCTAGCACAATTGTATTCTAGTATTATATATTAATAATAAATAAATATTGTTAATCATAAATAACTTTTACATAGTGTAATAGATTAATACTGATAAGTATTCTTACTATAAATGTACAAATACTAAAATGCATAGCTTCAAATTATTTTTCCAACATTTCTAGAGGAAATTAAACTTTCTGTATATTCTACCTTAACAAAGCTACAGCATAACACATTTCATTACTTCTCTTACTGTGGAATGCGTTCATTTTGAGTTCAAGGTCAAAGAATTGTGTTTTTTTCTGGCAATTCACACAGTACTACTTTTCTTTTCCTCTACAGGACCAGTTTATGCTGAAATGATCCAGAACCTGCTTCTGCCAGTTCTTCAAAACAAGGAATGTAATTTGGTTCGTTATAATGTAATTAATGCATTACCCAATACAGCAGATTCTCTCATAGGGAGAGCTGCACACATTGCTGTTCTTGATTCAGAAATATTTTTAGAAAAATTCTTTCTTGTTGCTGCCCTAAAATATTTTCAGTAGAGAAAAGCATTGTAAGAGACTTGGTTATTACCTCATTAATTCAGATAATGTGTGGTGTTAAAGTATAGCTGCAGCTGTATTTTAAGAGATATTTATACTTTTTATATGGAAGATAATTTATATCATCCACACTTAGGGCTTTTTAACATCAACTTTACTTTCTAGGTAATGTGACTGTGCAATATTTTTTTATTTTGTTCTTTTTACTTTTCTATTACTTTTTCTTAATTTTGGGTACCTAATTATTTGGAGATTAAAGCACAGTGTGTACTTTCTTTTGGTTGGTTATTGGCTCTCAGACAACAGAAGTCGATGTTACTTGGCTACATTTTACAAGAGGCTTTAGATGCCAAAAATAAATTGGATTTTAAAATTCTAACAATGTCTTACGTGTTCACTTGTCGTATTTTAGCACTGTAGGAAGTTTAACTGGAAACACAATGAGCTGCTAAAATACTGGATATTTGAAAATGACTGTATCTGCTACAGCTTAACAGTTTTGTACAAAATCATTACTGTCGTTAAATATGTTATGCCTGTGGGAATATATTTTCTACTGATCTCAAAAACATGTTAGTTTACATACTCAAATTTTATTACTGGAACTTTTGTTTTCAGAAGCAAATGGCAACAAAGGATTTTTGAATGTTCAGTGGTAGCTGCCTTCAAATAACTGGGGTTTTGCAAACTGTATTAAGATGGTTCCTTACTCTGTCAGTTCTTCAGATGAACATGGACAATTTTACATGGACTTCCTTGTATGTACTTAAAATAAGTAAGTGTTACAAATTTCTGCAATACTTTTATGAATTTAAGCAATTTTAAAATATTGTTAAAATGTTTTATTGACTATAAAGTATTGTAAATATAAATGAATACATCTTCAAATGAGACAATATTGTAAACTTTACCTGTTTAGTGACACAGATAAAATGTTTTTGATATACAGGAATGTTAAAGGTCTGTTGACTTTCTACTGGTGCTGAATAGCGTTGTTTGGTTTCTCCTTCCTTCCCTTTTCTCTGTTTCAAACAATAATTCACTAAAAGGTGGGGGAAGAGAGTTACATGTGCATTCATTAATTGTACACTAATTGTAATGAAAATTTTTTGAAAAATATAAATTTGTTGTATAATGCATGTTTATTTTTAGCATTGTGTTATTGCATCTGGTGTTAATAAAATGAACAAATTACTCTAATGAAAGCAATTAAAGAAACTGAAATGTTCTGCTAATTACCAAAATTCTGGGGAGGCTTTTTTGTATATATTTAATAATTTTGTACATTTGAAATTCATATAGCAATAATAGTTTATAATGAAGTGATTTTGCATTTGATATGGAATGTTGTATAATAGTCTTTGTAATATATGGGGGGGGTTCCCTATAACTTACAAGATGCTCAAATGAGCATCTGAGCATCTACAGTTCAGCAATGTATACACTGCAAAGAGTATTTTATTAGAGTTGTGTTAGGCAAGTCCTTATGATACAAAGATATCTTTAATACAATCTCACTATAACTGCCTGTTTTTGTTCATCATTTTGTATTATGATGTTGCTATTAAGGTCTAAATGTTTAAATTATGTTCTGGTAACTCAATTGTCTTTTATTTAACAGTATTATCGGATTGGCTACTGGCTAAACTTTGAATATCTGTTTAAGGGAGGTAAAGTTACAAAATATTCTTTGATTCACAATGAAGACTTTAAACTATTCTTAGTAAACAAGTATTTAGATGGTTCTGTCACTATTGAATTAGGTTTGTTCTTCGAGGAAAATGGATGGTGCAGGAAATCATGTGATACTTGCATGTAAGTTTATCAAGGAATGGGGCAAATTAAGAGAATATTAAATTCGTTCTCTCTTCCTTAATTTTTATTGCCTACTCCATATGTGGTCTGGTAGCCCTCTCAGTACTGTAGCTTTTGTGAGGGCTGTTTGACATCCCAAAGTCCCAAAGGAATGTGCCGTTTGACCGTACTGAGAGGCATGATGACCCCAACATGTCCTTGAAGCATAGGAAGTTCACGTTTACTTACAGACTGTGTGGTCACTTGCAGTTGATCTCTGAACAACACATGCAGGCTGGGATATTTTGGATGACTATGCATGTGTTGCATGGCATGTTCCCCCTACTCCTGCAGTTTTCTGCCTTCTCTTTCCTAGACTAAAATACAGACTTGCGTATACATAAGTCAGTGTCATCTGATGCAGTAGCAGCTATAAGGTGCTGCTACTCACCATCCCACCACTCTTCTATTTGAATGAGGGCTTCATCTTCCTTTAGCAATAGTGACCTCTCCTTCATGCAGGTATCCTGCAGCTGCTAGAAAGAGAATTATGCTGCTTACAGAATGAGAGGTAAGAACTGTGGTCTTAACATTCCTTTTGAAAACTGTCAGTCTCTTGTTCCCTGAAGGCAGTAGGCTGGTAGTTATTTCAGAAAGCTCTCAGTGATATTATTAGATCACTGCATAAAATGACATAGTGTCTGAACTTCTGTTTCCATGTTGTGTATATAAATTAATTCCTTGGGTTGTGTTTGAATCCTTGATGCAAACTAAACTTTCTTTCCTGTAGATGTAGGAATTGCTACTACTTTGGAAAAAGAGCTCGCCTTATACTGGAAATCACCAGGCTTTGCAGCAGAGCCAAGAAATTTGATGTTGATGGAAAACTTACTCTATAACCACGAAACAACCTTGTTTCCCAGCCAGTTTTATTTGCCCAGCCCTGACCAGGTGTGGTGTTTAGATAACCAAGGTTCTTGACACGGTCTCAGAGGCAGAGAGGGTATTTAGGTAATATCAGTACACTTGCCTCCCAGGGCAGTGCTCGTTCTGGTGCTTTCCAGTAAGCCCCCAAGACCAGTACATTTGGCTCATCTGAACTGACCTGCTGCAAGCTTTGTGCTAGCTGTAAGTCTTTTATTCCCCACTTTTTAGAACAGCAAAGCTAAATACAATATTGTTTGTGTCATCTTGCGAGGCAAGCTGCAGTGCAAGAGATAAATGATCAGTAAACAGAGGAAGGAAAACAAGAAAACACTCCATTTAATCACAAAGTAGAAAATTCCTGTGGTGTATGCTACATTTGTTTTTACCAATGTTAAGATTTATTGCCTCCTTAGCCAAAAGATCTAGAAATGAATAATTCAGGAGTTACAAGTGAATTTTGCATTTTTACAGCAATACAATAAATAAATACTAGAAATATGTTTAGAAGACCGTTAATTTGTAGTGGATAAACAGTACCTCATTAATCTTTCATTGCTATTTCATTCTTACCATTTGAAATTTGACATGTATGCATGTGCTTATGATGTATGCATACATGTATGATTTTTCATGGATTGTGTTAAGTGGTTTAGGAGCAGAGCTTACTATTACTTGGTGTCTGCAGACAGCTTGGTAAGTTTTTTTAAGGGAAGGATTTCATGTTTTTATTGTATTGAACACATAAATGATAAGTTCTTGAACTTTGATGAGAGCTGGTTAGTTTTTTTTCTTGCCGCTTTTGGGCAAAGCATTTTTTTCTGCATTCATCTTTATTCTCCCTGATCTAGAGGCCCAGCATCGTGCTGTTAGAATAAAGGGTTTCCATTACTTTCAGTCTCTAATGTCTAATTAACCGTGTTATAAAAGGCTGATTGAGAAAATGTCACTCATAAGGCAGTCAGTTAAATTTAATCACTTTCAGTGTGTAGGCATTGCCAGATGTAGCGCAATAAACTCCAGGGAGTGCTGCTGCTCTTTAATTTACCAAGATTTACTTTCTTAAACCTTTCAGATGTAAACATGAAATGCTATTTTAGATTCAGATCTCCAAGTTATCTTCTGCAGTTTAGTATCTCTGGACAGAGTGAATTCTGTTTTATGTAAGAACAAGGTTAGCTGGAGAAGTTTGAAGAATGACAAAAAGCCAAAGTTGCCATATTCAAAATACTAACTTGTAGCTAATTAACTGGAGCGCCACTCCATGAACACAGGTGTTACTTATCCCAGGGTTAGGTTTATACTGAGTGTTAAAAGCAACTTTGCTGGTTAAGTTCGGAAACTGGAAAGATGCCGTCTGAAAGCACAGTCTGTACATCGCTATGGTATCAGCCAACGTTCCTTTATGTCCTAAGCAGCCTTTGTGTATTATTTGAACAATGTACAATTTTTTTTTTAATTAAAAAAACAAAAAAAAACAAGTGCTGGACTGCACTACACATTGGGGGGAAAACGGGTTCTTGCAGTGCTAAACTCTTCACTGCATCGAAGAAAGAAGACGTCTTTGCTCCAGGTTTGGCGAGGGGTGGAGAGGATAGTTACAGCGTATTTCTCGAGCACTTCTATGAGCCCGTAGCTGCCTTCATCGGGACCGTGGCTCCCCAGGCGCCGCTGGCCTCTGCTTACCGGAGCCGGGGAGTGGTTTGGGGGCACGGGGGTTTGTGAGGCCGCTGAGGTAACCCTGACCGGGGCCGCGTTCGCCGCCCGCCTCCGCCTGGAGCCGCCGCCGCCGCCTTGGGCGCCTGCGCGGCGGCGCCGCCCGCCCCGCACGGCTCCGTCCTGGCCATGGCTCTGCGGCTGCTGCGCGGCGCGCCCGGGGCGGCGGGGAAGAGGCGGGGGGGGGGGGGGGGGGGGC
>VWZW01001018.1:551572-692401 GCA_013397115.1 Edolisoma coerulescens
GGGGGGGAGCTGGACAGCACCCAAGATGGCGGCGGGTGAGGAGCGTGGCACGCCCCGCCTCCTCAGCCCGCGGCGTCCGGGGGGCCGTGGGCTTTCACGGCTTTCCCCACACCCTTCATTTCCCTACGGTTTCCCTGCTCTTCCTCCCTTCCTTTCCTGCACCCGCTGCCCCGTTATCAATATTCTCCCTTGTATTGCAACCCTTCTGTCGGGCAAATGTGTTACTACGGAGGTTTTCTTGCCCTGTCGTTGCTGTGTGCTTCTTCACGGCAGTAAAATGTTAAACAGTGGTTTGACGTTCAGCGAATAGCTGAAGGAAACGAGCTGTGGTCCTGCAAGTTCCTGGTCCGTGCCCTTCACCTGAGGAAATTCAGGTGGTTTGTTTATAGAGAAGTAAGGCAGACTGGATAACAGAGCCTGTCCCACAGGCCTCCGCTTGGGCCGTTCGTCGGGTGCTTCCCTCTCCGTCAAAAGCTGAGGTTCTGTGATGTTAGTGATACAGTACTCCTAAAACAAACCAGTACGCTGTATGTTAATAGAAGATCTGTTAAAAAATTGTTGTTAAATGTTCGTGCTCTCTTTGGCTGTCAGGTTCATGGCAGGATGTGGCTGATGCTCTAATCCTCTGAGCATTCCAATGTGTGCCCAGCTCCCACTGCATGGACGGTTTTGTTATGATAAATCACAGTCTGTGGGCCACTTCAAAAGATGGGGTACTGCAGTGCAGCAACTTTAAAGACTTGGGATTTTCAACTTCAGTTATATAATTAATAAATGGGAGGGCTTTGTGACAGCCTGTAAAAGAGGCAAGAATCAAAGAACAGTTTGTAGAATGTGGTTTACTGATGAAGTTGATAGTTCATCTCATCTTTTTCAGAGATGTTTAACGTTGAACTTTTGTCACCACTCTGTCCAGAAGAGTGTGTTTTGGTCAAGAATATCAAGTGAATCCATCAAGGAAGATGGATTTTGCCTCTTCTCTGGTGACTGAGATAATCAATTTCATACCAGTACCTTAATCTGATTTTTATTTGAATTGGACTAGAATACTAGCTATAATTTAATTTTCTAGCTAGCTTTTCTTTTAGCTTACTGAAGAATGACAAGAAGCTTGGCAGGAGTAGAAAGACCCAATGTTTGCCACAGATTGGATCCTTTACTATTGATAGTTCGTTATGTCATGCTTAAAGGAAAAAAAAAAATTACTCCTTTGGGGCACTGGCAGCAGTTGGCAGACATAATACAGTTTATGTGGCTGTAGGGTTTGATATTAAAGATGTGGTATTTTTAAATGAATGAATATGCTGGGAATACAGGTGAGTTGTTAGTTGGTAGATATTTAGGTGAGTCAGAATGACAGTGCTTGAGAAAGCTTCCTGATTCAGTCTCCTCAGGAAGGTAGAATAATAGTTCTTTCAGGTACTTTGCACCCAGCTGGTACAGGGAGGATTTCTGTTTGAATCTTGCTTAAGAAATGTCAGAGCTGCTTTAGGCATGTGTCCATAGCCAAAATATTTTTAGTGGATTGATTATGCTCACTGTGGAAATTTGGCTTTTTAACCAAAATGTTAGTAGGACTTTAAAGGAAAAAAAGTTAATACTTTTAATGAAAGCATTTGCATGCAGTTACATAATTGAACTTAAACATGCTCAAAGTTTTTCCTGCTTTTGGCTACCAGCTGAATTATTTTACCATCCTGAGGGAAACCCAGCTATCCTCTGCTGACATTCTGGGAAACCTGTTACTAAGGGAACAACGTTTTATTTTTTTAAACTTTCCTTTGGGAAAGCAGAAGCTTTTTCTGACCAAAAAGCTGCTGGAAATGAGCCAAGACCTGGGAATCAGCAGGTTTCTTGGGGGAGGTTAGGATTTCTCCCAGAAAACAGAATGTACTGGTCTGTGCTAGCATAATTACTGTTTAAGAGTCTAAAATACAAGAAAATAACAGCAAAGATAAGTTCAAGCAGTTGAAAATACACTGTTTATGTGAACTGAGTTACACAATTAACACAGTTTTGCCTACTTGTGTTTCTAGGGCCAAAAATAATTATCTGTGCTGATTTCTTAGGTGTTCATGAGTTAAACGTTAAATAATTTCTAGAGTTTGTTTTCCTGTCCTCCACTCCCTCATTCCTAAAGTAGGTTTTTTTCAGAGGTGCTCTGGACAGTCACAGCGTTACTCAGTGTTAAAGTCCCACATTTATGCTGCGCGTGTCCATTTTCTTGATAGAGTCATCACTTCTTTGCCACTTGCGGAGCAGCTCCAGCTCTAAGCCAGGAGGAAGATCTGAACCTGCTAAGCAGTCACTTAAGAAACCAAAGTTACCAGTAGGTCGGTTTGATGAACCAGAAGAGTCCAGTATAGAGAAGGAACCCCTGGAAAGTAAGTAATGTTCTACAAAATTGAAAGCTGTGTTTTAAATGTAAGGCTATGAGATGCTGTGCTGGTGTCAGTTTAAAAAGATGACAGGCATTCAGCACTCTTCAGAATAATTTTCTAAGCTTACTGGTTCTGAAAAAAAAACAGAGAGGCAGGGCAGTGGGCACAGGTTGCAGCAAATGCTGCACCACAGAAGAACTCTTCAGAGCAACCGTGGTCAAACCCTGTAACAAGTCACCCAGAGAACCTGGGATTCCTCTGCTCTTGAAGATAGGCAAACTTGCCTGGCTGTCCTAACTTAGTACCAGCCCTGCCTTGAGCAGGGCTGGAGCCAAGTGCTTGCCAAAGGTGCCTTCCACCACCACCACAAACCATTGCATGATTCAGAGAAATGTAGCTGGTATTGGTCTGTAATAGTACAGCTGTAAGTGGTGCCAGTAAACTCACCAGGGCACCAGCTACTTTGTATTATTCAAAAGGCCTGTTTTATTTCTTAGTGCACAAAATATTTCTGATTCATGCTGCAATTCGTGGCCAACATTTCTTAATCTTGCAGGTAGTGTTTTGAAAAGAAACAATTGATACTGAGTTTACTGAGCAGCTCAGTGGGGCCTGGGCAAATCTAACGAACTGGTATTGGTGTGTTCTGGTGACCTTAGTGGGGCTGCATGTGGAGAACCTGACAAGACTGAGGCATGGATACATCCCTGCTGAGCTAAATAGGAGCATAAGTTTTTTTGTGAGATGGGAGAAAAACAGAATCTCTTTCTTTCTTCTTTTTAATTAGCCATCTTCACTTAACTAAAAGCCATAGTCATGCTTTGTATAACTCACCATAGTGTGATGTTCTGCTACAGTTCATCAGTAGCAATAATCCATGTTTATCTATTTTGAGGTCTCTAGGACAAGCTTTTTAGTGTATCAATAGATTACTATAAATAGCCAGATGACAAAATGACTGAAAAATCATAGAATCATAGAATGGTTTGAGTTGTAAAGGCCTTTAAAGATCATCAAGTTCCAACACTCCTGCCATGGACAAGGACACCTTCCACTAGACCAGGCTTCTCAAAGCCCAGTCCAGCCTGGCCTTGGACATTTCCAGGGATGGGGCATCCACAGCCTCTCTAAACAACTTGTTCCAGTGCCTCACCACCCTCACAGTAAAAAATTTCTTCCTAATAGCTAATCTAAACCTACCCTCTTTTATTTTTAAAGCCATTCCCCCTTGTCCTGTCACTACACGCCCTTGTTAAAAATCCCTCTCCAGCTTGTTTAAAGGCCCTCTTCAGGTACTGGAAGGCTGCTAAAAGGTCTTCCCAGAGCCTTCTCTTCTCCAGGCTGAAGAACCCGAATTCTCTCCGTCTGTCTTAATAGGAGAGTTGCTCCAGTCCTGTAATTGTCTTAGTGGCCTTCTCTCGACTTGTTCTAACAGGTCCACCTCTTTTTTGTATTGGGGGCTCCACAGCTGAACACAGTACTCTGGGTGAGGTTTGGGTTTTTTATTTTTATTTTTTTAGAAAACAAATATTTATGATGCAAGAACTTACAAAGAGGCAATGCAAAGAATAACTTTAAACTATTTGCAGCAAATTAAACACAAGTTTCTTCTGCCCAAGAGCTTCATTAATTAAACATTAACAAGTTGATGAAATATTTTCTTCTCATTCTTCCACATACAGAATATATTCTGCCTTACCATGTAAAAAGGAAGCCAGGTCTGAAAGCACTAACATCCTGGGGAAAAGAAATACAGACTGATCTATAGTCTCCAAAAGGAAGGCAGCAGAGTGCCCACTGGAAGCAGAATTTCCTTCATCTGTAGACAGTACTTCATGAAATCCTTCAAACACATTAGCATGCCCTTCTGAACAGAGCTGGTAATTGTTTCAACTCTTAGGATGTAGTCTTCTTGGATAAACTTGGATAAAGTCATTTCCCAGAACTGGATGTGATACTGTTTCATGAGAGCGTTGCCACTCATGTCCAGAAAATTAGAAAATAACGTAGCTGTCAGAGGCTTCATATTCAACATCCAAGCAAGCCAGTGCCATGCATAGATGGATGTGCCCCTTATTTATTTCTGTAAGGCCACCAGAGCTGAACGATAGCAGCATCAGACAAATCATTCCTGACATTCATTTGAGACACTGATCTTGTTCTTTTGCCTTAGAGTCCTTAATTTCATATCCAAAATCCTCAGATATTCTTCCACAGAAGTCCCCTCTTTTCATACTAGGTAAAATGGCCCTTCTTGTGCAGCAGAGCTAAAAAATGGTCTCCAACTCCAGAGTGTGTTACCCTGAGGCCACCATAGCGGTTGGGAAAGCTGCATCATGGTGAAAAGCTACTTCTGCTTCTCCTTCTTTCACAAATTTCTCGGCAAGTTTGTAATTACGTTATTGTATTATAGTATCATCATTCTTGTATTATAGAATCATCTCCATGCAATTTCAGATTGTGGCTCACTTGAGAACTAACTCACAGTTGGAGTTACTGTGTAAGCAGCTGTTTAATTCTCATCTTTTTATTCCCAGGAAAATCAATGCCCTCACTGCTTCATTTAAAACATCCATAATCAATATCTTTTGTTATTTGCTTAGGTATTCCAGGTTTGGAGCAAGACTCAAGGTCTCTTTAGTTGCACCTGTATTTTTTACATGTAACACCAGCAATAGTTTGCAAACTGCCTGTTGTGTTATTAGGAAAAAACTAAGGGCTTAAGCTGGATGTTACAATTCCCACTGCTCTGTAGCTATTGTGGAGAAATCTTTTGAGAATCTGTATCCACTGTCAGCACATAGTAGTGCTTTGATATTGGGATGATGACATGTACGAAACAATATTAGGTGCATTTGCACTCCTTGTACCGCCAGAGGTGCTCAAATACTGATGTTTCTTTTCCTGGTCGGCATCAGTTGCGAAACAGGCATCCCAGTGTGTCATCCTGGACAGCCTGTAGCTGCCTGAGTTCCCTCCATCACTTTTCTTTTTGTCTGCTGTCCAGAATTTCTGTTGGTGTCTTTTCTCGTTTTCAGCCCTGCGCCTCCTTGCTTGTGTTGCCCACCAGGGCTGAGTTAGGGATATGACTGAGGGAGTCCCATGTTAGGTGTATGCATGGGAAGCTCTGGAGAATCAGCATCGCAAGGGGCATGTGGGGTACTGCGAGTTTCTGGGAGCCCTGCAGTCTAGTGCAGGATGAGAGACAGCCAAGGATGGTGCTGTGCCCACAAGTACTTTGTGGCTTGGTGGTCTGAGTTAACTGTTCTTAGGAGATGGCCCTGAGTAAAGGTGCACTGAGTAGTGTAAGAATGTTGGCTGAGGTGCAGAAAGCTCTGTGGTGTTTAAGAAAGTAGCACGAGCTGGCAGAGTGCTTCTCTTTTGTAGTAGGATAGGGGGTTGGATGAAAAGCTGGACATGATCTGGCAGTGTGTGATTGCTGCCCAGAAAATCAGCCAAATCCTGGATTGCATCAAAAGCAGCGTGGCCAGCAGGTCAAAGGAGGTGATTCTCCCCCTGTACTCAGCCCTCATGAGACCCTGCCTGGAGTGCTGCATCCAGCTGTGGGCTCCTCAGCACAAGGAAGGCGTGGACCTGTTTGAACGGGTCCAGAGGAGGGACACAAAGATGATCATAGGGCTGGAGCATCTCTTCTACCAAGACAGGCTGAGACAGCTGGCGTTGTTCAGCCTGAAGAAGAGAAGGCTTTGGGAAGATCTAACTGTGGCCTTCTGGTGCCTAAAGGGGGTTCATTACCTTAAACTGGTTTATAGAATGGAGGGAGGGAGTTGTCATACAAGCAGTGACAGAACAAGGGGCAGTGGTTCTAAACTGAAAGAAGGCAGGTTTGGATTAGGTGTTAGGAAGAAATTCTTTACTGTGAGGGTGGTGAAGCACTAGAACAGGCTGCCCAGTAAAGCTGTGGATGCCCCATTCCTGGAAGTGTTCAAGGTTAGATTGGATGGGTTAACCATCCAACCTGGATGTTTTAAATACAAGACTAATAGAATCTTGACTAAAATTAAAACAGAGTGCTTAAAATTAGAGACCTGAACAAACACTGAGTGACCTGGGGTTTTAGATTTAGTGAACATAAGTAGACCATACCTGAATGATGCAGGTTCTGACTCGAGAAACTCTGGTGCTTTAATGCCTCTGGATGTTCAGTTGCCTCTTTATTTGCAGAACTGAATATGATCATGCATATTGCTGATTGTAGTAAAAAAACCTGAAATTACTTTTGCAGGACTCTGGGAAATGATTAACTCAAGGTTTCCTTTCAAAACAAAAAACAATTGATTTTGTATTTGAAAATGAAACTAAAAGGAAAACATCATAAATGATGACATCTTTGTATTTGTCAACATTACAGAAATTTTAATGAACTTTCCCTGTTATTTTAGAATTCCCTGATGGAATCAATCCTACTACAAAAGAGAGGGGTGGACCTAGAGGCCCTGAACCTACTCGATTTGGAGACTGGGAGAGAAAAGGACGTTGTATAGATTTCTAATATTTAAATGTCTGTATTGCTAATAAAATATTTCTGGTTGCTGAAAAATATAATGTACAGAAAAAAATCTCACTTGGATTTGTCATGGAGCTTCTTGTTTCTGTCATGCCACCACATTCTGTCATGTGATGAATTTTCTGAATTTCACAACGTAATTGAACACAATGCTGCAGCTCAGATTATGGAGCTGTTAGTGGCTCAGTGTCTGCTTGATCTTTAATGCTATTTACACTGTGCAAGTATAAATGCAAGTATAGTGGTGTGAAATTGGTAGTCAGGAGCTTATTGAGACATATAAGGTCTTGTATTTCTTCATGAATGTAAAGATTGATGTGGTATTGTAAACGTGTTGAAAGAACTTCGTATTTCATGTACCTGGACACCATTCATCAAAAGTAGAACCAACTCCGAGGAGATCAGTAGGTCACTGATTTCACACAGTGGTTCCCTGGTAAAAGCCCTTTTACTCAAGAACCTTCCCCTCTGTCCCCATTGCAGTGGGTTGGGTGTTTTTTCCTGTTTGTAGAGAAGGGACAGTCTTGTCTCTGACTGAGGACTGTAAATAGCAAAATGGAAATGGAGACTTAATTTGGAGAGGGTTAGCTCTTGATTGCGAGTAATGTAGAGGTGCTCTATTTGCAATTCTAGAACACTGTTCTTATCACCTGTCTTCTTCATGCTATTTCATTTTCTTTTGTAAGTGGAGGTGCCCTTTTGCACATGGGCTAAATGCTGCTTGGGAAAAATGCAGCATTACTGCCTGGAACCTTACGGTCAAAGGGGACAAATTCTGTTAGATGATCTAATATTGCAGGTTTTAAAACTAAGTTATCTGGTATCAAACTAAGTATCTTTCAGACAGACTGGGCTCAGTTCTTCATTCAAGAATTTGCCTAGTCATAAGTACTGTAGTAGAGGAGTAGTAGTGTGCAAATCTACCACTTGTGTGGGTACTTACTAATGAGAGTAAGTTGTCATTATTGAAATGTGTGAATGCATGCTGTATTTCTGTGCAAGTTCTTTTTGATAGCCTGAGCAAATGGATCTTCTCTAGTCACAGAATCAGAGAAAGGTGTGGGTTTTGCGTTACGCTGGCTCTGTGTGGGCTTTGCCCAGCTTTGCCTTTGCATGGTTTAACTGGAGCATTGAAGTGTGTTGGTCTTGTCACAAAGCTGTGCAGCCTCCCCTGAAACTCACTTGACTGGCAGCCAGTGGGGGAGCTCCTTGTTGACATCTGACAGTTTGTATATCCAGTGTGTATGTTATGGACATAGTCTTGCTCTAGTTGTGAGTTTGGATGTTTGTCTCACTGTGATGATTCCCTACAAAAATACTGAACCTGTTCAGTTACACATTTATCAACCAAATACCTCACTGACAAGCAAAATGAGGTTAACAAAAGCCTGTTTCTCATAAAAGGTGTTAATTACTGGTAATTACATTTTGAACCTTTAAATTCTGCAGCATGGTTTGGATATTGGAAAATTGGTTTGTATTTATATCTAATTAATTCTAGTTTCCCTCGTGTAGAGTGACAGATCTTTCCAAAATGTACTGACATTTTCAGTTACCTAAAGATAGGCTGGGTCATCTGTCTTTAATATATGCTGTTTGTTAATTATTTCTAGTAATGTTTTGCCTTTTCAGTGGCTGGTATGTTGGAAAATACTTTTTCACACAATGCATCGCCTTTTCAAATAGGAAGTGGAAATTTTAATTGGAAGCTTCTGCCTTTTCTGCATCATTATTAATAGGCTTAACTTCTTAATTTCCAAAGAGGCGGTAAAATACTGCAGTTATTTTATTTTTTCATTCTAAATCTTCTCCATGGATTGCTTCATGACTTCATTATCTTCACATACCAGGTTTTACCGTTCCCAGCACGGTAAACTCCATGAATGTTTACCTAGTTCCACTTCTTGGCATTCCTGATTTTCAAATCTAATTGCTTTCTTCAGCATCGACTGCAGGTGCATTCCTCCCTGGATGCAGAACTACGCTGTTTTGATTTAGCATACAAGGAACTGGTCTCATTTTTCCTTACATTTCAGTTGGTTATCTTCGGTCTCCCTCAGCTTTGAGATTAAGGGCTGACCCAAGTGCTGTCCAGGCCCCTGCTTGTCTTCTTTCATGCAGGTGACTGCTGCTGTCAGAGCCACAGGCAGGCAGTCCTGCCTGTCGGAGCTCAGGCAGGTCCTAGACACTCTCTGCCACTGCCCATGAAGTACCTGGACTTGGGAGATAATTCTGAGAGCACTATGGTCTGTACCAGTTTGACAGAGCGTCTCATAAAGGCAGGGATTTTGCTTTCCTTCAAAAAACAGAATCACGGAATAATTTAGGTTGAAATAGACCTCTAAGATCATCAAGTCCAACCATTAACCCAGCACTGCCAAGTCTGCCACTAAATCATGTTCCTGAGTGCCACATCTGCCCATCTTTTGAATACCTCCAGGGATGGTGACTCAACCACTTCCCTGGGCAGCCTGTTTTAAGCTTGACAGCCCTTTCATTGAAGAAATTTTTCCTAAAATAAAAAGGCTGTTGATAACCCATGTTATAAATAGCTGAAAAGGAATTAGTGCATGGGAAATAGAGGGATACCATTTCAGTCTTGAGCAACTTCAGGCCTTTTTTACCACCTCCCAGGTTAGTGCCAGTAACCACCAAGTATTTGCTTAACTTGTTTATGGAATGTGTCAATAAGACATAGGAAACTGAACATTTGGGCAAAATAGTATGTAAGAGCCAAAGAGTGGATGCCAAGGGGCCCTCTTACGTCGTCTGGCAATCTGGCATTTACCAAAAGGAGGAGCCTGGGGCTCCAGGAATAATTAAGCACAAAATCCTTCCATACTGCAAAATCTTGTGTGGTACCTGTCAAAAGTAATCATGGTTTGAATGTAACAAATGATACAATGATAGGGTATAAGTGATCATATATCTTTGTTTTCTTGCAGTGCCTGCAGTTAGGAAAGCAGCACTTCAGCACTTCTTCGGAGCTGTCTTCCTGCTCTTCCCAGATGATTACTATTAGCAATTCACTGGAATTTAGCATCAGGGTGAGAAAATGGCTTGGGGTGTTAGCTATTAGATCAGTCATAGATATGTTTTTATTGTAAATACTGATTGAATCTTTTTTTGTAGCTCTTTTTGTCAGTATAAACAGTGAAAAGCAGCAGGGGTTGTATCCTAACATTTTCTGTTAACTTTCTGGGAGACAAAGGAAAATTGTTCTGTGTAAGCAAATTCTTGCAGTACTGCAGGATGCTTGCTGCTCTGTTTCGTTTTCTTTACTAAAAATCTGTATGTTGTGTTTCTGCAATAGGTTTTCTCCTTTAGACTTGTTTCTGCTACTTCGCATAGATAAATTTGGTACATTATTAAAATTATGAAGCCTTTATTGTTTGAAGGAATTGCACCATAATTACTTTATTACAAAATACATTAAGTTTCAATTTACAGCTAAAGAAAATATTTGCTATACATTGCCTTGTTTGGAAAGTATGTATTTCAGTGTTGATTTTACTAAGTTAAAACACAAGATACATAATAGAATCACAGTAAAATTACCTGTGATGGTAGCATATGTTTATAAAGGACCATAGAAAGTTGTTATAAATATTTACTACTTTTTCAGTTGACTGCAATAAATTATGACAAATTCCAGTGGTCTGTAGTGACAGGTACATTATGTGCCTTTTTATGACCCTTATTTTGGTATTCTTATTGAAAAAGCACCACACCATCTTGTTCTGAAATGTCAGGACAATGAGGAAAACTGCATTCATTTATAAGAGAAGCAGATTTGGTAGTTCTGTGGTTTTTGTAATTATTCATGAGTCAATAACCAAGCATCAAGCATATCGGAGCAAAAGGAAATTATTTGAAGTGTGTCTCTGTGCTGATGGAGATGAAAACCATGCATATTTGTGGTCACTTTCTTGCTTTTTTAAAATGCAGTATAAAATACCTTTGCTTAGCTGGTGGTTGGTGTTCCGTGTCAGACCAGCTGAGGTGTGCAGGCTACATTCTAATGTGGGTGTGGCTGTGCTCCCTCTTCCAACTCCCTGACTGCTGCTTGTTTGGGGGTAGCCACGGGTAATCTTCCCGAACACTTTTGTTGCAGAAAGGGTGTCCCAGTAGAAAAGAATTGTCGTTACAAAATGGCAAATCCTGAGAAAAGAGCTCTGTTTGAAATGAGTGCTGTGAGGGGCAGAACTAATGAAGTTCTGTTTCCTATGAATGTTTTACACCTTCTGCAGATCGACCATCTTTCTCCATGGTCCTGTGTTGATGGACATTATCTCCACTAGGCCAGAGATGGGGCATCTTTCTGCCCATCTTTCCCCCTGAGAGGAATTATTTGCAGCCACCGATTTCCACAGAGCTTTCAAGAGTTTAATTCTCTTAATGTCTCTCCTTGACACCTTTTCAGAATAGGTTGGAGTTACTCACTGACCTTTGAAGTGCGGGGGCAGCACAGATATTGGCCTCCCATCCTTTGGAAACAAAGCTGCTGAGTGACTTTGACCATATGTATTATTTTCTTCAGAAATATTCAGCATCTCTCTGCATTTTTTTGCTGTGAGAATGGATTTTTTTTTCCCTTCAAATAACATCAGAAGTGCCAATTAAAGCTTACAGCAGGAAGGTCTTTGACATGCATTCTCCAGGCAATAAATCTCCCAGTCAGCTACAGCCTTGTAAAAAAATCACATATTTTAACGTGATTGCCATTTTTAGGGTGAGAGTGTTCAAAGCAGTTCTTTAAGGTCCTTACTTAACACATTAATTTATATTAAAGCTGACATACATGGCCCATCAAAACACAGCTGTAGTTCTCAAATGTTAGCCTCTGACAAAGTCAGGTGACCTGTGCAGTGGTGGTCAGGTTAGTTCTAGAAGCCAGATACTGAACTATAGCTTCCACTCTCCTAATCAACTGTTTTAAACTTAAGTGACCTATGTAGCCATCTGTGCTTCCTTCCTAGTTGTAATGCTGGGAGATGCCTCTAAAAGGTAGGCTTGTCTTAGTATGGGGAGAGTTTGTCATTACAGATGGTGAATGGGGGTGTTTTAAGGGCACCCTCCCCATTGACTTTAAAGGCTGCCTAAACAGCTGTCCTAAGCGAGATGCATCAGGTGTCAGCGCCGTGGTGGTGACAAGGGACGCCAGGGTGTCCGTGAGCATGAGTGTGAACTACTCAGTTCCTCAGAGGGGGAGGGTTGCAGTGAGGCAAAAGGACCTGCAGTGCTTTTGCTGCCCGTGCCCTTCCCAAACGCTGCTGGCAGGGAAGGGGATGTCAAGGGCCAGCTCTTAGACGCCTTGTAAAAGGGAGTTACATTGTCCTAAAATGAGAGGGAAAAGGCTGGAGCTAGTACTTTAAATTCTTTCTGCCTCTCCACCTCCCAGGTAGATGTCTACAGCATGAAACAGCCAGGAGGGTAACACTGAATATACTCAGGTGACAAGAAATATGTCAAACCTACAAATTAGTTGGGATTTTTTCCCTGATAAGGGTGAAGTGCATCAACCTAACAAGTAAGCAGTCTTATCTGATGTGCTGCTGAGAGGGAGCCAATATCAGAATAAAACTAGCAGACTAGGAAAAGATCATATATTTGCTCAGCAAACCTTTAGTCTGTGTGACTTCCTTGTGAGAGGCTAAAGAACAAAGGATGGCGTGTTTCCAGTTATCATTTGAAAGCTGGGGAAAATTTCACCATGTCTTAAAAGACAGAGGAGCAAGTGTTGCTTAGCTCAGGGAGTATCCTGCTTTTAGTTTATATTTTACCCCAGGGCTCTCACTTACAAGTTCTACAGTATGTATGTATGTGTGATCTTTAGACAGATTTTTTCCCAGATGATTTTCTTGAGACAGGACTGCAGTAGCTGTTTGGTCTGGCAGGCACATTGTTTCATTCTCCCTGGGTTTTTTTCAACCTGATAATGACAGCTACAGCTCTTTTATTATTAAATTGCATATTATTTAATTTTACTTTTACTTTTTGCCATCCTTGAAGTGTTTTTTTTTATAGGCTGTACCCTTAGTTTCTCTGCAGTAGTAACAGCACACTTCATAAAATTAATCACAAATTGCAGGTGTTTCTCCCTCTGCTTCCTTTCTTTGAAGGAAATATTTTGATAATATGGGACATTTTTGTATGTGACGATCTTATTGACAGTCAAGAAAGATAACTGGAACTTCTCCAGTTGCATTTGACTCTCAAATTTAAGTTTGTTATGCTGTCAAAATCTAGCTTTTTTGGGAAGTCAGAGATGCAAAGAGGGAGAAAGAGATGCTTCTAAGAAGTAGCATCAGTCTCCTTGAAAGTTTTAAACATAAACCCAAACTCATTTCAAGGTCTCCTTGGTGAAGGTGACTTAGCTTTTAGGTTACGTTATTTAGCTTTTTTCAGAGCATGTGCCTGTGGTCCAGTTAGGACATTCTGGTATGTCAGGACAGTCCCAAAACAAGCTTTTATGGTTTGATGTCTTAGTTTGCACAGAGAAATCCCATGCTAAAGCAGTACATATCTGACTAGTAGGTACATTGTAGGCTCACCTGTGAATGACTGTGGGCATCAAAACCATCTCTGAAATGGCAGAGAGATTTGAGCAGAAGGGCTCAGAGAGCCAGGTGGTTACTTTCTGGTCCTATTGTTATCTTCATTTTGAAGATAAGCTGGGATGTATTCCTTCTTAAGAATAGAAATCTCAAAAAGGTGTCTGTACCTGCCACTGTTTCGGGAGATGTGCTGCATCCTCTCGTCCCCTTGCTCAGGAAGACCTCTGATGGGAGAGCACCTGTCGGGGAGAGGTTGAATGACACTAAACAAGTGCAGGAGGCAGCAAATGCGCATTTGGGCAGCTGACCACCAGATGGTCCTTCCTATAAAACCCTTTGTAGAGAACTGTGAATAATATTGGGTGTATCACAGAGGCCTGCTGGGCTCCACAAACCCTGTGTGAGGGGAGAAAACAGAATGCTCAGTGCAGGATTTGTGCAGCTACTGTGTTGCTTCAAAGGAAGCCAGAAAGCAAAACAGCACTGGAATGCAAGGAAAGAATAAAGTATTTTCATTTTGCCGTATTATTGAAATAAGGGTAGCTGGAGAATGAGGTGACCAGTAGTGTGCTGTGTTATGGAGGGGAGGGCAGGCAGGAGTAGGCTTCTCCACATGAACTGCATCAGGCCTGGGCTTGACCTGGACCCTGAGCCCCACAAAACAGGTCTCTGTTTCTGGAGTCTTTCCTTCCATTCTTGTATGTCAGGGTCACTGTAACATCTAACTGATCTTTTATTATAGCCTTTTCTTTGTTGCAGCAAGTCTTGCAGTGCTGGTCTGGCTGGGATTCCTGCATTTCAGAAAACCCCAGCTGACCAAGAAAGCCCCTCAGCATGTCCATCAGCAGGTCCCTCCTCATGTACCTCCTTCAGCCCAAAATGTTTTGAGCCCTTGAATTTGCAGCTTGTGGAGGTAGGTGATCCCTTGTCCCTCGCTAAGAAGAGTGGCCCTGAGTTGCAGTGCTGCTGCATACCTTTCATGTCTGGTCATCAGCAGAAAATGGAAAACTTATTTATTTTATACCATAATATGGAAGTTTCAGTTCTTCGCTCTCTTTTATGTTCTCCCATCTCTGCTTTGACCTGATTCCAAGATTTTTTTCCTTTCACAGAAGTAAGTGTGTTTTTTCTTTCAGTTTATAGTAACAAAAAAATGGTTATGTCCTTTCAGATTGTGTTGAAATGGGACTGATGGCAGGGCAGCATTAATGATGGGGCTGGCATTAGTTTAGACCATAGTGGCACTGGAAAACACGGTATTGGTTTGTTATCTCTGAGCAGAGGAAGGAACAATTCCTTCTGGCCTTTAGGAGAAAACTAATGTATTACGGAGCTTGCTTCATCATCTCCTGGTTGCTGGGAGAGAAGTGGTAAGGTATGGAATAGATGATGAGTGGGGATACGGAAATTTGGCAAGAAATCCCTCTAACATTTTGAGCTGCCTCATCTGTAGGAAATTCTCATCCAACCTAATTTGGGAATAGCAGCCCAAATTTCACTTTGTAGTCCACAGAACCCTTTCTATCTGCAGTACTTCAACAGCCAGACACATTTCAGGAGTGGTCTGGATGTCGTACTGTTCTGGACACACAACAAACGCTTCCTTAAGCCTCTGTCTTGCCCATTTTCAGTTTTGTTTTTTAAAAGTTAGGCTGTCTCCAAGGAAGTTGCCTTATCAGAAGCATGAATATGTTGCTTTTCTAAACTCAAGGACAAGAGACCTGGATTTATTGTAGATCCTGGGAAGGGTTCAGTGTGCTGGAGACTGACTACTGATGCCTTGGTAATTTGTTGACACTGTTTGGCATGCAGGGCTTTTTCCTTAGTCCATGAGCAGTAGAACACACTGCAGTGCTTCCCTGGTGGCACACAGCAAGTTCTGTGGGAAGGCAGGCAGCTGAGTTTCCTGTGGACAGTAAGGCATGGACAGTGTGACCCAGCATGGAGCTGTCACAGACCCCTCTCACACGCCCTCTACACTGCATCCAGTCCCAAATTCATCTTTTCCCATCGCCTCACTCCCAGTACTTTGTTTTCCCTAATTTCCTTGTGTACAGGCTGGGCAAACAAAAGCAGCTGCAGAGTGCGTGGGTCACCCTGCTTTCCTGCTGCCCCATGCAGATGCAGGATAACCCACAGGCTTGCTTAACAGCATCCCAGCTTTGTCCTCTCAGGGCAGATGGGCTCTGCAGGCTGCTAAGCCCCTTTTGTCCTCTCAGACACCATACAGGCAGCAGTCTGGACTCCCAGCATTTCCTGCTGAGTTCTTGTCATGGGGTTCTCCTCTCTGGTCTATAGATGCGTGTTGGTCCTCTCCATGGAAGGAAACTGCCTCCCACGCAGAGCTGAAAATGAAAATTGTAACTGTTTCTAGAACATTAGTATCTACATACATTTGCATATCCTTATTCACATATCTATATATGTACACACACACCCCTAATGCAGAATCATTTGCCGAGTTCATCCCTGTGTGGGAGGTTGGCACTTTATGAAACTATTTCATGTTGGAGAATGGCTAAATATTACAGACGATCTCTGTGCTAAAGAGCAGGCCGGGAAGCAGGCCGCACTCCATCTTGCGAGACGTGCAGGCAAGACACAGGCGATTGTGCTGTATTATGCTAGTAAAAGTATAAAATAGCTGAACTGACAAGAACACTGAAACCTTGGCAAGATTGTGGGACAAGGAAGAACCCTGAAAAAGATACAGCAAGAACACAGAAGGATACAACAAGGACAGAACATGCACAGATACTGTGCATAAGGCATTATTGTCACTCACACTATACCTATTGTATTCAGTCCATATAAAAAGTTGCGCTATTCGGGAATCAATCGAAGCTTGCTTTATCAATCACATTGGTTGCGCAGCATCCTTCCCTCGCCGCCGCAATTTCACAATGCATCAAAGCTTCATAGATAACAATTATAATAAAGTGTTTTATGTAGTGAAAGTACGGCTAATAGTGTTTCTTCTGGAGTTTATAAATATTCTACAGAATTTTGAAAACTGAAAAAGTTACAGGCAGATCAAGACTGGTTTAAAACGCAAATACTAATGTCTCTTCTCCACTACTGAGAAGCTGTTTAGCAAATGCCTATTTTTGTGACTAATAAAGAGGAATCCTGGTGGAATACACCAAACTGTAAAAGAACTAATAGTGTCTGCTAGAACTATGCCCAAAATCCAGCTAGGCCAGCAGCCGTCATCTGACAAAGGTATCACCAAGTGCTTTGGTAGAAGTCCTCTTGTAGAAGACATTGTGGAACATCAGTGGGACAGTTTTTTGTTTCAGTTTTCCATTATCTCTTACCATGGTCTGATAGTTTAGCTTTTAAGTCTATGTAGTTTTTCAATACAGTGGTCTTTCAGACCTTGTGTTCTCAAGCAGTTCTATGTCTTGTACACAAAATAAATTGTCTAGAGACAGGACTAGACAAAAGGTATAAATTAACTTCGGAAATCATTTAAGGACCATTTGATCAGCTGCTCCTTTGAAACTGTTTCTAATGGTTGTTTTAATGCTGTAATTAGTCAAGAGGACCTGTAGTGTTTCCTAAGTGGGAAAAGAGAGTCAATAAAAAGATAACAATCATTAAAGAAAGTAATTTAGGGGGTAAATTTAAGATAGTAGAGACCTAAACAGCTGTACATTTCTAGTGATTTTAATGTATGTGAGACTGAATCCAGTGGGAATAAAGATGTATTTTTTCCTCATTGCAAATATTCACTTGAAGCCACAAGAAGGCATGTTGGGTATTTCTCATTTGTAATAACAACATCATTATGCTCTTAGAGTAGAGAGAGAAGAAAATTTGAAATGCTGCCAGATGCAGTTAGATTTCTCAGTGGAGAAATTTCTCTGAGTATATCAGTCTTTTGCTTAGTTCTGTTTTCAAAATTTACACTCATAAGTGAATCCTTGCTTTTGCCTATTGAATTTTTTTACTTTTATTTTCACCTGAAATTCTAATATGAACGGTATCTAATTTCTGTGATCTGTATCTTGCCTTTTAATTGCATGTGCCAAAACAAGAGGATGGAGGACTGTGTCATTCTTGGTTTCTCCTCAGGTATGCACATTTTGCTGTATCCCTGGCATTAAAAAACAATTTCTGGTCAACTGTAGCCCATATTTCTTAGTCTTCTCATCCAGTGAGGCTTGTGCAGCTTCTGTACCTCACGGCGTTTTCTCTTCTACTTGTATTGCTGTTCTGCAGTGGTCACAGAACTGGTACAGAATGCTTCCTTTGCATCATCAGTAAACAATGGGAAGAATTTGGAAAATACAGAGCCTAAGACTTGGTAATCAACGTTCTCTCAGTTTGTGGTCAGCAGTGCTCAGAGGCTGTGTCATATGAACTAAACCACATCAGTCGTGGCTGAAGTATCTTTAAGAACTAGAAAAACAAGACTTCAATGAAGTTTGTATATGTGAATGAATTTACTATAGTTGGCTGATGCTGAGGAATGCCAGCTACTGCAGGGAGTAAGGAAGTAGGGTCTGCAGAGGACAATAGTAATTAAAAAATTCTTTGGAAATATTCTTGTGCACGTACCCCTTACTTGAGTAAGAATCAACTCAAACATGATATATTCACATACGTTACCTCTCCAAAGTGTACAGGTATTGATACTCTTGGATGCTAATCAGAGATATTTTTAAAGGCAGACTACTTTGGACACTGTGTGTAGCCTGAGAAAGCACCAGAGCAAAGACAAAGAGCTGAAGTCCCATTCTGCTCTCCAGGCTGCTGACATTCTTTGTGTGTATTCTTCGTAACATCAACATGTGTCTGTTACATCAACATGTCCCTCAAAGATGAAATAGGTATCGGGAGAATTTTAAGAGATATTATTCACCTAAACCCTCACAGAAAGAAGAAAGGATTATTTTCATTGCACTTACAAGACAATGCAAGCTGAAATACCTGAAGAGAATCAATGATGAACACAAGCATCCCGGCACACCTAACAACAAACAAACAACAATTTGCACAACCAGAGACATCTAAACAAAATTTGAGATAACACTGTTCAGCCAGGTGAAGGTCAGTCTGTGAAAGGAGTCTGCTTCTCAGACTCCCTACCAGTCAACATCTGCAGGCTATTTCATACAGCACAGGGGCTTAAGTCAGAAAAAGGTACATAACTGGCCTCCACTAAAGGCCACAGAGGATGAGAGAAACATGGGAGGAGACCAATAATCTGCATCTCTTGGTTAGACTGAGGTGGAAACAAACACATGCCGTCCTTGGGCAAGTGACCTCTTGAAAAAATCGGCTAACCCCCAGATTTTAACACACGTGTGTCACATTCGGACTGCCTGCAACAGATGCACACTTTGTCAGTTCTTACACACCTTGCTCAGAGCAAGTACATCGGTGTGTGACCAGAATAAAACTCAGAAGGAGCAATGTCATCAGTGCTTGTGCATCACCTTAGGCTCTTCTGGCCACTTTAAAGTGGTTCTTTTCTGTAATACTCAATAGTTTTTCTCAGTTTTTACCCTTCCAGGAGATTTTTTTTGGCAAGGTTTCATTAATATTAAAATCAGGTTATTTGAAGGAGGAGAAATCACATTTCTTCTTCACTTCAATTTACTATCAAATTATTTGCTTTTATAATAACAATTTTTTTTCACAGTGTCCATGCTACAAGTACAATTTAAACAAATTGCATCTGTGGATTTTGTTTATCTTTGAAAACTTAAAGGAAAAGAGTAGGACTCCTCACAGCAATCATTCACTAATAGCAAAGCTTCAACTTTTGCCAACCAAGTAGATTTCATCTGATATATTTTTAAATGTTTTCCTTCACCCACATTTGTATTAACAAAAGTGAAAATACTTTAAAAATATTTATGCTCTATTTTTAGTTTACTAGAAAGGAGCTTTTCCGTAGCAGAAAACATTAATCTTTTGTTTTGACCACATATAAAAAATGGCAGCTTTAGGACTAAACCAGAAGGCTCTACCACCACCCCACAGCTAAAGCAAAACATGTAGAGCACCCAGTGAATGCATTTTCAAGCCCAGCTGGTAGCCACCCACTGGGCATCTCTCAGCTGGAGACCAGCTCTGCAGGCTCTTCAGTCTTCACCCTGATTTTCTCAGGCGCAAGAATTTCTAAGGAGCCTTCAGCTTAAGAGATATGGAATCTAAGACACATGGGGTATTCAACCTCAGCCAGAAATAGTCAGAAGTGGGAAAACCTGCTTACTTCCCAATTCTGCTCCGCTGATGTATATTCTTGGGAGCTTCAATTCCAGGATGAGTCATGCCAGAAACTCTCCTGTAGCTAAGGCATCTTAAGGCTGTAGGGGGTTAACACAGTGAGGCAGCTGCTCTCAAGTGCAGGAAGCAAGTGTTTCCTTGAACCTCAAAATCCATGCCATCTTCTAAAAAGAAATGCAAAGCAGATAGATATTTCAGAAAGAACAAATGAACACCAGGCAAACACCTTCACCTTAACCCAAGCTCCAGGGATGCAAGACTTGATGATAAAATGTTATTTAGCAGCAGTTCACCTCTATAAATCTGGTATCACGTTAAAAGTAGACCAGTACATTATGTTCATTGTATTTATGAGAAAAATAAGCCTTTGGAAGTGAAATGACATGGTCTAAACCAGATCTGAGTGTACCTGTATTGGATTAGACCCATTTCATCCAGAAAATGTGCTATCTATGACTACAGCCACCAGACGCATCACAGGAAAGTATAAGAAAACCCACTTACATGTGTTGACAAATCTTCTTGGTTACATTTTTGTGAGGTGCAGAAGGGAGGCTGATGCAATTGGAGTTAAATCTTCAGTCAAAAAGAAAGCCATAGGAAATTATTTTTTCTTTCATATGATACAAGTAGCTTATGGAAATGTGTTCTAGAAAAAAAAAAAAGATGAAAAAGCTCAGAATTGTAGTTTTAATTTACACTGTCAATGTCATGCAACTCACCCTGAAATTAGAGATCCATGTAAAGAGCTTAGTTAATCTGTCATGTCTCCAAAGACTGCAACTCAAAGGACATGAAGTCTTGTCTTTAACTATTGAAATGCAAAGTGAGAAAGTCACCAAGAATATAAGGAACTTGTATAATACTGATATGGATAAATTTCAGTACTGAAGTGGCACCCAGGGAGATTTGCTGCATGGTTATCTGAGGCTCAGGCAGTGAAATTCAGCTAAAACCAGAGGAAGCTGTGAATTGCTTGCAGTGTTTTGACTGTCAGGACTTCAGAATCATCAGGGACACAGAAAAACCATACTTACTGCTGATCTTGAGAGATTTCATGGAAAACAGCCCCAAGCTAGAAATGAAATTAAATGTTTATTAACATCCAAGTGTAATCAAACTAAAAATCACCTGCCATGGAAATAGCAGAGGAAGACATCAGTCCAACAATGCCTTTCCATCACATGCGATTTAAACAAAATTTTGGTTTGCAATTTTCCATTGGTTAAAAGTCATGCTATCATCATAGCCTCCCCTGAGTGAGTTGAAAGGGTTCAGCAGTCTATTTCAGCATTCCGATTAGGATTTCTGTGGAATAGTGTGTCAGAAGGATGACATTTTACATGGCTGCATGATTATCAGAATTAAAGAACTTTTGTAGTTGGAAAGATCTAAGGTTTGTTAGAACTATAAATTTAAATTAATTGACATCACTTAAAATATGCTACCATTTTATTTTAACCTTGTTAATTCGCTTATTAAGAGCCTCCTGCTAAGGCTAACCACTTTTACTGCCCAGTAGAGAGAACACCAAAAGTCTTACCTGGCATTAAAGAGCTGGCATGGGCATGAATGCTGTATGAATGGATATAAAACACAATTCCTATCAGACTGTGATAGTAAGACTACATAGAGATAATGGCTGACCTTGGGTGTGTCATTTCAACTGAAGATTCAGAGATGATCTCAGTCATCAGAGTTGTAAGGACAACATTGCTGATTACAAATTGTGCTTTAAAGAGCCAGCAATTATGTTCTGCCTAGCACTAGACTGTTATTAAGTGTGCAGTGTGTTACCACAACATTTAAACAGAGCTCTGAGTCTGAATTACCCTGACACACAAAGTATTCATGTGTTATGTGGGATACCTTATTTCAATACTCTGCATGTTCCAGGTCATTCCTGCAACTGATGTGATTAATAAAGACCCCTTGTGCATAACATCCAAGAAATGAGCAGGGTGTAGCAATGTACTAAAACTATTGGTATGAAGCAGCTGCTGCTACCACACGGTGTAGCTTTTTCTTGCCTTTCCTGCAATAGGAAAGGAACACTCCACTCTGTAGCACAGGCTCTGTTCTGCCCTTGCTGAGGAAAAGAAATGGTCAGCTCTGCTGCTCCATGCACTTACACCTGCCTTCACAGAGTCAGGTACTGAAATTAAAAAAAAAAAAAAAAAAAAAAGCAGTGCTTGCTTGTTAAATGGTCCTCTTCAGTAGTCTCAACATCACATATAAGATACATTATTTATTTTTTTTTAGTCTTGAATATCTGTGCTATCTATTTTATTCATTATTTTATAGTACTCTGTTACAAGCTCCATATTTTTCGGAGATAGATCCCACCCCCAAAGACTTGCAGTGCATGCTGGAACTATGCATGGGAGTAAAGCCTGAAAATAGACCTTGTTTCTGCACTTCAAAGGCCCTAGAATAATCTGGCAGACAAGTGACATTAAAGAACATAAAATGAAGATTCAGAAGCAAGAAATGAGTTGTGGAAAGGAGATCTTGATCTTGCATTAAAACAAGTGTACATTTTGTAGATCATTTTTAGAAATGAGGAATAGGACTTGTCTTGGAGTCTCTAACAGTCTTTTTTATTACTACAAACTGTCTTCAAATCTGCCCTGTGATTCTTACAAGATTAATCTTTTCCCTTTTCTCTCTGTGACTTCTGTGTCCATTATCTTGCTAGACTTTTTGTTCAATAACCTTCTCCTTTGACTTCCTAAATAAAAAGATCATTTCATATTCAGTAAACTAAACACATGGCTTTCAGTGTATGTCTCAGAACAGTACACTTCAAGAAAAAGAAATATGTTTTCCAGATAAAACATCAGAATGAAATAAATACAGAAACAATGTGCCTTTGGGGAGTAAGAAAACACTCCAGGGCTGATTATATTTGCCAGAACACTGAACATGGCCTCATCAGATTGATTAAGTCTGTCATAACAACGAATCATGAAGCTATAAAAGACAAAATTCAATATTCTTTCTAAAGATAGAAGCCTATTTTTAAACTATCAAAATAACACTGCATTTAGAAGATCCGTGTTGCTTTTCTGTACAAGTATTTTGAGCAGCACTTTGGTATCAAAGACGCTGTAGTAATAAAAGCACAGGCATTGCAATGGTAATTTTTCTTTTTTATATGACATGTGTAAGTGTGGGCCTGTGTCAGTAAAGACAAACATGGCAGGTAAGAAGTAACAGGGAAGGGAAGGGAAGGGAAGGGGAAGGGAAGGGCTGGGCTCAGGAGCGGAGGACCAGCATAGATTCTGTATGGACAGAAAAACTCTTGAAAAAGCAATGCAGTTATGAGGGGCTTTCCACAAAATATTTCCTATTCTGTGAAAACTTGGTCTGATCTGGAGAGAATTCCAGAGTCAGCCTAAAGCCAGGAGTAAAAAGTTGAAGCAAACTAGTCAGCTGGGTGGAGTCCCAGTCAGATGCCTGTCCAGAGATTTCCTGTTCTCCTGCACATGCTGTGCAGGGCCATGCAACTCTTTGAGAGCTGCAAATTCTTGGAGTCGGAGCTCATATTCTCCTGACATCACACTTCCTGTGCAGTGTAACTGCAAGTTTTGTACAAAAACCAAGGAAAACATCACATCAGCCATCACTGACAACATGCTTCAAGAGGCTGAGACACAGGACATTTTTTTATCTGCCAGATGTAGCTACTGCCCTGGGAACACATCCAAATATGTTTCTCCTCAAGTGATAGATCACGGAGGGACTGAAGGAAGAGCTTTTTTTTTTTTTTTCTTTTGTACAGCAAATCACTTTTCTCATTTCTTGAGTATCCAATAGCTGAGGAAAAATGTTTTCCTGCAGATATAAGCTCAGCTTGTGAGTGCTATGGACATTCTTTTCTTGATAAAAGACTCACTGCTCTCTAAAAATATCCAGCTTTTGAAGTAGAAATGATTCTCCTTCAGCATCTCTGGACTCAGAGACACTTGGAAGCCAGTATGATTTGCTATAACCCTACCCCCTCAGTCTCCCTCAGTGTGAGATTATCTCAAAGGAGAAAAAGTAAAACAGAAGTATTTAAAACGTTTGTCCTCTACTTTTCCACTTTTCTGAGGATGATTCTAAGACAAAAATAGGTAGAATTTGCAGGACCTCTGCAGACTTCCAGACAAGTAAGATACAGCACAGAATTATTAATTACTCCTTATCATAAAGGGCATTGACAAGACAAACACTGATTTATTCACACCAGTATTTAAAGAGTACTGCAAAAAAGAGAAGGAAAAGCATAATGCTCTGGAGGAAAAAATACATCTCAAGTGCTATGTATATCTAGATTCTATTTTGTCTGCAACAGTCTGAAGCTTGCAATTCATCAGCTAGTCCTTAACCCACACTCTCTGCAAGTTCATGACTTCATTGGAGGGGAAAAAATGGATTACATGAATCACAGTTCCTATTGTTGAAGAGCTAAAATTAAGATTTGTGAAGATCAAAAACTGTCCTAGCTCTAGTGTCTATCTAGTCATTTACCCATCAATAAAACATTTTTAAGCTTCAAAGACTACCTTTTGCACAGTAGGACATGAAACAGTAATAACAATGGAGCTCAGCTCCCCCTCTTTATATTTTCTTTTCATATTTTTCCCTAGTATTTCAAATTTAAAATTTTGCAACTGATTTTACATCTGATTATTGCTCTTCTTGGCTAGATATCAATGACTGCTGATACCTAAGGCTGGTATTCTTATCCTCAAAGCCCAGCTGAGCCAAATGCGTGACTCACAAAGTTCCATCTAACAGTCTCTCTCTTCAGAAAACCCAGTCTTAAAATGAGATGAATTGAAATGAGAAGACTCAGACCGAAACATACAAACAGCCTTAAATAACTGAAAATACACCATGAGCTTGGAAAGTGCAAAGCATTTAATTTTTGAGATCTCTTCTGTGCTTCCACTGGAACCATATGGAGCTTACATTTCCTTATATTCTACACCTACACTATCCTACATTATAATTCTCATGAGAATATAGTGGTCTAATACATGCAATAGTTCAAAACATAATAGAGCATATTAGCTCTACAGTATGGTATTTTTTTCTTGAGCTTACACAATTATGACTGACAGCAAAGGTCATTGAAATGTATTTAGTCATCCTTCTATTTAATTTGCAGTTTCCCCCTCAGGCACTAATTTGTATTTACAATTAAAATGCAGATTTACTAATAAGTCTCAAGAAAACAAGACTGTTCGTGAAGCATCAGAATTTCTGTCTCAATTTTCAGAATTGCAGTCACATCACAATCTTTCAGTGTATTTCAAATGCTCAGCAGCTATAGAAATTAGACTGCCTTATGTGGAATGTTATAATGTCAGTAATTCATCTAATACCAGGTGCTTGGTCTCTGAATAGAAGGACGAACCATGAAACTGGAGGAAAGATTTACTGCCTCTAATATCTCTCTAGTCAAGTTGCTGTACAGAAACTAGAATTCATTGAAAATGCAGCATCACCTATAAATCCTGGTCCTTTAATACTTTTTAACCATCTTAGGAGTGACACTATCACTGTTTGGTTCATCGGCCAGGCAGTAAGTGCTTAAACTGTAAGAACACATGACTCATTCCACTCCTGGGGCAAGTCCACAATGCTTATCAACCAGAATTCCCATTGCCATGACCCTACAAGGCTGTCAAACACATAATACTCATTTTGGGGATGATAAGATATGTTCTTGTTACTCCTGTGTACACACTATATTCAACTATAGTTTCAAAAGTCGTGTCCCCAACAACTTTTGCATTGTATAAGGATTCCTTTTATTGCATCAATATATTCTGTCCTATACAGCTTAGGTTTTGTAAAGCATAAATTAATGTATTACGTTCAAATATACATGTAGTTTGTATATTAACAGATATTAAAAAGGTTTATCATGGGGCTTCAAAAACGAAACTTTATGATTTTCCACGGCTGGGGTTTGTTGTGTTTTGTTGGGATTTTTTTGTAAAAAAATACTGAATCTTTTAACACTGTTGGATTTGTTTTCAGGGCTGTATTTTTCTTTTTAAAGAATAAAAATATGTGGAAACTCTTGGTATGGTTGTAGACTCTCTGATACAGATGTTATTTAATGTAATGTGATGTTACTACAGCTTCCTCCTTTTTTTTTTTTTTTTTCTGATTGAAAATACCAGACCTAGAGATGGGCAGGAATTGTCCTACACAAAGTGCACTGCTGAAAAATTCTCATTAATTAAAGTAACGCTGAGAATGCATTTATTAAATGTCTATCTTTTGCCCACTCAGGTAGGAGACAGTCACCCTCTCTACCCTTTATTCTCAACTAGGAGGCACAAACGATAAAGAATGTCATTCCCTTCCTTCTAACACAGGCCCTTCCAGATGGTAATTCAGCTCACCCCAGTCACACACCTGTCTGAGAACATGGCAAACCACCTTCAGGAATGTTTGTTTCTCTCCACTGGCCATCAAGGGTAGACAGGGTGACAGGCTCAAGATTTTCTTAAGTTTGGACAGAAATTGCATCTGAAGTGTTTGTTGAAACACAGTGGTTATGGTCAACTTTTCAGGTTCTGCCATCCTCTGCCAGCCAAAGATCACTGGTACCACATTATCTGACCCTGTGGGCGGCCCACACTCTGCAGCCTTGAGAGCCAGTTTGGAAGAGTCAAGTTTCAGAAACATTACTGAAATGTCCATTTCCCAGGAAGTTTTATATATATATATTTATATATATGTATGTATATGGATATATATTACTTTTTCTTAAGAGCATGAAAATATCTGAAGCACCAAGCTTTCTTATGAATCAGAAATTCTCAACTCAACAACTCTAGATGGCATGCCATTTATTTCTGGACTTTGATATTTGAAGATGAGGCATTAGAGAAACACAGCTATTTTAACACCTGCTTTCAATCCAGTTAAAAACTTTGCACCTGATACATTCTTCCCCATTAAGTCAAATTTATGCTAATACTGTTCTGATTAGCAAATACTATTTAAAGCTGCTTTATGGGATGATTTTGGAATAAGTTAGGTGTCTGGATTCAGTGAATTTCAGCTATCAGATTATGAACTTCACAAACTATCTATAGGTATTCCTGCAAAACAGTGGAATAGCCTGCAGGATGATAAGTAGTGACAATTAGGGAGAGATTTTTCTCATGCTGGGTAAATCTTTGCTTTTACTGAACACAACACAATCTTTAGTATTGAAAACCACAGAACTCCAATGTTAAACTTACTTTATAAAAAATTCAGTTAGCCTTGTGAAACTCACTCAGTTCTGAAGATACAGGTCTTGAAACACAAGGCATGTACTTAAACAGTTCCAAAACTGGATTGCATAGGCTGTGCACTACAGGGCTTAATGAAAGGTGAAGCAAAGGGCACCGAGCTGACAGGCTCAGCATGACAACTGTGTATCTTCTTTTGAAGGAGCAACATCTCTGGCCTCTCCGCACTACATGTCACGGCATGGTGTGAGCAGACCTGAACTCATTCTAGAAATCATACTGTATCCTGAAAGACATCTTTTCTTCCTTTTTTCCCCCTCTGAAAAATGCTTCTGGCAATAACTTCACATCTACAACATTCTGCTACTCTTTAGGATCTTGAAAAAGCAGCAAAGGCACAGAAGGGATACAGTTTTGTCCTCCTTCAATTCATTTGAGCTCTGAGGGAAACACCTAATGATGTATTTACAGCATGCTGTTTTCAAAGCACTATCTATTAAAATATTAATAGCCTATTCATCTCATCCCATGGTGAAGCAGGTGATTTCATATTTCTACTACATTACAGAAGCAGAAGTACTTAGAAGGATAATTTTCAGAGCTGAACACAAGAAACACATCTTCATGCTCAACAGTTAGAAGATGATATCCCACATCAATCAAGACATAACATCTAGTTTTAAGGCACTAAGGTCAAAAGCACATACTAAACAAGACTGCACTTGCGTAGGCTTTTTCAAGCACAGGAACTGGATCAATAGCCACTTTTCATGGGAAGCATCACTGTATTTGTTTTAGAATCAGAGAAACTGATGCACATTAAATTAAACCAATTGCTTAAAGCTATTTGATACCTTCTGGCAATATGGCAGAGAGTTTTAGACTACGTGTAACCTACAGGTCAAGTCTGTCACATAGAAAAGCAACGACTATTTTCTTTTTCTTTCAAAATGGCAATGCTGCTGCTTACCTAGCATATGAGAGATAAGTTCATGTCCTTTTCTCTCTCTACCCATGGCTCTTGCCTTTCTGAAAAGCATCCTGTTTCTCAGAATCCTGGGATAACAGCAAGGAGTAGAAGCTCCCTTTCTAGCTGAAGCTGGTTTTCTCTAAAAAAAAAGAAAAAACCCAAAAAAACCCAAACCAAAACCTAACAGTAATTAAAACCACTTCGGGCTAGAAAGCAGTTATATGCTTGTAGATAAAGTATTCAGGTAGAAGAAGTCAGTCCTGTTTAATGTCATGTTTAAGCAGCCAGGACTATTGTGCTTCAATAATCGAGTCTCTAGGCAAGGGCTGATGGCAAATATTAGGATACAGTAACATTCGTGTTACACACCTTCTGCTGCAGCAAGTCTTTGTATTTTGGCACTGTAAAGCAGCTGGAGCTCAACTTTGCTGTGCCATTCTATATTTCTGGTTTTAACCCTTAATGCCTGCTCCAAGTAGGATGCAAAACCCTCTATTAGAATTATGTATTTATACCATATCCTCATTTTGCAACCTCATATCCAGTAACTCACTGGCCAGGAGACTCTCCCAGTGTACAGGCAGACCTTAACTCTCTATTTCTCTAAGGGAGATCTAAACACATTTTCCCATGTTAGGTGCCAGTTTAACTACTAATTAACTTGATGTGTAGTATTTTCATTTTTTTTTCTGTTGCAGCTCTTCCACGCATAGGGGATATTTAATTCACCATTGTCTCTGAGAAAAAGAAAGATACAGAGAATGATTCAGTAATTTAGTGGCTGAGAGGGAAAAGACCTGAATTTCCATCTGCCTCACATAAGTATTTTATAGGCTATATATAGGCTTCAGCTCTTTCCAGAAGGGTTGGATTAGAGGCAAAAAAATACAGCAAGCTAGAATTGATCTGACAGAAAGGATGTTACTGGTGAACAGACTGTGTAACAAAGTAGTCAGCAGCGGCAAAGAGACCTGGTACAAAATGGAGGAAGGGACAATAGAGACATGATATTTTGGAGGGGCAAAGCGTGGAGGTGCAGTTTTGGTCCCAGAAAATCAGCCCGGGCTACGCTTTTCTGCAGGTACTTTGGATTCAACTCTCACTTCCCCAGGGCATCTCACTACCTACGCAAGAGTGAAAAAGCACCAGTTTCCTCACCGTAAGGTCTCTGCTGCCCATACAGCTTTATTTCAGACAGAAACACATACTCTTGGAGAAAGTTCAGAAGGCAAGTTCCGGCTATGGCAGTGTCCATTCAATCAAAAGGCTGTAAGAGCTTTTTTTTTTCCTCCCCCAGTGCTGGCCTGGAGGAAGAGACAACTGCCCCAAGGATACAGGGTGCCCCAATCCCATGGACGCTAGCAGATCCCCTGGCTGTGTGTTTTGGGGTATTTACCAGGGGTGGGCTGGTAAATACAAGGGCACGGGTGTCCAATCCCACGGACGCCGGCAGACCCCTGGCTGTGTTTCGGGGTGCTTGCCGCCAGCCGGAGGCGCGGGCTCCGGGACACCCCGCGGGGCGGGGCGGGGCGGGGCGGGGCGGGGCGCGCACAGGTGCGGCGGCTCGCGCCGGGCCCCGCCCTTCCCCCGGGCACCACCTGGAGGGCGGGGTCACGCGCCGGCGGATGGATACAACACCTGCTCGCCAGGTGNGCAGCGGCGGGGCGGGCGGGCAGGCAGGCAGACAGCCTGACCTTCCGTGTGAGCCGCTTTCCGCTCGTCCCTGGGCCGGGCTGCAGCCGCCTTGTCCTCCAGCGAGGAACCCCCAGCCGGGGCTTTATGCAATGACTGGCCCAGCCCTTTCCTGAAGTTTCACGGCCGCGTCCGCTTCCTGCGCTGCCAGGTATCGATCCGGAGCGGGCTGTGGCCTTCGGGAAGGGACTGGCCGATGCCAGGGGTAGATGCCAGATGAGTTGAATGTCGAGTGTCCAAAACAATATACCCTGCCATGCTGACTCAGTCAGAATGCCAGGCTCTGTGAATCTGGATGTCTGAGTCTGGTTGAATGTGTCACAGATGTGGCTTTGGCGATGAATGGAATTGTAAAGATTTCATCACTGTCAAATCTTGTAGTGCTTTAGTCTTAATTTTTCTTTCTGCATAAAAGTAGATATATATTTGCATTTGTATTTACCTTGGATTCTGTGGCTTTCAAATGGAAAAATGTAGCACATCCCTCTTTCATCTAGAGTCAATTTATTAAGATGTTACCCTAAATAAGGTGACTGCACAGTAAGTTATTAAGTGTAATGCTTCCTGAATAACAATTAGGAGTTCATGCTGTATGGTTAATGCCAGAGCTGCCTTGTTCAGTCCTTCTCCACATCAAGTGGAGATGAAGTATGAGTGAGCTTCGTTTGAGCAACCAGAAATGGCGCTGGGTTTGTAAATTCTCTTCCCATCTGTGTGTGCTACTTTTTTTCACTGTGCACGCAAGTCATGCAGTGCACAATCAGAGAGAAGACTGTATTTTCCGAATATAAACTCTTAGAGGTGTATAATATGGATTACACCAAAGATAATGGGCCTTCATATTTTGTAATTAACTCTGCCTAACCATTCTCTAACACAGCTCCTCTTGCCCCTTGACGGCTGGTTACCATGTAAAAGGCTCTTTGTAACCAGTGACTTTCTGGAAAAAGCACGTTTGTATTTTTTATCTATTATTGGCACTTTGTATTTCTGTGCTGAATGCTGCTTGGAGTTGCTTGCTGATGGAATTCCATATGTATGTTGTGCTGTAGCATCAGCCTTAGGGCTGTATTGCTCAAGGTTAGAGTCTGGAATTCCCCAATTACTTCTTGTCCTGTCTTCTGAGTTCTGTCTTTCTAGCTCTCACTTACTCAGAACGTTTTTAAGTTTCTGTAGCCCTCAGTGCTCACTGTCTTTTGCCCTTTCAGTTCAGCAGTGATGACACTTTCAGCTTCCTTTTCCTTATATTTGTGTTAATGAGTATTTTTATTCACTGTTCTTTTCTTTGGTGCTTTCTTTCATAAGATCAGGCTTTGGTGTGTCTTGAATTTGGTTTTTTTCTGTTCACGTTCTGGAGCACCTACTAATCTCTTGACCAGGCTGTCTTCTGCTAGTACATATTAATTCAGTTTTCAAATTTCTAGTAGACTGTTTTACTTAGGTGCCTGCTAAAATCTGATGGCACTTCTGAAAGCTGCTTGCTTTTTTCTTTTGCTCAACTTCTTCTTTGCTGTCTCTCTGTATTCCAGAAGCATGGCTTGTTTCACCCTGTCCCCAGGAAAGCTGGCATGAAAATACTGGGTGATGCAATGTGAGGGACTTGTGGTTTGGCGGTTTCTATTTTATTTATTCTATTTCTCCCTTCAAGTTTAGTCTGCATTTGCTTCATCCTGTTCTGGCAATTTTTATTTTAAGTCTTGTATCATATTAGCTTTGTAGTGCTGTCTGACTTTGCCTGTACTGTGTATGTTTGGGGTTTTTTTATAGTTGGAAGGAAGAGTGTGGAATGATAAACTTGCTTTAGTTGCAGCTCTTCTAAAGGCACTTGACTGAGATGTGGCCGTATATACACAGTTTGTGCTGATTTCTTACTTAAAGTTTGGGAAGTTTCCTTCTGGGAAGAAGAGTTGTGTGAACAATGTTGAGATGCCTCCACTGTACCCTGAAGCCTGGATTTCTGTATACTTCCAGAAGACAGCTCAGAAAAAAGGAAACATTATCAGTTTAGTTGAAAATCAAGGTTGTCATGAGCATGCAATGCCACTGTTGAACTCTTGCTTATTATATTAGTCTTTGTTGAAACTTATTTACCAAAAGAAGTGAAAAGGCTGCAGCCAGCTGTTTTTTCCTAACATGTTTCATGCTTAATCCATGGTGTTTGAGTGCTCATGACTTGCTGCTGTGTGGCAAAGCTGTAGGTTTGCTAGTCCTGGAATGCAGAGCTGTCTGAGGCAGCAGCTATTAACGTGGCTCTGTTAGCTAAGCAGAGCCTGCCAGCTGTCTGGCTTTCCCCAGCCTGAGAAGGTCTCCTTCACCTCTCGCAACACTAACAGCATCCATTTCATCTCTGGTCATGTTTGGTTTTAGTCTGGAGTTCTCTATGGTTAGTTCCACTGGAGAGCCTCTTCATCCTGGATTCTGCAGAAATTAACATGAAGCCATTCATGACAAAATATTTAGGACTTCTCTTGTGTCAGTCCTAGTTCAGTTTGGTTTTAGTTTTCTGAATGTAATTTATTCTTTTTTTTTTTGAAGTGTTGCCCACTTTAGTTTCTGTTACTTTGCTCTCTTGTGTGAGCTTTGCTCCTTTGTCTGTCCTTCTTTCTTTTGCTCAGTAGGACCCTCCAAGTTCTGTTTTTTGTTTCTTTTTCTGTTCACCTAGTTGTGGGGTAACATCTTCATGATTAATTCTCATTGTTTTAACTGAGTTGCAGTTGACTTGGATCTTATTCTGGCAGTATTTAAAAACATTGTTTTCAGTGTGGTCTGTCAGATAGCTGTCATTTAACTGAAACTAAGAGGCTGTCATCACTAATTGTTTTCTCTCACCCTAGATATTGTAGTATCTTTTAAACTTGAAGTATTATATTTGCCCTAGGCTTCTTTTCGGATAGTTATATCCAAAGGTTGTGGAAATCTTGCAGATTATACTTGTATGTCTGTTTTAACTGCTATTCTTTGAGGCTCTGGGAATTCTTAAGTAGCTAGATACAATTTAAAATCTTAAAAATATCCTTTTGATGCTAAAAAATGTAATGTGGTCCTATTAGCATATTTACCACTCATTACTTTCATTGCATCTACTGTAATTCTGCTGTTGAATTGTTCCTTCATATCAATAAGGCTTTTCTGCTGGCTTTTACTTCTTGTATCAAAAAGATGATACAGGATCTCACTACCATCCTGTCACTCCTAAGTTACTGAGTTAGCTTTCTCTGTCCAGGTATAGGGCCACCATATGCATTGCCTGCAAAAAAGTTTGAAGCATGCACCTTTCCAGTATTTGTTGCATGCTTTCCCTGTGTAAGAATTTAAAAAGCTGTATCTTGGTCATCCTCAAAGTAAGCTTTCTGTCATTAGCAGTGGTCTTGTATCAAGAACAAATCCATCCTTTGATTTGTGGTCTACTTCTTGAAGTGTGAAGTATGCAGATACATTGGATGCATTTGTAAGGTGAAGAATACAGCTGAGGACACATCTGCCAGGGTAGCATTAAGTAATAATTAGAATTGCTGACCCTGGCAACAGTTTCTGGAAGTGGTTTTTATTCTATGTTTGCCTTTTGCCTGTTAAAATAGCTGCTATGAATCTGACTGTTGCTGCTAAAATGTGTTGGAAACTACCTGTTGTAGGGCCAGACGGCAGTTGCCATATGTCACCTTCAAACTGTAAATCTTGCAGCTGTCAGAAAGAGTAGATGATACTTCTGTGGGGAAGAAGCCTGAAAATCAAAGGTTCTGGAACTGTCTGTGCAATCACTGAGACTTTTGGAAGAGTGAGGAGATTGGGATGACATTTGACAAGGCAGTTCTTGTCTGTGTACTGCCTGTTCTTTACATCCCTATCTGAACAGCTGTCTGCATAAGGCAGTAGATGTCTTCCTGGTGTTATATTGCTGGGAAGAAGTTACACTACTGTTTCAGGTATTTGTATGAAATAGTAGGGTATGTTGACAGTAGCTTAAGTCACCCTGAAGTTTTGAAAGAGAGGCAACTGGCATTCCTTTGTGATCCTTTTGTTTGTATAGCTAAGTAAAGCTGGCAGGAGTTGGAAGCATAAAGGAGAAGCTGTATCAGGTATGTAGACTATGCTGAAAGCTATTGTAAAGCATTTGGATTTTTCTTACTTTTCACTGTAGAGGGAGGCTAATGCATTTTTTAAATTATTGTTTCAATACTGATATTTGAATCCCTTAAGCAATAACACCTCTTAGAAATCAATCAAATGAAGTCAAAATAAAAACCCCCAAACTGTTAACATCAGTCAGGGACCCTTTGACTATAGGAGCTATAATTTGCATTTCTGTTTAGTTAGTACCTACTTATAACATGCTAGAAGTCTCCTAGATTTGTGTTCTTATTGCTTGGCAGAAAGGCTGGTGTTGTTAGGATGCTGATATTAAATACTGAATCAGGTACTTAGAAGTTGAAGTGTGTGGTGAAGCATAGAAGGAGATGGGTTTAAAACATCATTGGGAACAGTAGAGTCTTACGCTCCCCATTTACAGAGACAGTCACACTAGACCATGACTGATTGCCTTCAGTTTACAGGCTTGCTTGCTTAGATAGACAGTCCTTCAATTCTGCTGAATATCTTGTCCCCTTCTAAGAAAAAACATGAATGTTCTCTGACATATTTTTTCTGTCTGTTATGCCTGTATTTGCATGCCGTCTTTAATACAAATGGATTGACTACTGAAGTCTGTAAATTCATCTCCCTATCAAGAAGGCAATTACCTGAGCTGTCAACTGCTTTAGAATTTTTTTAAACTATAATCAGGTTAAAATAACATAATTGGAAACTTGCAGACCTTAGTATAAACAACTGTAGATGTTTTGTGACTTCAGGAAATGTGAATAAATTTCTGTATCAGAGGAAGTGTTCTGATTTTTTTGGGTTTGTTTTTTTTTTTAGTGTTTACTTACTTCATGCCTGGTAGTGCTTGAAGCCTGTTTAAATGATCTGTTACCAAAATCCTAGTACAAAGAAGCACATTGACACTGTTGCTTGTTCAACCAGATTAAATCTGGTTTACTTTGGTTATAATATTAATGAAAATACTTTTCAGTATTTATAGTCATTGAATATCTGTATGTGACTGAAGACTTGGCCTTCTGTCTGCAGAGTGGCAGGTACAGGCTGTTGGGAGTGTGGAGGGAGACTTGACAGGAAAGATTGTGGTGCCGATGTTGGTGTAGCTAGAACTTAACTTTAACTTCCCTAACAGCTAACCAGTCCCAACCACAGTGTCTCTTAGCAATGGGAGAGAAAAAACCATAGTTCAAGTTAGTAGGCAAACTAGCTATCAAAAGAAATCTGGAATATTCCAAGTATGTTTACAGCTGTTCAGACTCTTTTGTGTAGACAGTTAAGTCTTGCATATGATCTCTTCTATGGCTGGGAGACCAACTTAAATATTTGTGTGTGACCATCACTTTTTGTGAAGCTGCTTTTGCTGTTTATGTGTTTGATGTCTGGTCTTTTAACTGTCTTAATCTTGTGTGTATACTGTAATAGATAGTGTACTTCCTCCTCAAGCAGATGGGTAACTCTTACAGCTCACTGCCCTCAGCCTGTGCAAGGCATCAGTTTTTGCCTCGCTGTCAGTGTAAGAAAGCTTTGTGACAGCTCATCGACGGAACTCACACTAGGGCAAGGCACTGGCTGCTGTTCCTCCTCAGGTGAGGATCTTTCCTGTCTTCTTCCTAAGGTGGAGAAACCCCTGAGAGGACACTAGGGGGAATAGGACACAGTTGGATTATGCTGGAGGTCAGTTTCACATGTCATCTCCAGTGCATTCTAGCCCTGTGTTGAAGTTCAAACATGAAGTACTAGCTTACTAGTAGCTGATTGTGCTGTATGGATGCTCTGTACCAGTTGTTGCAAATATCAGATGTTCCTGCAGGTCTCTTGGATCAAGAAATTGCTAGTACTTCTTTGTGTGTTTCTGTTGCAGGGTTCACATTGCTTCTGCGAGATCAGCTTGGTAAAGATCATGTGAGTGTAACAGACTGGAATATGAATTGACAGATACAACTGGAGGCCTCTGGCTGTACAGTGAGGCTTTGCAATATCCTTCCTTAAGGAATAATGAAGGCAAAGCACTTTGATTCAGGGTTGTTCTTACTTAAGCTTAGCAAATGGAATTATATATCTTGAACTCTAATAATAGTAAGGACCTGTATCACTAGAAGTCCTAGTGATAATCTGGTAATGAGGATTTTTTTTCCTGATTCCCTGCTACTAAATAAAACTACCTCAATGTTCTGTTTTTGTGCTGTGTGCTCTTACCTGTTGCTGACTCTGGTTGGATGAGACTGAAACTTAAGAATTAGTTGCTGTTGCAGCCCTGGGAACAATAATTGTCTCTCCCAAGAAAAGAGCCCTTAAGGCAGCTCACTTGCTGGGAGAAAAGTATGGCAGCCTTATCTTAGGACCTGTGAGTGTGTTTGGTGACACTGGTGGCCCCTATAAGGAAGGGGATTGTTTCCATCTCCTGACTCTTACAGTGCAGAAAAATATTTTCAGATAAGTCACAGGAAAAATGTTTAGCTTGTAATAGAACAGGGTTATTTGCAAAGTTGAAGGCTTTTTACCCAAGTGGGTGCAATCTCTATTCTTCAGGACTTAACTGAACTTGACTGGATGAGACCCTAAGTGGCATGATGGAACTTTGAACTTAGCTTGACAAGAGGCTGGACTAGGTGATCTCCAGAGGTCCCTTTCAACCTAATTATTCCTGTGACTACTAATAAAAATATTTGTGGGACTTGTTTTTTTTTATTTTTTATTATTTTGCAAATCTTTAGATTCCCTGAGCTGTATTATACAGATGCAGAAATCCTTATGTGCTCACTTTGCTGCCCTACATTCAGAAGTTATTGGCAGTCTAAGCCATTTCTGTTGTGTGGACCATAAGGGTGGGACAGTTCCTGAAAAGTGAGTATTGCCATCGATGAGACCATGCTCTTGCCTTTTTAAAATGCAAAACACCCCAGTTCATTTGGTCAGGGCTACAGGTGTGTGTCTTTGAGTGGTCCTGAAGCTGTGGTTTTGCCACTCTTTAGTGACATGAAAAAGCTGCTGCTGCAGGATGCTGTTTATACCAACTGGTCTTTGCTTTGTTCCTGAATTTCCTTTTGTGGAACGGAACGATGCTGTCTTCCCTCTTTGGTCTGAATGCTATAAAGAAAGAGCAACTGTGCTGCAGCCTGAAGAGATCCTTGAACATGATACAGAGAAAGCAATTAGATATATCTGGGATGAGCCGACTTTTAGGGAGGTACCCTTTCTGGAAAGGTGACTCCCTCTTTAATGCATACATCCTGTAGGATTTAAGAGAGTCAATTATCAGACATTACTCAGGGAGTAGTCAGCAGCTGATTTAGCTCAGGTGTCACATTGTCTTAGACTGGCTCAGTAAGGTTCATTTGAGCATGATTCAGCTTTACTTTAGGAACTCTGGTGCTTCACAGTGTTCTCTTGTGGCCACAACTAAATTCTCCAAGACATAATGACTGCCTTGTGAATAGGTGAAGTTGTTCGGTATCTTTATTTTCATGTTGAGGTTCTGAAGAGTTAGGCTGATGAACCCATGACTAGTTAAATCTGTCTTCAGTGTACTGTCAGCAAGTTGTTTTCAGATACTATGGCAGAGTAAAATGAGTTAGGACTGAGCTATGATTTTTATTGGCATTGCTGAGTGGGATAGCTCACAGCTGGAGGACTGCAGTGGATAAGTACAGGTGCTTAGGAAGGGCAGGCTGGGATGGTGGTAAAGAGGAGCTGCCATTTGCAGTGAGACCACTGGGGCTGCCTGCTGCTTTACCTGGAGATGAGTGAGCTGGTTGGGAGCTTATGGGTCAGGAGTAGTAATGAGGTTTTCCTCAGACAACTCAAGCCTAATGTTCACAGGCTTTGATGCTTTTAGGGGGCTTGGACCACCCTTTATTATTTTCTGGGAGGACAGCCCAGCAGGGAATAAGTAATCAAGGAAGCTTCTGGCATGCATTGATGCCCATATCTCAATACAAGTGGTTGAGGACCTATTTCTTACAAACAAGGAATGACAGGTTGAGGCTCTAAAGGTTAGGAGTAGTCTTGGCTGCAGTGGTCATGAGGTAGAAGAGTTCAGGATATGAACTAGAGACAGCAAAGCAAAGAATAGAATTACACCCCTGATCTTCAGGAGGGAAGATTTTGTTCTGTTCAAGGATCTTTTTGGAAGAATCATTTGGAAGATGGTTCTGAGCAGAGAGAGCCAGGAAAGCTGGTTGACTACTTCTTTAAGCTCTAGTGTGGCATATTGCAATGAATAGGAAATGGTACAAAGGCACATTGAACTAATGTTCTGAAAAACCTCAGGCATAAAAAGGAAACATATAAGAGGTGGAAGCAGAAACATGTGGCCTAGGGAGAGTCTGAAGACATCGTCCAAGCATGCAAAGATGTGCCTAGGTCAGAAAGCCAGTGTCCATGTGGAGTTTAATCTGACAAGTAAATGTAAATGGCAACAAGGGAGGCATTTACAGATAATTGGCAGAAAAAAGAATAGAGAAAATGTGGACCTGCTGCTGAATGGGGAGTGGAACTGCTTATAAGGGACGTGGAAACAACTGAGACATTCAATGCCTTCTTCACTTTGTTCTTTACTAGTAAGACTTGCTTTCAGCGATTCTAGGCAAGGAAAGCATACTCTCAGTTAGTAGAGGAGGATCAGGTTTGAGATCGCATATAGAAACTGGATGTACACAAGTCTGTGGGCTCTAATAGGATGCAGCCAGGAGTGAGACAGAGCTGGCCAAGGTAATTTTGTGGTGACTCTCATTAACTAAGGTCATGGTGACTGGGGAGGGGGTGAGTCTTGGGGGCTGAACTCAAGCAAATGTCTTTACTGTCTCTGAAAAGGGCAAGAAGGAACATCTAGGAAACCACAAGCCAGTCAGCTTTGCCTCCGTCCCTGGAAAAGTGACAGACCAAATAATCCTGAAAACACATGAAGAAAAATGATGGGCAGTAGTTGGTATGGATTAACCAAGGGGCTGTAATGTGTGACCAACTTGATAACCTTCCACACTGAACCGAGCAAGATGACTGGCTTGGTGGATGAGAACAATTAGGTCTTACCTTGACCTTTCATGAGGCTTTTGAAACTGTCTTGTAACTTCGTCTTTGATAAGCTGATGAAATGCTTTCTGGATAAAGACACTGAGGTGGATAGAAAATAGCTTAGAGGCTAAAATGCCAGGCTCAGGGTGGTGATCAACATCTTAAAGTTGAGTGGGAGGCCAGTCCCTTTCAGTGTAGCTCAGGGGTTGTTATTGAGGCCAGCACCGTTTAACATCTTCATTAATGACCTGTGTGACAGTATAGACCCCTCCCTTGGCAAGCTTGATGGGATGCAAAACTGGGAGGAGTGGTTGATAAACCAGATGGATGTGCTGCTACTCAGGAGCAGTGAACAAGTGGAAGAAATGAGCCAACAGGAATGTTACAAAGTTCAACAAAGGGAAATGCAAAGCTCTGTCCCTCGGGAGGGGCGATTGGTGGTGCAGAAGAGATTATGTGAATCAAAAATTGGTCATGAATCAGTAATGTACCCTTTCCACAAAGAAGGCAAACAACATCTTGGACTGAATGTCCAGAAGAGAGTGGTCCGTGTCTGGGGGGAGGAGATCCTTTCCTCAGCACTGGTGAGACTGCATCTGTAGTGCTGTGTCCCGTTCTGAGCTCCACAGTACAAAGAAACTGGGACAGACTGGAGCAAGTCTAGTAAAGTGGCATGGAGGGGAAGGTTAGTGTGCCTTACAGTCAAGTAGAGGCTGAGAGCACTGAGATTGTTTAACCTGGAGGAGGGAAGGCTGCTGGGGAGTTCTTATGCTTGTGTATGAATACCTCGTGACAGAGAGTAAAGATTATGGAGGCAGACTTGTCTGTGATATCCAGTGATAGGACCAAAAGGCAATTGATGCAAATTAAAACACGGGAAATTCCACTGAAAGATAAGAAGATTTTTTTTTTTTTTTTTTAAACTCCAGGAAAGGCTGAATAGGATCAGGTTACCTGGAGAGGCTGTGGAGCATGCATTGTGGAAGCACCAAAAATCCGACTGGGAGCAGCCCTAAGCAGCCTGCTGTGTTTTCTGTGCTCTGAGCACCAGGGCTTGGACTAGCTGTTCTTCCAGGGTCCTTTCCAGCCTCTGCTACTTCAGACCCACTTCAGTATTTGGATCACTTGCGAGCTGATATGGAGTCCCACTGCAGATACCATGTAATTTTTTTCTCCCCAGTGTGCAAGTTATCAGCCTATGTAGATTCAAAGGAGATTTTTTGTTTAAAGTTGAAGTCCTTTATGAGAAAGCAATTAAACAGTAGTAAATACAGACGGTAGTAGAGCTTTGAATTTTCAAGAAATATAGAAATCTTGCTGTGGCTTGTGCATCCAGAGACAAAAAGGACAAAATCTAGCCATTTGAAGTAACTGGGAATTGAGAGGCTGTGGTAGAAGGGTTACTCATATCTTGTGTTTGACTGAAATGTTTAAATCTAGCTAGAATACCTTCACAACTTTAACTGCTCTGTAGAGCTGGTAGACAGTTGCTTAGAGCTAGTGTCCCTTGTGTCAAAAATTTCCCTGGGTCTTACAGCTGCTGGTTTGAGCTCCATATTATGACTAACAACAATTTCCTCTGGAAGACTGGGGCAAAAAAGAAACTACTGCAGATTTTAGTTTTTCTTCCATTCTGGCCTCTTATCTGATTAATGTTTGCTGAGAGCTTGAGCAGTATTAGTTCTCCTAACATTTTTCTCTTGAATGGCTTCACAAAAATCCATTCAAACAAAACTGCTTTATTTTCTTTGTGATAACTTGGCGGATTTAAAATTTGAATGGATACCTATTTATATTCATCTTTGTTTACAGTAGACTCTGATTATGTGATATATTGCTAACTCCTGCTTATCTTCCACTGTCTTGTCTTGATCACTTGTTGCTTTCCATTAGGTGATAAACTTATATGTCTGAGTACATACTCTCAAGTAGCTCCTGCGCAGTGCTATGAAACAACCCAGTCAAGAGAACCTGGGTTCCTGCCTTGTTTCCTGTTTATCCGAAATACTGATGAGATTTGTCTTCCTCTGACCAGAGGAGCCAGATGCTTTTCTGTTCTGGGGTAATGATCTGAAGAGGAGGAAGAACTTGGAGGAACAGGGAACATCCTTGTGCTGCAAGTCTGTGGTAGATGTGGATATAGAGTGTGCTGATGTTGTAGCTTATGGAGTTGGTGGCAAGTTTTATGGAGGAAGTTGATCTGTGTGGTTTTTGTATTCCACCTATGTCAGTAGCCTTAAACTGTCAATTTCCCCTTTTCTCTCTCTAGGAAAGGTGTTTGTTTCTGGTAGATGATGGAGGAAAAAGAGGTAGAGACTGTAGTTCAGTGCCTGTCAGAGTGGAGCTGTGGACAGCCATGTGTGATAGTTGGAGGCAATGTTGCCAAGCAACTGACTTTGCAGGTGTGGTTTGGTAAAGGAGCAGTTCTTTCTCTAAAAGCTGTGCCTGGCTATGATTTTGTGTTTAAAAAACAAAAAAAAAGAAAAAAGATGAGTAGCTAACTTTCTCTCTTGCATGGATGGGAAAAGGAATGCAATATTCCACATTCAGCTATTGATTGCTATACAAGAATCTAATGCATTTTTACTGAAGTCTTTGAATGAAAATTAATAAAGCTTCACAGTACAGGACCTTATTGGTAGGGTTAAAGGTAGTAGTCCTAAAGAAATTATGCAAAACAAGATGGAAGTGATACATCATGTAACCTGGTATTTTTGAATGCAGCTGAACTTGCGGGTGGATTCAAATCATAGCAGTGAGTGACAGTCAGGAATGAATGATCATTTTAAATAAGCTCCTGGCAATGTGTGCTGAAGTCATTTGGGTTTAAACTTGTCATTCATAACAGTTTATAAAAGCAACTAGTGTATTGATAAGTAATGATGCCTTTATAATGTCGGGAGTGATTATCCCATTAAGGTATGTATATGGAGTATTTGCCTGTTACCTGTAGAATGACAAAAATATCCCTTTTAAACATGGCAAATGCCACACTTTATGTGCACCCTTTAGATCTTCAGAGGAGGTATGCTTGACCACTTAAGCAGGGGTTAAACCAAAGAGCCATGTCAGTAATACAGCCTCAGGCCTTTTGGTCTTTGTTGTCATTGCCAGCTAGTACCTGGGTTATCTTTAGCATTGAACTGCTGTACCAGGTTTGTCTGAGAGGGGGCTAACTTTCCGTAGCAGCGCTCATGGTGCTGTGCTTTTCAGCTCTGGAAGGGTGTTGATATCACACGGGTGTTTCAGCTGGTGCTGAGCAGTGCAAGTGGCAGCATCAAGGCTGTCTCTCCAACCTCCCGCCAAAGGCCACTGGACTGGAAGTGGGGAAAAGTTTGGGAGGGGACGTAGCCAGGACAGCTGACCCAAACAGACCTAAGGGATAGGCTATAACAAGGGACACAGTAAAAGCTAAGAGAAAGCAGGGGGATGGGAGGTTTTGTTGTTAAGGCGTTTGTCTTTCAGAGCAAACATTGTGTACTGAGACCTTGCTTCCCAGGAAGTGGATATCACCTGCTGATAGGAGAATAAATATTTTTCTTCTTACTTCTGCACATAGCCTTTGCTTTTCTTTATTAAACTGCCCTTATCTTGACCCATGGGGGTTTTTATCTTATTTTCTCCTCTTTGGTTGGGTGCATGATGACCAGACAAGGTTTATCCACCACAACTGCTGAGGGTTTCGTGTGTGTTCTAGAGTACAAAGTAACTGTTATTCTCATTAATAAAGACTGTGAAGCCTTGGCTCAATTTTCTGTGTGTTCTGCAGCATATAGCAAGCAACGTCTGAAAGAAGTGATGCTGAATACCCTTTGACACTTGTCTTGTTCACTGTGATTTCCATGGAGCTTGGGTGTTCATGGAGTCCCTGCTTAAAAAAGGTCATTCCAGAAATATATTTATGGAACAAAATGATTCTGTCAAGTGGTCTTAAATGAGACTTCAAAAAATACAACAGATCCAAGATCTCATGCTTGAGAGTCCTGCAAAGCTTTGAGAGCACGTTTTGAGAACTGATAACTTCTCAAGCAATCTTAATCCTACTTTGAACTCATACTCACAATTCTGTATTCCAGACTAAAGGCAGATGAGTGCTTTGGTATTGTATTCCATTTCTCTTCTGGCAGCTGAAGGAAGTGATTTTTTAAGGAAAAATATTGTACAGCCACAACTTACTTTCTACACAAAGTACAGAAGATCACTTTGGAAAAATAACTTGCATGAAAAACCTCCCAACTTTCTCTCCATTTTTTTGAAACACAGATCTAGTTAAATCAGCTGGGAAGAACACTACTTAAAAGCAAATTTGTTCTTTTCTTTCTCAGTCACATGTAGCTGATACAATGATGTCTGAGTATTGATGACTGTCTGTCATGCTGGAATGTTCAACTGTGTTAGTTGGAATTTTATTTAATCTAGTATCATCTTGCAGGAGACCAGCATAGTTTTAGGAAGCAAGAAGATGCCTTTAGAAAAATGCAAAGCACATTTAAGCCTTGAATGTGTGGCATGATGCATTTGAATTGGATATAAATATGTTACTTTGTGGTTTTAAAAAAGACAAAATTTTCAAATACTGGACTGAGTTTTTCTTCAAAGAGAAGGTGAAATATACCTTAGAGCTGTTCAAAACAACTGAACAAAGCCCTAAGCAGCATGGTCTAATTAGATCTGATTGAAACATCAAGAAGTGACCTCAGGAAGTCCATTTATGCTGAGACTATTTTATAGGTTCTGAGGAAATACAAAAGTTCTTTAACACCTGCTCTTAAAAAGATACGTCTCTCAGAGCATAGATACCTTCTGTTGTGTGTATTGGCTCAAACCCAGCTTCAGGGATGGGTGTTGAAGCACTCCAAGGTGTGATCCATTTGCTGAGACTGTGGCAGAGTACAGTATTGGGGTATAGCTACCCTGGCGTGCTACCTGGGCATTTGTGGGAAGGATTTGTGTCTATGACACTGGAGCTTCAAGTGGAGAAAAGGCCTGATTCTGTCTGTCCTCTTCAGCCTATTCTTTTCCCCTGGTCTTCTGTTAATTTAGTACCCTGAGCTCCACTGAAAGTTCTTCTCTGAAGATTGATGATATTGTTACAGTAAAACTCAGGGGTCATCCAAGACTAGAGTTGCATTTGTGAGGTAGGCCGTTCCTGTGCCTGAGAACTGTGGTGTATTAGTGTTTGGGGGTGGGCCAGTAGACTCTGTAGGTAAGAGATGAATGGTGCAGCCTAAAACTCTACTTGATCTGATCTACATAACCTGAAGAGCAAGTGAGACAGTGTGTAGAGGAGGAATGTAGGTGAATGTCTCTGCAGTGAATGTGGATGTTGTGGATGTGCTGCCAGTGGGATGGCAGAGAGAATCAGAAGAGTCAGAAAACTCATGGGTTGAGATAAAGGCTGGTAAAGCAAAAGCTGTGCCCACAAGCAAAGCAAAATAAGGAATTAATTCACTACTTAGCAACGCAGGTGGGTGTTCAGCCTTCTCCAGGGAAGCAGGGTTCCATTACATGTAGCAGTTATGTAGTTACTCACTCCAAATGTCTCTCTTTTCTCCTTCTTACTCCAGCTTTTGTTGCTGAGCACAGTGTTGTACGGGATGTCCCTTTGGTCAGGTGGGGTCAGATGTCTCAGCTGTGTCCCTTTCTGGCCTCTTGCCCACCCTCAGCCTCCTCACTGGCAGGACAGTCTGAAGAGCAGAAAAGGCCTTAATGTTGTGCAAGCACTGCTCAGCAATAAAAACATTTGTGTTTTTGACACTGTTTTGGTCACAGATTCAGAACACACCACCATAGGGCCTTCTATGAAAAAAATAAACTCCATCCCCACACAAACCAATATAGCAGAGAGGACTGGTACAAAAAATTCAATCTGGCTGGTCATTATAGATGGTTTCAGTGTATTTCTACTGTCTAGAGCCTGAAATTTGGCACTTTACTTTGCCTGCTTGTGGCTTGGACAGGTGCACTTTTTGCTCAGTATAAACTGGCTGGGTGGCTAGGGCCAGAGAGTGGTGAATGGATTCACATCCAGCTGGTCACTAGTGGGTTTCCCGAGGGCTCAGTATTTGCTCCAGTCCTGTTTAATATCTTTATCAATGATCTGGATCAGGGGTTTGAGTGTACTCTCAGTCAGTTTACAGATAATACAAAGTTGGCTGGGACTGTTGATTTGCTGGAAGGGGGCAGGAAGGCTCCACAGAAGGATCTCGACAGGCTCTGTCGATGGGCTGAAGTTAGTTGTATGAGGTTGAACAAGGGCAGGTGCCAGGTCCTGCACTTGGGTCACAACAACGCCGTGCAGTGCTACAGGCTGGGGAAAGAGTGCCTGGAAAACTGCCCAATGGAAAAGGACCTAGGGGTGCTGGGCAACAGTGGCTGAACATGAGCCAACATGTGGCCAGCCGGACCAGGGCAGTGACTGTCCCTCTGTACTTGGCACTGGTGGGGCTGCACCTTGAGTCCTGTGTCCAGTTTTGGGCCCCTCACTGCAAGAAGGAGTTGGAGCGAGTCCAGAGAAGGGCAACAGAGCTGGTGCAGAGTCTGGAACACAAGTTCTGTGAGGAGTAGCGGAGGGAGCTGGGGGTGTTTAGCCTGGAGAGGAGGAGGCTCAGGGAAGCCCTAATAACTCTCTGCAACTCCCTGAAAGGAGGTAGCCAGGTGCGGGTTGGCCCTTTCTCCCAGGCAGCCAGTGGCAGGACAGGAGGAAATGGCATCAGATTGTGCCAGGGAAGGTATAGATTAGATATTGGGGGAAATTCATTCACTGAAAAGTTGGTCAGGCATTGGAACAGGCTGCCCAGTTCCAGTGCCTGAAGTGATGAATCATCGTCCATGGAAGTATTAAAGAACAGGTAGATGTGGTACTTGGCCATGTTTGGTTAAAGGTGGAACTTTCAGATTTAAGATGTCTTTTCCAACCTTAATGACTCTGATTCTATGACTCTTGGATAAAGAAGCTTGGATCTTTGCTTTCTCTGCATCGGTTTCAAATTTAGGTTCTTGTTGGAGGGCTTATGGGGGTGCATTTACCTTCTTTGTAATGTACGAGAAAGCACATCTCTGGAGTCACTGAGGACTGCACAGAGGTTGTACAGTTTGTGGAGTGTTTATTTAAGGATCTCTTCAGTTATATTTGAGGAAAAATTGTAAAGGGAAGCCAGTTAATGCAATTTGTCAATAATGTCTCTGGTAGGAAAAGGTTCATTCTTGTTTATGGCAAACAGGCTAAATTATAAGCCTGTCTTGCAAACAAATCCTATCTCTGAGGTTTTTGTCAAAGGAAGAACTTCAATTACTGACTGAAGGGTTTTTTTGCAGCAGGTGCTTATACAATCTTTCTCTTCTGACTGGGTATGCAGAGGGGTTGCTACATCCTAACAGAGTAGCATAGGTTTGTACCTTTCTTTTTCTTGTCAGTGATGCTTTTACTTAATACTTAGCTATCAGCTTATGAAAACATTTTGTAAGAGCTTGCTGTTCCCCATTTTCCTTTTATTTCTGCATATAAAAGGAATATAAATTGTGAACTTAATACAGTAAATATTTTAGCATTTCCTTGCTGGCAAGGGAAGAATTGCAGTCAAGACCAGCTCCAGAAGCTTCCTACTAATACTGTAATATGCTACATAGCCTTGTCTTTTTTAGAAAGTACCAAATGCTGCTAACAGGAAATGACAGCTTGCACACCTTATTCTTGCAGCCTGAACTCTGACACAAGCAGTCTTTCTCTTCACGAGTGAACAGGCAGGATAAAATTGGAGCGCTACCCCTTAGCCAAACTGAAATGTTATGTCTTAAGCCATTAGGTTATTGAATGTGCCAGGGTTGGCACCTCTGTCATCTCTGATACTTGAGGCACTGACTTGACTTTCCAAAGGATGCTGTAGCAGGGTGGCATCCCACAGGGCTGGTAGGAGTGCTGTGGCTGTGTCCTGTGTACTCTGCATGTGTTTTCGATAACAGACACGGGCTCAGGCTATCCGGGTGTGGTTGCCGGCCAGGGGTCGGGAGCTGCTCTCGTGACAGTTCAAAAGTTGCTTATGATCCTGCTTACCTGGGCACTGTGAGGATGGGTGAAATCCGAGGTGTGAAGTACTTCCAAGTCAGGAATGCAAACTTTGGGAGATGGTTTTAAAGGAAGTTTCAATGCAAAACACTGCATTAAACTGATATTTTCATTAAAAATAAGTGTTTTAATGAGGTAGGTGTTCTTTTTAAATCCTGTCATCTCATTTCTAGGATAAGTAGGAGGTCTTTGTGATGTTTTGGGGAACAAATCCCAAAAAAAATTATCTCCTTTTTCTCTTAATTTACATGAGGAGTGCTCAACTATGTACTTATGTATATAACTTCATGGTGAACTCTAAATACTGTATTTTATTTCACAACTTAGCTTTTATGTCCTATAACCACCTAATATTTGATAAAATGACTTTATTTTGGAAAAGCAAGCTTATCTTCTCACAATCTTATTCAGTCAAAAAGATTTTTAGTAGCTGACTATTTGTTAATAAGGCAAAAAAAATTAATTCTTTCACTTTGTCACCTTACAAGGCTGCTTGTGCCAAATGGCTGTTAGAAAAGAAAAAGACCTGTTCATCTCAAGAATAAACTATCATTACCTGTGTATCTCCGATAGCTAATGTAACCAACCTGTCCTCTGATTTACAAACTGCACTTTCATATTCCACACTTAATTTTCTGTATAGAGCTTTTGCTGTTTGAAATTACTTGGATGTATTCCAGAATTAAAGTAGTTATGAAGCCAGCCACTTGATTTTGTGGCTTAAACATAGAACTGAAGGAACATTCATGTCACTGTACTTCTTTTCTAGTTAAGGCTTCATACAACCCTTGGAATTTCTTTGAAATGCTTTTAGCAATTTTTGATGCTACAGAAGCAAGTGAATAAGTGAGCTGAAGGAGTAATTGAAATAGTTTGATACATATTTCTCTCTCTGACTTACAGAGGTGGGACAGGGTTGCGCAGGGGAAGAGTTTCATTCATGATACTTCTACAGAGCCTATTTGGAGTTATGAATAGGTCTGCACTTTAATGGATTTTTGATGACTTTCATGAAAAATGGTTATCCAAACCAAAAGACAAACTTGGAGGAATTCTGTCCATGAAACTCTCTACCACCTACCAGACTCTAGCTAAAAATAGCTAAGCAATGCTTCTAAGGCTTGTCTTCCCACTCTTCCTGCAGTATACCTTGAAACATACGAATCTCAGCTGCTATTAAGCTGTGCTCTGGAACAGTCTACTTGAGTTGTCTGCCTTCAGTGCAACTTTATGCTGTTGAGTTTTATTTATGCAAAAAAATGAAAACAGCCTGTTACAAACAGTTCTTGTTTGAGCTCCTGTCACACTTTTTCTAAAGGTGGTAAAATTTAAGCTCTCAAATTCTGGTCTTGACTCTCTGAACACAGGCTTACTAAGCCAGCTGTAAGAGACTGCTAACAACTACCATGTAAGCTACAGCCCTTTCTTGCCTTTGTTTACATAAAACAGTATTTTGCTGCATACTTTGACACCTTAAAAGCACATAAAGACTGAGCTTGCGTGGTTTTCCCAGTCATGGGTATGGAGATAAAGCAAGGAAGCCTCTTCTACTGTAAAGGAAAGGAAATTATTCTTAGTGCGGGGAGTAGATGTGACACGAGAACATGATTCAGGCTATTTGTTCTGTTTAATCAGGAGCTAATTCAGTGAATCGAGTGACGAGTAAATAATCCTTTATCAGTAGTCTCAAAAGACTTAAGGTTCAAGGGCCTTGAAGAATATTTCATAGAAAAAAGATTCTTGTACCGTGGTTCTTGCATGATTTCCTTTACCTCAAGATCTTTACGCAAGATCTTTCATTCTTTCAAACATTTGCTTAATTCAAAGTCTGTTTCAGTGGACATTAACATTGCAATTAAACTTTTTTGTGTTCGGGGTGGGTGAGTGGTGTTTTCTTGTAGGATTTGTTTCACTCTCCCCACCCCAGGAGTCTGTGAACCAAAAATGAAGATGGTAGATCTACCTTTTGTGGGGAAAACTAAGTAGCCTCCAATGAAACTAGTAAGAGATGGTCTTTGAACTAGCAGGATTCGACTGAAAATGCATGGTAGCAAATGATTTTTTTTTTGAGTGTTTCAGTATTATTTTGACTTAATTGCTGTCTCTAGTGTGTTATGTTTTGAAGAGAGAAACTTGGAGGAATCTCTGTAAGTTCTGCCTTGTTCTTCTGTTCTTCCCTCAGTAGCCACTGGAGAAGGGACTGTTTTTTGTTAACTCAGATCTTCTTGTATTGAATTGAATTACATAAAATACAACTGCTGCTTACTTGTTTTCTTTCTTTTCTCTCTATCTGCTATATAAGGGTGCTTGTCTCCTGTTCACAATCTTTATTTTTATCTCAGCTTAGAGAAATTACAGATGTTTTTGAAAGATATTCTTTGCTAATGCGGTTGAAATCTTGAGTAGCAGAACACTTGAGCAGTATGAATTGGGTGTGGGAGTAATGCAAAGAGAGGGAGCACTGCATGGGTATGCTTGGATTGATGCAACGACTGAGGCCTTCTTCGGGCAAAAGTGATAGCTTTTGGGACCTGGCTGTGAACCACTCAGGATGAGTCAGGTGTGTAGATTTTCTTGCAGTTAATTCTCTGTTCCACAAGATGGAGCCAGTTCTTTGGCAAATCAAGTCTGTCAAACAGCAGGAGAATTTGGGGAAACAAATGAGAATTAAAGTACCTTCTCTGCGCTTTATGGGTAAAGGACAGGCAGGATGCTGTTGAGAGAAAAAAAGAATTGTAGTCTGTCTGAAGTCTTTAAAGGTTGCCCCAAGATAAGTTTGCTACAGACTATATTAGAGATGCAAAGTTAGTACTCTGTTATGTGTAATACTTGGCTTCCTTCCTTGTAGAATTTCTAACTGGTAACTGCAAGAATGTAAAGTGAAAACTAACTTTGTGTTTATGTGCCTCTGTCATACAAACCTTATTTAAAGTTAATCTTAACAAGCTTTTTTCATTTAAAACTTTGTTTCAAAACTTATTAGTTTCCTGGCAAACTGGGTTTGTGCACATATTGTAAAGGATTCAGAATTGTTTGCTGAGATGTAAAACGGTTGTTCTTCCCTTTGACAGCACATGTAAAATTGAAAGGCTGTTTGTTTGCTCTTTTTATCCCAATTCAGACCTCTGTTTGCTCTCTATAAGTTAAGGTGTTTTGTAAGAGGACTCAGCACCTGTATTGAGCAAAAGGAGTGTTTCACCGTCAGCTGCAGTTACAGTAAGATGAACAGATGGTGGTGGACTGATGGAGGGAAGGAAACTCTGAATTGTTGTAATAAGGGAGGCAGCCATCATCATTTGACTTCATAGTCAAATCTGCAGTGATTTTATATTTGCTCCTTTGTGGATGTCTCCCAGTTATGTCCCACTTACTCAAAGACTTCTGTTTTCTCTTGCCTCTTTTTAGGTTGTTCTGGTCTCCACTGCTTTTTTTTTTTTTTTNTGTTTGTGTGACAGGTTCTCCTACTCCTGCCCAGTCTTACCTGCTAGTGTGTAACCTCTCTCGTTAATTCCTTACTGCACGTGGAAGCTGAGTAGAGGATGGAGCATTGACTGAGATGTTTAAAACAGTTGAAAGATTTTTTAACTAATCAAATGGAGAGCTAAGCAATATTTCGCACTGTATTGACTGCTTGGGTTCATATACAGTTAGTATATGAGAGTTTCACATTTTTTGTAATGCTGATGAAAGTACTTTTTCCTCCGCATTTTAAATGAACCGTATTGTGTAAGCCTGGTTTTACATCTCATGCAGTGCTATGCGTGTGCTGATGCAAAATAAAATTTGAGCAGTTGGAGTAAAACTTAAATCTTGGACATACAATCACTAATGTCCTTTGTTTTCTTTCCTTTGAAAATGCACTATACCAGCTTCAGCATTATAATTCCTATCATCATTCTTGCCCAAAGATGTATGTCAGCTCTACACACAAAAAGATGGGTGTATCATGTAGAAGTACGTTAGAAGGGTTTATCAGCAATGTGTGAATTTTTATTGTGGCTTCTTCAGTCAGCTTCTTTCTAAAGTAGTGGAGTAGGAGACATGGTCCTTACTGAATGAGTTAATGGGGACAGAAAAGAAAGTGTTATTTGGGAGTACACAAATGTGCACAAACATTAAGCACGTGCAAGGTACGAGTCCAGTTTAAATCATATGAAGGAGAAATCTGTAATCAAAAATTGTATCCTGAAAAAAGAAAAGTGTGAGGGGAAAAACGGGAAAGATTTTGAAATATGTTGAGAGAAAAGCTTTCATCTCGCCAGAGAATATGTAAAAATGATGCCTTTTACACGAAATTCACACTTTGATGTGCATTTTAGAGTGAAAGAATGGCATGTGAGAGTGGGTAACTTTTTCAGCAGTTTAAAAACTGGCTTGAAATCAACTTATCTAAATTTTTTTTTATCTAAAATTATGTAAATTGCTTTCAAGCTCTTTATTGCTTAAGTTTTAAACAGATGAAGTTGGTTTTTGAAATGTTCACAGTTTTTTAGTAGCTGTAGTTATTTCTGTGAGTAGGGAGAATGTTGGTTCTATACAATAACTATACTGGCATGGAAGTCTGCTGTAACTGGAAATAAACTCCCTAGTTCTTTTCTTAAATTAATGAGTTTTCTAAAATCTCTGAAAACTTAAAGGTATAACAGGCTATGTTGTTTCTTGCTGACTACATATTTCTTTCAGTTTTAGGGTCTAGATGGTCTTTAATAAAGGACTCCTTAAATACCATAAATATGTCGCAGTGCTGTTTCTATGCACCTGATTGGATTCTAATATATATTTGGGATGTCTCTGACTGTCCCCTCCTGGCCTCTTGCCCACTCCCTGCCTGCTGGGTGGGGAGAGAAAAGAAATCCTTGACTCCGTGCAAGCCCTGTCGGGCTGTAGCCGAAGCATTACTGTTACCAGCACTGTTTTGATCACAAATCCAAAGCACATCTCCATAGGGGCTGCAATGCAGCAAGTTAATTCCATCCCAGCCAGGCCCAGTATATTGGGAAGTGTTGCTTGGTGTTTTCCATTTAACATATAATAGCCAAGACTCCAAATTAATTATATGAAGCTATATGATGGCTCAAAGAGCTGCCTTGCTCTTTAGCTCTTACAAGAAACTTGCACTTGTGCTGTGTTGAAATTTCAAGTGAAAATTAATCACTCCTTTTTACGAAGGCAATTGAATTACAGTTGCCAGTAAGAATAAATACACACAACAAACCTAGTGGGCCTAAACAAAATGGCCTAGTTATTTTAAGGATTCCTTAAATTGTGTATGACCTAATGCATTCAAAATCTTACCATGATTTCTCTGGAAGATAGCACACACCTTCACAGCCACCTGCTAAGAACTGGAATGGGAATTTAAGTCTAATCAGTAGACTATGTATAGAAATATGGAAAAGAAAGTTTAGAGCGAAGAAAAAAAAAATTTGTTTCTCATCTTGGAAGCAGCAATCTGTCTTAGGGTTGCTGAAGTTTTTTCCTTTGTTCAGCCAGGCAGTGTTCCAGGAACAGTATTCTAGTATATAGTCTAGTATAAATATTGGTCATTTTCAGTCCTATGGCTTTTTTCCTAAAATTAACTTCAGTAAAGGATGAAAGAGACTGAAAATCCTTTTAAGCAGTTACGTATATATTAAATGACTGAAGAAGTAACTTCAAGTGTATTTTTATATTGGGAGTGGTGCAGCAAGCTCCTGAAGTGCACATCGGTGCTCCTAGTAAAAATTCAAATGGCTTTCAGAAGAACAAAATTACAATTCTGTTAAGACCTATGTCAAACTTGACAAGTATTTTGTGTTATTATTGACTGATTGAAATTGCAGTGTATAGTGCAGTTCTTGGTAGGTAAGATAGCATTACTACTGACATGTAAAGGTGTTTTAAATAGTGTAAAATAGCAGTCATCCAAGATTCTTGATGTCTGGTCTTCATTTCTGAAGCCAAATATCCATCTTCTTAATTGGCTAGCAAAATACGTGCAGCAGTTAAACCAGGTTACTCTTGTAAATTTTTCTAAAGAAAACCAAATGTATCTTTAAGGACCCAACAAAAAGAAACCTGTGACTGTTTCTATTAGTGTAAAATATTTCCTGTGTACAAAAAAAAAAGGATCCTGACTTCATACAGAATTGACAAAACTGTAAATTGTTTATTGAATCGGTCCAAATTACTGTTTAACAGTTTTCACACAGGAAGGTTTGCAGCCTAGGCTTTAGTTGACTGTTTGGTTAAGTCAAGCATAGTTGGTTTGATGCCCACACAGAAAATATTTTCTGACTTCTCTTGCCTAGTGCTTAACTGTAGTTATGATTGATTTGTATTAATGAAAACATTTTTCATTTGGAGTGTTTAATATTGCATATTGTCATTACTCGGAATTAAATTCAGAGGTTACACATGAACATTTTTGTCTGGCCTCAGGTTTGCTTGTTATTCCACTGTTTAATTTGTTCCTTTATTGCTTAAATATATTTGATTTCCCTAATTTATTTCATAAATAAGTACAAATTAATGAAATTTGAGCTTTTGGGAAAATACAAAACTGGTATTTTCCAGGAGAAAACCAGCTACTTCACGAGTTGTCTTACTTTTTGTTAACAAAGTTTCAAGTGTATTTTAACTACAAAGTTAATAATCTCTCTCTTAATTTGTTTAGACTTCAGTCATGTCAAGTCCTCCTTCCAGACTTGTCTCATTAATGTAGAATTTGCCTATCTGGGATCTCATAGCTGAGGCAGTACCCGAAGAATAGGAAACTCATGTGATGTGTAGTTGTACAAACTCATTTGTGGTAAAAAGTTCATAGTGGTTGTGCAAACGCCCTATAGGGATAAAAACTTATCCCTAGATAAGGACAGCATATAGATACTATTGTTAAATACCTTCTGTTCCTGTAGTAACCGGATCAAAACAGGCTGCAGTTTTTAGAAGGTATGTGAGTTATACTTTGTGGGTAAAACTGGAGAAGCTGTTGCGTACACAGGACTTTATCTTACCTGTTTCTAAATTGTTTTGGCTAGATTAATCTGTTGCATAAACTGAGGTACTTGATCTACAATGGACTGTCTAAGAAGGTTTTTTATTAAATTTCTTCTGGTGTACTGTTTTAGCTGAAACTTGATTAATAGGTTGAGGCAAATGACCTGCAAAACTCTATCCTGGAGCACTAAAACTGAAAGTAGTATAAATTTTAAGTGAGGCCTTCCTGTAATATAAATCTACCAAGTGTAAGAGTGAGTATTTTGTGTCTGTAGTGTTTTATAGGGGGAAATAAAAAGGCAGATCAATAGGTAGCTAGTTGTTGAAGTATTTAAGACACATTGCAAACAGTCTGACCATTCTTATCTGACAAGTAGTAGTTGTAACGTAGAATTGCCATGTGGGAAAAGATGTGTTAGTTTTGGTGAGTAACTCCTAGATCTCTTGACCCTTGAAATCTAATTTTATGATAGTAGCACTTATTTTGAAAACTGCCAGTCATTTTAATGATTGTGGTCTTAAAGGTCAAGCAGTGGACATCAAGTGCTCTGGCTTTTTGAGATATTGAACAAGATAAATTAAAAGCAAGGTGATTACCGAAAATCTTGCCAGTATTTCCACTCATAAGAGTAATGCTTCTTGCAACAAATGTGGGGATCTGTGAATGTGTCTTGGGATTATACCAGTTCTAAAGAATGGAGTCTAACTGAAAGGATTTCTCCTGCTTCCTTGTTTTGGCTATTGCTTGAACAATGCTTGAACACAATCAGAGCTTTTCTTTTTTCTATTCTGTTCCCCAGAGTTAAGAGGGTGAGTGGTGGGTGGGCAAGAAATTGGGAGGAGCGCAGCTGAGACATCTGCTGACTCTCATTGACCACTCCGTGCCATGTGATAAAGTGCTCAAACAACAAATGCTTAAGGAAAGGAAGAGGATGAAAGGGCAATCTTGGTTAAGGTGGTGTCCAAAACAAGTGTTGTGGGTGCTGAAGCGCAGCTTCCTAGGAGGTAGCTGGACAGCTGCCTGGCCGTGGGAAGTAATGAAGAAATACTTTGTTTTCTTTTTCCCCCCCTTTGTGTGCAGTTATTGCTTCACTTAATAGAACTGTTATCTTAGTCTGCAAGTCTTCTCACCTTCCTACTCTTTTCTCCCTGTCCTGTAGGAGAGGAGAGTGAGTGACCAACTCTGTGGGTGTTTTCTGGGGTCAAACCAACACAGTCCTAAGCTAAAGGTCCGGAGAGGGAAGCATAAAGCTCTTTTGTAGGTCCTAGGAAAGTGTTCATACAATATATTGATACTGAAATGCAAACGACTGCAGTTGCAGGAGTAGTCCTGGTGCACATCTGTCGTACAAAAGCAGAAAACAACTGCTTGAAATGTTTTCCAGCTCTTCAATGTGCCTTCTTGCTTTTGATGGTAATTATTTAATCTTTGAACTCCTTAGAGCTCAGAACTAGATGGACTTCACAGTAGTGCCTTTAACAGTGGTGATGTACAGGGCTGGAATAAAATGATAAAAATCTGTTTAATTAGAGAATGAATAGTAGCTTCAAGTGAAAAATCCTAATTGTCACCATGATAATTCAGGCCAGCATACGTTAACTGTCTCAACATGCCAGCACAGTTGAGAAACAATGGTAAGGTTAATAAATCAGCCTGATTCTGTTAGAAAATCCATTTCGCTGTGAATGGCAGCTTATACTGTAGTTTAGAAATCAAGGACACTGAACATACTCAGTTTTCCAGCATTCTTAGATGGATATTTTTATCAGTTGGTTTTGCAAATCTCTGTATAATCATTTCCTAAGAGCTTGCATGCTACTGTTGTAGAGTCTGTGCAATATGAGGTATTAAAGGATTTGTTGCATTAATATAAAATTGCCCTGCATTTAATTTCAAGTTAAGTACAGGTGCATGTCTTAAGAAGCTTTTAAATGGAGAAAAAGGAGCAACTTCTACTGATTTCTCTTGATGCTTCATCTGAGGCATAGCCATAAGGATTATTCAAGATGCAAGCAAAAATCTTGTTGCTAGTAAGCCAACTTCAGAAAGTTTGTTTGTTGTGTTGTTTTGGAGATGGGGAAACGGGCACAACATGGCTTTGTAGATAAATCTGACTAGTTAATGTTTTGTGACAATATTTAGAAATAGAAGTCTGTGGATAAAATTGTTAACAGTGGAGATTGTTAAAAGTGATAGATATTCTAGAGGAGCAGAGGTGAGCCTTTATTCAAGCCTGTTCATTCACGTTGTTGGTATAGAATTATGCCAGAGAAAATCTTCACAGTATATGGAATTTTGAAAATAACTGATTTATTTCCCCATTCCTTTTAGGACCAAGATGGGCTTCTTGGAACACTGGTGTTTTTATCTGCATCAGATGTGCTGGAATACATAGAAATCTTGGGGTTCATATATCAAGGGTCAAGTCTGTCAACTTGGATCAATGGACGCCAGAGCAAATACAGGTAAAATATCTTCAAATATGTTTCCAATTTGGAAGGGATGTCAGGAGTACTTCTGAAAGGAATTTGTCAGGATGCCCAGCTTAAATGTTTTACAACCCTGTTAGCTTTTGCATGTATCATACTTCTACTGTAGTGAGCCTGAGTTCATAAAACTCACACCAGAAATTGGTTTAGCTTTCATTTCTCTATCATTTTAGAGGTATTCTACCTTGCCCCAGGGACTCTGAAAGCTACTTCTTGGTTGTATGTAGAAAAACTGTAAGCCTTTTTAGTAAGGGACAGGACAGTAGCACTCAGATATGTGTGATGCCTGGTTGTGTTCTTTTGGTGTATCAAGCAGTGACTCTTCCAGGTATGCTCCATTCTGAAGCCTCTTCCTACCATTGGACAAATATTCTTACTCTTTGTCTTCATGGTCTGAAGAGCCATCCTGAGAGATCAAAGCTTGTCTTTCCCTGGATGGGTTAGTTTACACTGCAAACAGCATCAATGTTTCTAGCTTTTGTCTGTCAAGTCTGGGTAGGCAGCCCTCCTGTGCCATGGTCATATCTCCCAAGATGTGTGGCAACAGGGAGGTCTCCAAGTTAAAAACTTGTAATGTCACTTAAGCACTCCAGTAGCATTCTGGCTGATTCTGAGTTTAAAGTATTGACGGACATGAACTAACAGTTTTCTACCACTTTTCCTTAGTGCATGCAGGAAATGGGAAATACTAAAGCAAGACTACTCTATGAAGCTAATCTGCCAGAGAACTTCCGAAGACCTCAAACAGATCAGTATCCTTTTTGTTTTGGCTTTCACATTGAAATGACTTTTAATGCAGCTGAGATGTTATGACTGTTTCAAGGAACTGCTACATTTGTCGGCTCATGTTATTTATTTCATTGGTATTGTTGTATAAGAAATGACAGTGGAAGTTGAGAACAGTTCAGAAAAGGTTTAAATTACTTCAGTCATAGCAAATCTACTTCTTAATGAGATTTGGCAAGCACCATTTATTTTTGCTTTCAGAGGAGGTGACTTCATAAATTCCCTGTATATAGGAAGTTAGAGTGATACTGGAGAGCTCTTGAATATTCTGTCTTTATCTTAAGTAACTGCCAGCTGAAGTTAGAAGCATTTGATCAGGAAATAATGAGCTGAATGGTAAAGTAAAATAAGCCATTGCATCTTACTCCAGTGAAGCATGGATTTCTTTCTCTAGGTGATAGGCATGGGAATACATAAATAAACCCACCCTCTCTGTTGGCCACCAGTTGAGTTTGTGTGTGATTATCACTATGTACCTGGATGGGAAGTGTTGGAAGAAAAATAAATAAATAACAAGAAGAAAAAAGCAATAAATAACTTTTCTCAAGAAATACCTTTACTGAATCACTAGGATAATATACAACAGCATTAATTTAGGTTTGGTTTTTTTTCTTGATTTAGTGAACCTACTCCATGAGCAGGATTTGCTTCACCTGGTCGTATTGGAACTCTTTAATTATAATGAGATCCTAAACACCTACTCTTAAGTGAGCTGTGTCTTTCCCCAGCTACAGGAGCTGATAAACAGACTTAGTTGTAACTTGATCTGAATTTGCTATATACGAAGGTGATTTTGGTTCTTCTGTTTATTAGATACTACACTCGATATGTTATGCCAGAATATTTTGTTTCTGGAAGGGTTAGACTCCTCATTATAAAATGCACTAGAGCAAAACAGATACTTTTTTTTCATATTCTAGTAGCTTTTGAATTAAACATACATCCTCATAAGAAAAAAGTAGCTGGAACCAGATAGCACCATAATATTCCAGCTGTAATATTCTAGAATGTTATTTTAGCCATATGACAAAAATATTTTGACGAAAACTTACTCAAAAATGGATCTTGAAGATGTATATTTTGTTTTTACTGCAGCTAACTTAAATTCATTTGTGCTACTGCAGGAGAAGCAATAGTGCTTTAAGCTTTTCTTGTCAGATCGGACCAAAAGTGTAATTTTTAGACTTTCGAAGTAATTCTTTTGTTCACACTGTATGCCTTGAATTAATTACGTACCCATTTGAATAGTTGTTAGCTTCTAACTGGTGGACTTAATCAACTGAATATATTTAATTGCCTGTGTTTTCTTTGTTAAAACTGTACTACCATGAGAGGTGATACCAACATTTTCTGATTTATTTCTCAATTTTCCCATAACTTTGGCAGCTACTTGCCTGCTTGGCATTCATGACAAGCTGTTGTGTTATGGATGTTTTTTGCCTTTTTTCTTTGCCCATTGTATCACTATAAAATCAGCTTAGGATGTCATCAGTGTTCTGGTCGTGAATATTCTTATATTCTGAATATTCTTTTGAATGAACTATGAAAATATTTTTTATGTGATGATCAACTTTGTATATGTTCATCTATTTTAGTGTTTTAACTTCATGTAGCACTATAGCACACTTCTAGTTTTAAGGTAATAAAGTGGAGACACAGGAGAAATGTGTTTGTGGGATCTGCACAAAATCTCCTGCTAAAGATCCCTCATCATTTCTGCTTCTTAATTACAAGACTGACCTTTCTAAGAACTTTTTCTCCATCCCTTGTACTTGGCAAAGATGCTCTAGTACACTACAAGCTAACTTTAAGGACTATTATGATTTTTTTTTTTTGTACGGCAGCTTTAGTTTCCTGTTGAGAAATGTTTTTTCCAACAACGGAGTGAATAATTTTTTTGCAGTATTAGTATTAAGATAGTTGTACCTTCAAAGTGCTCAGGCTGCCCTTTACAATTTATGTGTATTTGGAAAGAGATAGAAAGTAGTTTTGATTTCTGTAACTTTTTTGAAACTGTCTTCAGGTGATGCTTGCATACAATTTTAAAGTATGATTTTTGATGATATAATTTGATGCACAGAATGAAGGGACTGAGTGCTCTGAGTTCAGTGTTAATCTTAGGACATAGTATATGGAGCTAAGGGATCTTTCCATCGATTGAGGAAAAATTACTTTGGACATTTGAGGCAATGAGTCTGAGTTTCCACAGTTGCGATATCAGTTTTTGTATGGATACACATTGCCAGACAAAGTAGTTAAAATTTATTCTTCAGATCCTAGAGAGTGAGCTTTACTAAAATTAAAGTACTCACACTGCTTTGGATGAGCTGCTTTATGAAGCTGAGAGAATAATTGAGGAAAACAACTAGCTTTCCTTTTTGCATTTGAGCTATTGAGTTGTCAGTTCTGGTTTTCTGCATCAATATTTTTGCTGCTATTTCCATCTTTGCTTCAATATCTTTTTATCACTAGTTGTTTTAGCTTTTTTTCCCTTCTGCAGGGATGTTTATTTTAACAGGAGACTCTCATGGAGGACTTAGTGATCTCGGAGAAGTGTTTATGATCAGCATTTGGTAAATGGTATAACTTGTGCAAATCAGAGAACAGGTACATACACTTCACCTTTTTTCTGATGAGAAAGTATTTTTTTTTCCCAAGTTAAGATAGTGAACTATAATTATTTACCATACATGAGTACCATTGTTCAGGTATTTTCAATACTACAGCCGTGTAGATTATAAATACCAGGTGAAAACATCCTAACTGTGGAACACTGAGTTACTTATACTCTTTCTCATAGTTTTCTTAAGAGATTAAACTGATTAATTTTGTATAGTACAATGAAGCTCATTTTGGGCACTGCACCAGCAGTTGTTCTGTGTAGAGTGGTTTGTTCTGCTGTTTTAAAAATACAAAAAGAGATTAATCAGGTGCAGTTTTTTAATTTGAATAACCAATGAGCTTTTTTAGGTTAATGTTACTATTTATCTGAATGCATGTTTTCCTTAAACTAGCTACTTGCAGAGCTGTGGAATTTTTCATCAGGGATAAGTATGAAAAGAAGAAGTATTATGATAAAAATGCGGTTAATGCCTTCAATGTAAGTAAACCCTTTAACCAAGAATTCTGTCACTTTTTTTTTTGAAAGCTATGTAAGAGAAATGTAGCAAACACTATATGTATGTTAAAATGCCTTTTTACAGTTGAAATCTTTTTGACTCAGAGCTAAGCACTTTCTTCTCTATCTCTTGAAGACTGTTCCTGGGTTCTGTAAGTTTTACCTACATTGTCTATTACATTTATATCAGCAAAGCATTATGATCCAACAGCTAGCTTGTTTAACACTCTTTATATTGTGTGTTTCACTCATGGGTAGTTCTTTAACAGTGTAGTTTGAGTCTTTTTTATTTATCTTTTTACATGTTACAGGAATAAGATAGGATTACTACTTCTGGTGACATGGTCTTCTCTCATTCTCTGTAAACCTTGATGAGAAATCCTAGGGTGTTTTGAGCCCTTCTGCTGAATTCCAGACTGTTGCTTGCAGTGAGGTGCACTGTTGTAGCAAACACAGGCAGTACGATGAGCCTGCTGCTAAATCCTGTAGCTGTGTGTTTGCTACAGTAAGTTGGTGAGTTCTCTGGCAAAGGAGTTTGGAGAATTTGAACCTTTACTGAAGTTCAGAGTCTTGATAGGTTTTGTTTGTTTGTTTTTTGACACATCTGTTTCTGGAACATATCATCTAGTTTATACATTTTTCTTTATATAGTTGTATTTATGCTTAAACATACACAGCTCTGTACCTACATTATTTAAGTATGGCCTAACCCTAGCTTACTACTCTGCCTTAATAGGCAGTGAACTTTGACAGGGACAAGTGCAAGTGTAGGTGTAAAGCATGAGAGTTTATGCTGTGTTTCCCATTTGAAAAAATGGATCTTTGAATGATAGTTTCTTTTAGAAGGGTAAAAAAAAGCAAACCTGGGAAGTACAGAAGGGTGTTTTGTTAAGTACTGTTGAAATGGGGGAAAATGGCTTCACTTAAGACGTAAAATACAATTGTGGTTTGAATTACAAATTGGTTACCCTTCTTTACTTTTATTCCAAAATAAGAACTAGGAAGAAGAGTTTAAAATTATACTACTTTAAAAAGTTCTGGAGACGTTCAAGATCTTTCTAAACAGAGAACCTTGATATCTAATGTAGCAGTTCAGTCATGCCTTAATATGTTTGAAGGAGTAAACAGATATTGCAGAGTAATATGAATCACCTACCTGCCATAGCAGCAAGGATAGAATCCAGACAAGCTGAAGAGATAATACATCACTGCTGAGAACTTTCTTCCTACTTGGGCTTTTCTTCCATGGACTAGTGTAAATGGCATAATCTTTCTGGGAGCAAAATCCGATCATACAATATTTTAGGAATAGATGAGTTGTGCACATTTGCAGTCACCTGAGTTTCTTCAAGACCGCAAGGCATCAGGTTTGAGGTGGACAATCTGTAGTCACAGTTATGGCAGATCCTAAAAGTACATGATAGTAATTGAGCTGGACTAGTGTAGCACCCACAGTCATTGTCTGGTGCTTATTGCTGGGTTATCCTCCTGGGCTCTGGCCCTGGCCCAGCTCACATGTGCCTGTGGTGCTGCGACTGGTGGTCACTGATTGTCTTTCTGCTGGGCCTGAGCCTGACAAGGAAAAAGAGGAGAAGGTGAAGCTGAGCCTCCATTCCGCTTGCCTGGTACTCTACTTTTCTGCTTCTGGGTACTGTTGGCAGGGAAGAGGGGAGGTTACCCTATGCTTCTGGCACATGGGGGTCTGTGAGAAGTTTGAGGAGAATGGAGTGAGAAAGGGGTGTGTGTTTCCATGCCCCTGTGCAGGGGGTGGTGACAGTTTTTAAAGCTTTTGTTTTGCATTCCTAATGACATTTTAGACACCTTCCCTCTTTCTGTCGTGCTAGAAGGTGGATAAAATTCCCTGGGAACTGAGGGGCAGCTGTGGAGAAAGGGGGACTTTCCTACTTGTAGTCTTCAGCCCCCACCAAATTTTTTGTAGCAGTCAAGGCACTCACTAGTACAATACTTTGATGAATAATAGTGAATGAAATCAGTTCTTGTGAACTGTAGGTGCTATACCATGGCAAGCTCTTCTGGAAAATTTCTTAACCGTACTTACTTTTGCAAAGAGCACCTTGTATCATATTTTTAATCAAAATTAGCATTGTTGGGAGAACAAATGATCTTTTTAGCACATCTTTTCTTATCACCTTTGAAATGGAAATGCCTTCTGCTTGGATTAGGACTAATTTAAGTTAGAGATGCACACATATATTGTCTTTTGGTAAAATGAATCCCTTCTAGGTATAAGCAGGTGATACAGAAGTGCAGAAACAGGGTTTGCAATGCCTAAGGGTCACTTTCCTTAATGTGGTAATTTCACTGAGGCTGCATGTAAAAATTTAAGGGGTTTTCCCAGATTTCATCCGTTGTTGCAAGTTGCTTGTAGTAAAAGCTTCCTGTAGCATAAAAGTTGTTTTGAATAGATTATTTTAAAACATGAAGTACAATATTTCTCTTAGTGTAATTTTGGCAGGTTCATAAGCTTTTCAAGTTTGTCTAGCAGGACATCTCTGTGAATGTATTCTGTGTGTTGAAGACCAGGCGTATATGTCAAGATTCAGTTTTTGACTGTCAGGATTCATTTGTTGCAATGAGTTACAAATGTCTTTTGTTACAAATTCTTTATTTTATTTTTTTTAATTATGGAAGATATTTTGTTTTCTGACAAGGCTGTTGCATTACTTAGTTTCATCTTTAGAGTTGCACACCATAATAACAAAATTAGCTAGTGCGGAGGCCAGTAGTGCCATCAAACATGCCGAGTAAAAATACACAAATATGAAAATGTATGTTTTTCATGGTTCACTGAGAAGTGATGCAGGATAAAGCTGTGGCCAGAAAAAGCATTTGTGGTTTTATTGGCTAATTACATTTTAAATAGAATAATGTATTTAAGTAGAAATCAAATATACATTAGAATAATCTAATGCTGACTGAAAGCAACTTCACTTTAAAAAATATTTAAAATCTATTAAAAAGCATATTATTTCAGTTTTCTGATCTGTCATTTTTGGGAAAATGTGAGATGCAAGTTCTGTATCACTGTTCAGGACTAAATGTGTGGTACAACTTACTCAGCTGTTTTAAGTGGATTATCAGTAAATAGTTACTCTCGTTTTCTTGCTTAAACCCAGTGCAGGCTTGTGGCTTATTTACAGAAAGACCTGGGAGGCTGATACCTTGGAACAATGTATGTGTATTTGTCCTGTGACTAACACGTGTGATGTGGTATTGTTTATTAGAAAGAACTGGTTTTGCTCTTTGAATAATCAGCTTAGGAGCAGCAGTAGCTGTTAGCAAATAAACGTATTTTAAGTATCTTCAGCATAATACTGTTGTCCTGCAATTAATTTTCTGCCAAACCCCGTTCTTGATTTTTAGGCATGCATAAGCTATGAATGATGTAAAGTATAGCATAGAATCCAATAAATCAAACTTCACATAGCAGTGAAACAATTAGGGCATTTTATAAATGGTGCATCTAAGATACAGTAAAAAGAACAGCTTCCTGTGCAATGTGCTGTGCTGTTTGACTTCATTTATCCTTGAGAGTTTGTGAAATGCAAGTTGGAGTTTGCATTGCTTCTGTGGTTAACTGCAGACAGTTCCCATAGGTCAAGTAGCAAGAGGTGGTTTTGGATGTTAAAACTGTCCTTTGGGTAGTACGGACATGAAACTGGGAATATCATTCCACTTCAAAATTGTACCTGATCATCACTTTGAAGCATAGGCAAATTCTTTTATATTTGTCATAGGGTTTTTTGGTACACAACAATCCTAGAACTAAAGGGTAAAGCATGCAGAACAGTTTCTTCTATAACCATCTTAGTCCTGAAGACTGTTAAACTTTTTGTTTGCTGTGGACTCTAATTAAACTCTTCATGCTCCTTTAGTTTATTGTCTCCTGGAACACTCTTAAAAGAGCACAGCTTATAATTATACAAACACCTTTCCCCAAGAATCTGAACTTGTATGCTTAAATAAATGACTTGATGGACTTTTTCAGAGTGGTTGCAGTAAATATAAGTGAGGCAAATATGAGCTGTGGAGAAATGCTCTGGAGTGTGGGTTTTTATGAAAGTAATGTCTGAACAGAGTATTCATCTTGACTGACAATCTCTGTATTGAGTCCCAAATACTTACCAGAGCTATGCAACTGGTTATGTGGAGGAACAGTTGTTAATGAGACTCATGATCTGAGACGCAGTGGCCAAGAGAAATGGCAAATCCTGCCTGTTTTAGGTTTTGTGGAGTCAATAAGAATCTTCCAAAATTACTGGCCTAGAGGACTTCAGCTTTGAGGCAGATGATTACAGTTTATCAATAAATAAAGAGGAAATGTGTACTTTTAGAACCAAAGTTCCAGAAAGAGTAAAATCTGTCTACAATATGCTGTTCTAGAATATGCAGTAAGAACTGCTGGGGTGACTCCTTGAGACACAGGACTGCACTAAAGAAGTTGTTTCTGGTTCACAGCCCTAATAATTGAATTTGACCATATCTGCATGCTGCTAAGTTAATTGTACTAAAGTCGCACAGAGATTCAGGAAATCAACTTTGAAGCAGTCATGCTTTCCAAATTTTTTTTTAAAAAAAACTTAGCACCTCCTCTTTCATGTAAAATAAAACCTGTAAAAAGACAATCTTTCTTCAACTATTGTTTATTTTTTAATCTAATACAATGACCCTTATGCCGTACAAGTAATGGGGAAAAGCAGTGAGGTTACTGTATTGAGTGAGGATGAAGGTTAGCTATGTAGGTATCATCATAAACAACCTCTGCAGCTTTTAATAAAAATAAGTATATACGAGAATGCATATAGGAATTGCCTTATTCAGGGTGGATGGTGATTCAGCTGAAGTAAATTCCAAATACTTTCAGTCTCAAAAATTATGAACTGATACAATCTATTCTACTACATGAAGTTGCAATATATTATCACATCCTGACAATATTTAGGGAATAGGAAGCAAAGTTTCTGTATTTAAGAAATGGTGTGAATTATGTATGGAGCAGAAGTTTCGAGTAACTCTTAAGTTCACTGAAGAAAAAGAATAATGGGTCTACATTTTTCAGGTTTTCCTAAGACATTGTGTATAATTTAAGAAGTATGAACTTAGGCAGCTGGCTGAAATGTGATGTGCATTTAGAGATTGTGATGGCACTATTTCCAGGAAGTTGTCTTAAAGGAGATTAAATCTATAATATATTTACTGCACTAAAGTATGTCAAGTAGGCGTCTTAAGATGTACAAATTGGGGTATGACAGGGCACACAAACATTGCAGTTTATAGTAGCCAGCATTCAGAAGCATTCCACCATTGTTGTGGAGAGAGTTACTCCTCCCAAAAGTGCAATAAGCCTATTGGGATTTTTTGTGGTCTGTGAAAAACTTTGGAATCAAGTGATAGGAAATGTTTTTAAAATATGCTAGTCAAGATAGGCATCAATAGGAAGCACTGAAATATCCTACAAGAATTATGACTTGAGGGCAGGGATAGGGAAAGGAGTTTTTCATATAATTGAAAATTCTTTTAAAGATCATTTTGTTAGAATGGGTTGAATTATAAAATTGCAGAATAGCTAGGGTTGGAAGCGACCCTTGGACATCATCCAGTTCTCCCTGCTCCAAGTAGGGTCATCTAGAACAGGTTGTTGCGTCTCATGTACAATTGAGTTTTGAGTATCTCCAAGGCTGGAGACTCCATGACCTCTCTGGGCAACCTGTTCCAATATTCAACCACCTCCACAGTAAAAAAAAAAAAAGAAATAAATTTATTCTTATGTTTCAGTGGAGTTTCCTGTGTTTCAATTCATGTTCAGTGCCTCTTGGTCCTGTTTCTGGATGTCACAGGCAACAGTCTGTCTACCTTAGTCTTTGTTCCTGCTCATTCCCCACCCCCTGGTTTTCTTTCCTCCAGACTAAACTGAACTCACTAAGCCTTTCCTTGTCTGAAAGGTGCTCCAGTCCTTTAATTATCTTAGTGTGTCTTTGCTGAACTTGCTTCAGTGTGCCCTTGTCTCTCTTGTACTTGCAACGCCAGAATTGGCCACGATGCAGGCTCATGTCCAGCTTGTCCACCAGGACCTCCAGGTCCTTTTCTGTAAATCTGCTTTCCATCCTCTTGATACTGAACCCATGCTGGTGCATGGAGTTACTCCTCCCCGGGTGCAAGACTTGGCCCTTTCCTTTGAACATCAGGTGGTTCCTGATGGCCCATCCTGTCAGTGGTGCTCAGAATGGCAGTATACCTATACAGTGCATGAACCACTCCTCCTTGGTTTGTACCCTTTGCAAACCTGTACTCCATCCCACTGCATGGATCATTACTGAAGAAGTTAAATAGTGTTTGCCCCAGTATCAATGCCTGGGTGTACCACTAGTGCCTGCACTTCAGTACCTCTTTGCCAAGCCATGGAATAACGAAGGAGTTGGAGAAGCTGGACTGGATTTTCAGTAAGCCAGCTGCATTCCCAGTAGCTCCCACATGCAGGGGTTTTTTTTTCCCCACTTCCGTAAGTACTTTGAGGAGTACTTCACACAGCTGGACCACATAGCTACAAGTTGCTATGTCCAAGTAAACAAAACTTTGCCAAAGATGAAATCGCTAGTGACTACCTTGCCAGTTTAGCATGGATCATGAAAATGTAAATGCTCTTGCATGCAGCAGAGCAAGCCACTTAGGGGAAAAGAAGGCAGTGTTCTGAAGTGCTGGAAAATTCTCACTAAAGACAATCTTCCCTGGAGCAAATGCAGAAAATATTGGTTGGGCTGGACAGGAGAAATGGAGGGCAATTCAGTAAGAGATTAAAAGCATCTGTTTCGTTTATCCAGTGTCAACATTTAACTAAGCCATGGTGACTCTCTGTAAAATCTCACAGAGGTGGTTATTAAAAGGAGACAATAAATAATCTAAAAAAAAAAAGTGGGCAACAATAGGTGTGGATGTTCTTGGTTAGAGTTGAAAAAAAAGATTTTGTTCTCAAGTCTGTGAAATATATCTGTATTTCTCAGAACAGTGTATAATCGCATCTCTGTTTGATGTAAATGTTACAAATGTCTATTGCTCTGCGCACGTTCAGAACTACATCTGGCTTGTGCATGGGCTTCACCTATTCTTGTAATTAGGATGGTAACTCTGAAGAGATGGAGGAGTGCTGAGTGTGTTCACAATATTGATAGAAGAGCAGTACTGGCTTCTTTCATAGCCACCTACTGGTCTGTTTTGTGAAACACGGAACTCTGAACCTTTCTTATGGTGTCCAGTGTTACAGGATCGAGTAGGGGAGCATTGTGGTTTCACCCCAGTCAGCAGCCAAGTGCTGCACAGCTGCTCACTTGCTCTGCCATCAGCAGGATTGGGAAGAGAATTGAACAGGGTAAAAGCCAGAAAATTTATGGGTTGAGATAAAGACAGTTCAATAGGGAAACAAAAGCCATGCACACAAGCAAAGAAAAACAAGGAATTAATTCACTGCTTCCCAAGGGCAGGCACGTGTTCAGCCATCTCCATCATGTGTGATGGTGATTTGGGAAGACAAATGGCATCACTCCAAATGTCTCCCTTCCTCCTTCTTCCCCCCACTTTATATACTGAATAGGATGTCACATGGTCTGGAATATCCTTTTGGTCGGTTGGGGTCACCTGTCCGGGCTGTGTCTTCTCCCAACCTCCCATGCAGCCCCAACTTCCTTGCCAGCGTGGCCGTACGAAAAGCAGAAGAGGCCTTGGCTCTGTGTAAACCCTGCTCAGCAATAACAAAAACATCTCTATAATTAATCAACCCTGCATTCAGCAAATCCAAAACACGGCCCTGTACTAGCCACCGTGAAGGAAATTCACTGTACCCCAACCAAAACCAGCACCGGAGCACATTTTAGTAATTTAAAAAATGCCTTGTGAGTTAGCCTGAAGAACCTCCAAAAATTCCTAGGTAAATGTTACTAATAGTACGTTAGTATTCTTATACTCTTTTCAGTATTTCAAGAATAGGCCTCTCTAAAAAATGTCACGCAATTGATTCAGTGTTTATATCCATCTACTAGCAGTCTATAATTGCTACTGCTTTAGGATAAATTACCGATTTTAATGTTGTCAACATTAAATCAGTAATAAAGTCAAAAGTCTGCTGAAATAAGAAAAACATAAGTAGCAGCTGAACTTAAAACCTGTCAAATGAAAGCAGAATAGTCCTCTTCATTTAGGATATTTCCCTGCATATTGTATGTGTATAAACTGGCCACTCGAGGGCACTTTTGTATTTGGTTCAGCTGTGAACTTCTTGAATGGTTTGATAATGCGCTCATTTTTTAATGTCTTGAATCTTCTTCGTGATGCACCCTGCATTTTATATTTAAATGGAAGCTTAGTGTAGGTTTATAAAGCTTCAATTTGAATCCTTTTTAATAAAAGGCTAAATAATGACATGCATTACGTCAATGCAGGATTTTGGAAAAACTACAAATAAAAGCAGGTGAAAACTTTATTTAGTACCTACACCTGAATGACCGATAGTGTTTGTTGACTGTTATGTACCATCATAAACATGTTAGTACAAACTAAACTAAAGTAAAATCATTCTGAGATTTTGTATGTTATGTTTTCTGATAACTTCATTTAGTTCTTGTTTAAAGCTTACTTTTTTTACTTGGAATAATAGTGTGGTCAACAGACTACATCAAGACATTGGGCCAACTACTGTTTGTATTGTTGCTTTTACAATAACTGTTAACTTAGCACGTATTTGGGTAGTGCCACTACGAAGTAATAATTTAATAGGTAATACAGAAGTGTTTTAGTGAGGAAAATGGGGACAGGTAGCATATTTACATGTAGAAGGGGCAGGGAACTGGACTAACACTGTAAATCCGCAGGTTCTTTCCTTCCTGATCTTACTTTTTTTTGTACACCAAAGGGTTTCTCACAGAGCACAGGTGAAACTGAAGTCTTACAGTACAATTGCATGTGTATGTAATTTCTTGCTCAGCAGTGAAGGTACCAGATGCTTTAAAGACAGTATTGAATTTCATTATGCAAAATGATTGTTTTTGCTGTATCGTCTTTCAAAAAAGGAGTGCCAAAATACAAACAATGGAAAGAGATTCAAGAATTAATAAAAATTAAATGACAGCAAGTCTTCTGGTCTAAAATGCGATCAAAATTTTGTGGAAAAATGAGAAATGTAAAAACTTAAGAAACAACTCCTTGCCATCATTCTTTGTTTTAGGCAATTCTGAATTAATTTCCTAATCAAAAGATGTAACTACTCCTAAGTTAAAAATTAACATGATGTATTCATATGTAGTTGTCATTCTGCATTACATTTGTAATGCATACAATCACACAACTTCATTCTTTTTCCAGCAGTATGTATGATTGGTTACAGAGGTCACCACTGGTTTTGTTTGGTACTTTAAGGTGCCGATTATCAAAGATGTCTTCAGTTGACATCTTTCCAGAGCATAGTGCAAACATGTTATCAGAGTAGATCAGTGTGTGCTTTTTCACTTGGATTCCGGAATAGGGTTGGAAACTGCTTTTTCGATTTTGAGGGAGAAATTTAGGTGGCTGTCAACCAGCCTCGCCAGATCCTTTTCCCCCAGAGCAATTTCCCAGTCACTCTTCTCCAAGAGACCCAAGTGCAAGACCTGGAACTTCACCATGTTCAACCTTGTACCATTGGCCTCGGGCCGTCAATCCAGCCTGTCCAGATCCCTCTGTGAAGCCTTCCTGTCCTCCAGCGGATCAACACTCTTGCCCAGCTTGGTTACATCTGTAAACTGAATGAGGATGCACTCCATCCCCTCATCCAGATCCTGAATAAAGAAAAACATTAAACAGGACTGGCCCAAATACTGAGCCATGGGGAGCCCCACTAGTGACTGGCCACTCTTTGGTCGTGACTCCATTCACCACTGCCCTCTGGGCCCAGCAACCCAGCCGGTGTGTACGCAGAGAACAGTGCACCCATCCAAGCCGTGAGCAGCAAGTTCCTCCAGGAGAATGCTCTGGAAAATGACATCAAAGTCCTTACAAAATTCTAGCTAGACAACATTTACATGTTCAGCTTTGTCTAGCCACTCAGTTTGGTTCGATTTTTTCATTCAGCTTTCCTTATCTGCTGCAGCCTGGTAGATAACAAATTCAACATGATGCAGTGGTGATAAAGCTGTTCAGCAGCTCAACCTTGTGCTGTTGCTTTCATTATATAAACTTAATCTGTTCTTTATACATTGTAATGTGTTTTCTCTTAAAGATTACCTTCAGTCATATGTCTTTTGTTCTCTTGCTGAGTTGAATATTTGCATATATGAAGTGTTGCTTTTAAGTGCTCTTTTTTGCCTGAAGTGGTTGTAGTGCTGCTGGTTGTCTTTAAACATTATGCTTGGGCATTTCTCAACTTGTACATCCTGTTCCATGTCCCAGGCTCCAGCGACTGCTTTTCACTGTCTCCCGCTTACAGCTTGCATGACACCTCTTCATTGGTTCTGTGATTCCATTACTTGATTGGCAAAACTATAATAACTGCTTTCAGGCCTTCACAGGATTGCCTTCTTCTAGGTTAGATAATCCTTTAATTTATGAAGAGGATTTGAAGATTGAGAGCTGTTATGGGGGGATAGAAATTGACAAACACCTAGAGGCCTGATTTTCCCCCTAGCCCCCAGATGAAATTCTGCTTACTTAGTTCTGTGAGGCGAGTAGCTGTTACCTGCTGTTCACCTGTGAGAGCTATCAAGCTTAAATTCTCCCAAAGTCTGAAGTATACAAAAGAATGAAAAATCTCCAAGCCCAAACCAAAAATCCCACTGGATCTTTAGCAAATTGAAAGTATATCTAAGATAATTCATTATCAGAATTTGACACATTTTTATCTAATTGAAAATGCAGTAAGGAGCACGATGTTATGGTGCATAGTTCAATATATTGTGTGGTTACCTAATCATTTTTCCAGCATTATTTGGTTACAATGTGGTGCAGTCAGAATAAACAGGGTCCCAATGTTCCTATAGCAACAGAATGCTACTGTTTGAGAAACTGCATCACTGCAGCAGGTGTGTCCATAACTCTGATAATAACTCAAGGATTTTAAAACAGTAAATTTAGAAATGAGAATTCTGTTTCATCTTTCTGCAGGTAAAATTTAGGTTTTAAATCTTTCCTGCAGCTCTACACCACCTTCCAGCATAGGCATAGTTTCTGACTTTGTAAAAATACTAAATATATAAATCCTATGAATATTCCAGCTGTATAAGTTAAGAGACTGGTAGGATTTTCTGTAAGAAATACGGGGTATTTAGACATCAGATATGATTGGGTTTTTTATCAGCTTTCAGTTTCCATTTAGTGCAAGCTACTTTTTTTAAACTAAGTAAAAACGTGTCATTTAAATTGCTTATTTTGGTCCAATCTAATGACCTACTCTGTTATAGCTTCATTTATTTCTAAGTTTTCCTTCTAGATAATAAAGGTGATTCAAAACAGTGTAGAAGTGTTGGCTTTATAGCTCTGAAGATCTTCTACATATTTGGAAAATGTATTTCAGTTGCATTTTTATAATAAGGGGAATAGAAAGATAATGTTTCCATTAAAATGATCAGCTATGCATAAAAAAAATGGATAGGAAGATGTATGAAAATGCCTTTAGAGAAATCCTATTTTTTTGAGCAAACTGTGTCTGTTGCGTGTATAACTCACACCTTTTGGATAATTCTGGAAGTCTAGTGGTGTTAATAGCAATTTTACCTACCAGTTTCTAGAAAAGAAGTGTCACTTGTCCGGGAGATCCTTCAACCTGCTGCTAATATGTGGCTTTATATTAACCCTAAGCTTTTTATGTACTTGGAGTGCTCTTAGAGAAGAGTTAATTAGAACTTTAATTAATGTATAACTTTCAGAGTTATTTTGCATTCTTATTAATAAAAATATTCTGTTACACTGAACAAGAACAAAGGCACTCTCTTTTTTCCCCCTCCTCTGGGACAGTGTGCCTTCATGCTTCAGGACATTAATATTTCAGTAGTTACACTGGATAAAAATTGAACAATGGATGAAGCCTAATTATTTTCTTAGGCCTTTGATACGATCTTATCCAGGTTCATTTTCTTATATTCTGTTCTAGTGAATTTCATTATAAGTCACACTTTCCAACCTGAAACATTTCCTTTAAATATTGTGCTCAGAAAAAAACCCCAAACTTTGTCTCCTCTTTATGTCTCTTCTGTGTTGTGTAACCACTACCACCAAGATTATTGAAGAAGAAAGGAATGAAAATCATGTCTCTTAGCAGCCTCTGCTGCCTCCCTTCCCAGCTGTTCTTGCTTATTTTCTTTCTCATTTCTTTCCTCTGTTTTGTACAGATATCATCTGATGCTGCTCAGCCTTTGGCATCTTCTCCTTCTCTGCAAGCTGCTGCTGAGAAGAGCAAAGCAGAGGTATATTGGTTTGGGGTGTAACTCTTATCAGGTTACTGCTTTGCACAAATGTTTCCATCTCTATAGTAATTTCACTGAGGTAACTTGAGAGTTTGAATTGCTGTTAATACTTCACACACTTGAAATAAATCTCTCCTTTTTTCTTGGACTAGCTAAATGAAAAGAGCCAATACAACAGGGCAAAGTACATGTGTGGTTGTTACCTCTTGGTGTTTTTATGTCAAAATTTTGGTTCTCCTCTGGTTTAGTGTTACAAAACTGTGGAAAACCCACTTAATCCCCAGCTAATGGGCATGAGTGATATTGTCCTGTCTCATCAGGAATAATTTTTGATATCTTTTTTTGTATTATTTTCTTGTTCTAGATTATCTAAAGTATCAGTATTGTTCCAGCCATTTAGTTCATTCTCCTTGGAGATAAATATAGAATTAACTTGACTCATACTGGTTTTAATATCTCTTCTAGCTGGGATATGTGTGTGCTAACATTACATTTACTGTTTAGATGGGTCTTTGAAAAATATAACATACAAGCAAGTAGTAGATGAGGCATCATTTATATCAACTTTCAGTAAATGTCACCATTTGCAACAATAATGCATTTTTTAGAATGTGAACGCCCAGTGTTAGGCTCTTTTGGATACTTCACTCTAAATTGAGACTATACAGTATATGAAATAATTTATGATCTGAACATAAATCAAGCTTTTTCCTTCTAAATACAGAAAATTTGGACAGAAGTTATAAATTATTTTAGTTCAGCTATATTTAAACATTATTTAAATTTTAAATGACAGTGTCATGGACTAAGACCACAAGCCTTGTTGAATTTGACATGTTTCAAGTTGTACCAGGAGTAGCAGCAGCCACTAAGAATGAAACTTGCCTTTACTTTCTTGTCCACCTCTGTTGGTGCATTCACATTTGAAAGGTTTTCTTTGTAACTAGTATGCCATGTTGTAAGAAATCAAACTTGGAATAAAATTAATAATCTTTGCTTAGAATTTAAGACCAATATAAAGTCAATTAAATTTTATTATCTTCATAGTGCTTTTTGACTGCTTTTGCAAGTAATGAAACACTTGAGCTGAAGTTCTGGCATGAATGCAACATTTGAGAAATGTTTTTATTTAGTTTGAATTCATTTTTATCTAATGGAGCTTAGGCAGAAAGCTTGAATATTGAAATTAGGAAGTGTGAAGATGAAGGACTTGAGGGTTTTCAAGTCCACAGTGAAAATTAAATGAATGAAAATAAATTGCTGGGAATCAAGACTGTTTCTGTAGACTCTATGAGGTGTGGAGGCAGAAACACTGGAGAACAGTTTATTTTAAGTCTTCATATATTCACTATTAAGCTTTCAGAGATTTGTTAAGGGCAACAAGAAGCATTTATATTTGGTCACCTTTATGGAGTGTTTGCCATATGAAACTTGCTGCAAACCCTCCTTGTTCTTGAAGTCTTGAAAAATAAGTGTTTCCAGATACTTTTTACTTCAGAAGTGAGGTTTCTTTAACAAAACATATTTTAAAAAGATGTTGAAGTAGAACTGGAAATCAGGACATACTGCAAAAATGCAAAGACTTTAACTCTGCTTTCACTTAAACATATTCAAGCAAATTTAAGGTACTGTGATTGAAAAGTAAGAGTACTTACATGACACTTCCAACAACTTTTCCCAGGAGGAGAGGAATCAAATCATAGAATTATAGAGTCATAGAATGTTTTGAGTTGGCAGGGACCTTAAAGATCATGTAGTTCCAAGCCCCTACTATGGAGAAGGACCCCTTTCTCTAGACCAGGTTGCTCAAAGCCCCATCCAGCTTGTCCTTGAACACTTCCAGGGATGGGGAATCCACAGCCTTCCTGGGCAACCTGTTCCAGTGCCTCACCACCCTCACAGTAAAGCATTTCTTCCTAATATCTAATCTAAGCCTGCCCTCTTTCAGTTTAAAGCCATTCCCCCTTCTCCTGTTTCTATCCCCACAGAATCCTTACTAATTGTTTGTAAAGCCCCCTTTAGGTACTGGAAGACTTCTATAAAGTGGCCCTGGAGTCTTCTTTCTTCTCCAGACTCAGACAACCCCAAGTCTCTCATCCTGTCTTCAGAGGAGAGGTGCTCCAGCCCCAAGTCATTTTTGTGGCACTTTTCTGGGCTGCGGCCGGCCCATGTCCTTCTGATGTTGGGGGCCCCAGCCGCAGAGGAAGGGTCTCTGAGAGCAGAGGAGGAGAGTCATTTCCCTTGACCTGCTGGTCACACTTCTTTTGATGCAGTTGCCTAAGTTTCCGCAGGAGAAGAGGTTATGTTTATTTAAATTATTCAACTTGAGAAGGTTGGAGCGGAGCGTGGGAACAGAGAATGAAAGACTTTTAGAAAAGTTGTTGCTCTGACAGTGTAATTTGTGTGTATATTAGAATGCAGGTTGGTACTAGGGTCAGTGAAACAGTAATGGAAGAAAGGCTAAGCTTCATTGAAAGGCATGGCTATGCATTTGTAATCCTAGCTCAGTAAGGCTGCAAGTCTCAGGTTATTATGTGACCTCAAAATAAAATACTTCTCTATACTTGTCCCAGTCATACGGACATTTCTTGAACACCTTGCACTACCACAGGTGAGATACAGTATTGCAGGGCCTCTAGTTTGGACTACTGTGTTCACTTCCGTGTTCCTAATGTTCAGTAAAATCTAAGTTGGTCTCTTTTCTTTTCGTCAAAACAGACATTCCACATTCCCCTATTGGGGTTTCATGACTGTGGTCATTGCTTTCTGTTGCTTGTAAGCAGGTGCGTGGTGTGATAGTCTTGATTTTCCAGGAACTGAGTGTTCAGGTTAATGCTGATGAAATAATTCACATGGTTTAGTTGGGACTCGAGTGGCCCCAATACATCTGGTAAATATGGTGAAAGGTTTGAAAACGGATTATTGGAAGTTTTGAAGAATGTGTTACATGGATCCCCCTGTGCCCAGTCGCCTCCAAAAAAACCCCAAACAAACAAAAAAAACCCACCAGCAAAAAAAAACCCTTCACCTGAGTGTTAGAACTATATTAAGTAAATACCATGTTACAAAAATGTTAAAATTATATATACTAGATGTTAAAAAAAGAAAAAACCACAAACATTCCTTACTGACACAAACTGTAACCTAGAAACCGTTTCGTTTTTAATACTGGAGCTGCACAGACAGTTATCTAACCTCTCAACCTTTCTCCTAATATTGGGAAACTTGTAAACAGTAGTGTTTTCTGAAACAAGGCTGTTTTGAAGATTTGAACAAAGGGGTACAGGTCTAATGGCTGAAAGAACATTTAGGAGCTACTGTTTCATTGTCTTTATTACAGATGGTAAACCTTTGTTTCATCCGTTTAGTGTTCAGATAAACTCACTACTACTACACTGTAGTTGTACAAGGTGAATGCAGGCAGACTAACCCTTTGTCAAAGCAATTGCTAGCCTAGAAAGTCTACATCTTCTTCAGAATATTCCTTAAGGAATATTTTAGCCTTTGCTTCAGTCAGACGGGTCAGTAATTTTGGCACATTCATTCATTAAAAACTGAAGTGAAGAAATTTCTGTAATGTCATGATGCATTCAAAGTAAAGGGATCTTTATATTCTCACTTTCTGCAACAACATAATGGCTCAGCTGGCCTGTTGTATGGCCCAAGGCAACTTTTTTACATTCAGGAGTATTTTTTAAGACTACTAGATTAGCTTTTAAAAATTAGTACATTTCTGCAGAAAGCTGCATGCAATTTACCTTAGTCTAGTTCTTTGGTCAGAGCAGCTGATATCCACCCTCGGTGACAGAGGCTATCAGAGTTAAGGGAGATACTTGAAGATGGTTTTTTCTCTTCAGCTCTGCTTAGCTTAGGAGAAGCAATACCGGTTCATTTTCCTTCTGCTTATTAAGCAGAAAAGCAGATGAGCAGGTGAAAAAGTGAATTTCTCAAATTGAATCTAAAAGTCATAGTAGTATTAGTATTTGAGCAAAATGAGTCACTTCTGGAATCAGAGCAGATAGAAGCATAAACTGATTCAAAAAGAAGTAACTGAAGATCTCTGTTTATATTCTGTATGACTGTAGACATTCAATATGTTTGCAAATTGGGTACTAGCAAAACGCTTTTTCTTTTTGCAGAAGGAAAAAGAAAAAAAGAAAGAAGAGAAAAAGAGAGAGAGAGAATCAGAAAAACCATCAAAACAGTTAACAGCTGAAAAGGTAAGAAGTTTCTTTTTTTCCAGTTTTTTGAAAATGGCACATAGTATGTTCAGAGATTTGGGGAAAAAATTAATGTGTGTGTGTATGTGTATATGAATGTAATCTGGTTAATCCACATGAATTGTTTACTTGTGCTGTTGCTTGCATACAAAAGTTGGTTGACTGTCTGATGAGGAATGTGTTTAGGGGAAGTGGGAAATGAGTTAAGCTTTGTTAAAATTTAAGCTCAGACCATAAACCTAATTAAGGATTTTAGGATCACAGAATTGTCTTGAGTTGGAAGGGACCCACAAGGATCATCAAGTCCAGCTCTTAAGTGAGTGGCCTGTACGGGGATTGAAGCCACAACCTTGGTGTTGCTGGCACCATGCTCTGACCAGCTGAGCTAACCTCAGGGTCATGGACCATTGCTAATCTTGCACAGAAAATTGGCAGTTTTATTGATTCCTGTATTATCATCTAATACTGTCTTTCATAAATGAATCCATTTTAAACATAAATGTATAATCTATAGAATTTAATTAGTTACTCTAATTAACTTGAAAATTTGCTACTAAGATCATGTCACAAAACATGACAAGCAAATCACTTAAGGTGCTTCTTTACACAGCTATGTTAAAGCATAATGAGTAGCCTTAGCAATGTAGGTACAATTAAAATTTCATGTGCACTTTGTAGAGAGTTAATATTAAACAAAAATGAAATGGGTAATTCTAGTATTAAATATAATAATTTCTTTTAATACAGATGCAGGCTCTCGGATCTTGTGACTCCATTAGTATGTTCAGGTCTGCAGTGTAGTCTGCAGAATGCATTGGAGTCTCCATCTGTCAGTTTATTCCCCGATATTGCTGTGTTACAATTACGAAAAATGTTGTGTGTTCACAGACTGTGACTGCAGATGTATTTTCAGTTCAGTTTTCAAATAGAGATTTTTTCATTTTACATAGTAAAACAAGATACAAATATATATATATGCACATTTGGAGTGTGATACAAATCCTCCCTGATACAAATACCATTTTTCTTAAATTAGAAGGCAGGTTTGGAATGAGTTAGTGCAGAAGCAGATTTTATCATGACAATTTGTGAAGCTTCACTGAGCTATTGTTACTGTTATGGTACGAGGTTAAGTTTATGGATGACAATAGGAACATTAGAATTGTTGAGTACTGAAGCTTTATGGGGTGTCCAGCCAAGGTAAATGTTTTATTTTGGTCCTTATAATAATATACTTTAGTTATAAAGGCTAAAAACACTGCTGTGGTTTGGAAACCTTAACTTTCTAGAGCCCAAGATCTACTTTGGGAGAAGAGAGGGTTTCCCTTTGCAAGGATGCATGAACCTTGTTATGTGGCTGGGAATACTTGGTTAAGTGAGGGGAAGTGACAACAGAGCATAGTTACAGCTGAGGGATTATCCTACTACTTGAAATAAAAAACAATTCTAATGCCAGTGATTAGATTTACATTTGAAAAGTCATTAAATTACCAGTTAATAATTAAGCAAATAAAAAGAAGTATTTTGATTTTAAATGCTTGTACTAAAAAATGTGGAATTTGGTAAATATATCTGTATTAGATAATACTGCTGTTGAAACAGCTGCAAAACGTTTGAAGTACTGCAGCATATTTTATTTCATTATTAATATGTCAGCATTGACTGCTCAAATGGAATTCATCTGTGTGTCATCTTTTTAATTTAAGACATTCTTCAAGCTTGGGCTTTTAAAGGATCATTCATTCAAAATAAACTGCTTTGAGACTGTAGACTTCACATATTTTAAAATTGTAGTTGTTTTCTTTAATCCAAACAAAAGAGACCTGTATCAAATACTTGTTTCTGTTGGATAGTGTTGGTGACATAGAAAACCAAGAGGTTTTATTTTCATACATGGAATAATACATTGCTGCTTTTGTGGTGTGGTTCTGCTTTAGGGGTATGATAAACACTAGTGTTTCAGTGATAATGATACACTTCAAATCGAGGTAGAGACTGTCTATAGGATCTTTTAAATACTGCATCCTGAATCAGCAGGGGAGCGCAGGCATGTTAACCATAATATCTATCGTGTTTTCAGCAACCACACCAAGCAGTAGATGGTTATTTTTTCCTGTTCCTGGAGGAGGAAGCAATATGAGAAGTCTGCACACTTGACATGTAAAGTCACTGGTTGCCTTTACTACAGACATTAGTTATCTCCAGTCTAGTTATTCCAGGCTTCAGGAGGTAATGAATTAAAAATATGTAAGCAAGCAATTGGCAGTTCTGCCGCAATTTTGAGACTTCTTTTAGATTACGGTAGTTCAAGCAGTGTTTTAGCCATCCTATAGAAGAATCAATAAATGGAATAAAAATAGAAGAATCAATAATGGAAAAAAATAGAGGTCTTAAACTGGTAAAAAGATGAAAACTTGAGACCTATTCTCAAGTGTCATGTACTCCTACAAGTCTTCAGTTCCTAGTGACTTCGATTTTATCTTTCATTGAGATTAAATTTCTTAGCTCTTAAAACAAGAATATGCATCCTAAAAATTTCAAATGTTCACATTCAATTTTCGTGTTCTTATCTCTGCTTCATAGTGCTGACTATTTGCTCCTATATCCATTTGAGAGCCTTTCTCTTGTCACTAACTAGATCTTGTCACTAACTGATCCTTAGCCTTTAGCAAGCTAGATGTCTAGCATGATTTCTGTTTCATTTTCAAATATTACTGAAAGCTTGTAGCATTGATTTAGTAAACTTGTGATCCCAATATTGCATTAATGTATCAGGTAATTATGGCATAAAAGATACTTTGTTGATTATCATGCTTTGATAAACAAAAACCATAATCTTTTAATTGATTTAATAATAGGGAGTTTTCTTACTGAAATTGCTTTTCAGTGAAGAATCATCATGTGCTTGAAGTGGGTTTCAGGGAAAATATTTTTTTGTGAGCATTCACATTGGAGAGTTCAGATGTAGTGTAGAATTTCCTCAAGACTGGAGAGATCTGCTGCAGAATAGTGAGTAGTAAGGATACTAGTTTTACTCTAGTTTTCTGGGCTGTTCACTTTCTCTGATGAAATTACTGGATAATTTGTAATATAACAAGATCTTACTATGTGAGCTACTGGCTGAGTCTAGTCCGGTGATTAGCATTTTCTTGGAAGCTTAATAAAATAAGTGACATTGCCAAGCTACTGGTAGTTGTAATGTCTTTTTCAGTCTAATTGAAGAAAGTTAAGAAACTTGTGTAAGTTACTCAGGGTCTTTCCTCCCTCTCTCCCTATGCTATTTCCACAATTGCAATCTCAGGTTTCCTGAGTGCTTCTGCCTAAAACAACCTTATCCTTACAGTTACTTTGGAGAAACAGGGAAAATACTGCAAGAAAACTGCTGTAACAATTATTATGTAGTTTTTGTGACATGAAAACTGGGGCCAGGTTATGTGAAGCTGACATGTTCACTCAAAGCCCAACTTGTTTGCAAGCAACAGAAGTGCAAATTCTAGCAATATAAAAAATGTGTTGAATTGCTGGAATAAATAATCAAAGTGAGCTAATTGTGTGCTTCTTAATGTTCCCTGTGGGCCAAGAGCAGGATAATAGCATAAGGCAGACTATCATGTAATGAAAGCAAATTTTACATGTTCTGTACAGACAACTAAGATTGAGATTTTAAATTAACTAAAATGTAAATCTCATGTTGTAAGAGCACATTTTATTAGTGGGGAGGGGAAGAAAGTCTGTAGTTTGACCACCAATCTTACATGTTTCATTGGTAGTTACACAGGAAAGTCTTCAATTTGTAGACAGGAAAAAACAGCTAGACTTTTGCTAGCCATTTTTAAACTTCATCATCCTACCTGCTCTTTCATCAGCTGCTGAGGAGCTTTCCCTTCTTGTTAATTACTCTTTTGCACAGCTGAAGGTAGTGAAATTTCCCAAATCAGCCATGATTTTCTTTTTTTCTCTTTCCTTTATTTTCTGCTTAAGCTGACTGAACAAGTTCTCTGTTCTGGAACAGAGTAAACCACTGAGCTCCTTTTTTATTTCTAGCATGTTTACTGAGTAGAATTTTTGTTTGTCCTTGAGTAATTGAATGTGTCCAATTTAGAATTATTTGGTGATTTTGAAAAGAATATGTAGCATAGGTATTCTACTTGTGCATGAGAGAGCTCTCAAAGCCTCAGAGTAGTTTTCTGAAATAAAATTGGACCTGTGTAGATAGTTTAGGTAAAGTTTCTTCTTAGAGCACAGAGGAACACTTTAGGTAAGCTCCATACTACTTCTTCATGCAACAGGTTGGAGCAGGCTGTGTGCACTCCATCCACCTGTACCTGTTTTCCACTGAAAGGAAGCATAGAAAAGTAGGAGATGAGGTGCATTTAGGTCATTCAGGCTGAGGGATCAGGGGCATGGCTGGGACATGGCCAGTGTGTGAACTGGGGAGACTGTGTGCCCCAAGGATAAACAGGAGCTGCAGAGGGAACTGAGGAATATTGTTCACAAGCAATCAAAGAGTATAAGGAATAATACTTCATTTAGTAAAGGCATTTGCTTTGCACTGTTTAGAACAGAGAAGTTGGACTGAGCTGTATGAATGACTTCTTGAATTTCAGAGCAGCTAGGACTGTTTAGCTTTTTTCAAGTCATACCTGTTTACGTACTTCTGCAGTACAAAATCAAACAAAAAAGGCATCACTAGGTATGATGCTATGAGGCTCTGGAGTGCTCCCAGAGTAAAGAAGAAGAAAATTGGTATGGCTAAATGTTCAGATTTTTGTAGGGTTCAACTTTTTATGTAGTCTAATTTTTAAACTAAGAAAATGTGGTGTGCAACAGTGCTAACAACCCAGAATTAAGCCAGAAGTTATTTGGAAAACTGTCCATGGAAAACTTGGTAAGTATTTCTAATATCCAAAGTTAGAAAGTTCAGCTAAGTCCATGACACTGAATGCTGTGGAAGCATCTGGGTTCAGTGCTGTGTAGCTTTCTCCTCTCTTTAGTTTAGAGGTTTCACATGAGTTAAGTACTGTCATGAAAATCTTGTGATGTTTTCACTGTAAAAGACTGCATGTTGAGGAGCACAGTTACTGTGAAACCACATCTAAGTTACTGAAGTAAACCCTTTTAAGACAAGTTTGTGTTGTACTGGGACAGTAAAGTTAAATGGTTAGGATGTAGAGAACAAACTACTTTTTTTTGCACTAAGTACTTGTGCATTTGCAAACTAATATTGACATTCAAAGTTAAAGATTTTTCATTCTGCTGAACATATCAGGATGATGAATGATTCTGAAGGACTGCAGCAGTTACACTTGATTAACTGAAGTTCAGTATGACACTGTGAATTAGTTTGTTTTATTATATTGCATTTTGAATTTGAAACTGGCTCTTGTTTTTGTATAAAGTTATTTCAAGTGACAGGAATGGGTCAGTTGGAGGTTGTTTTTCAATGGTGGTGTATCAAATGCTGTTTTTCTTCCTCAAAATGAAGACTGAATTGGCAGATTAAACTTGGCCGTAACAGTGAGCTGCTGCCTCTAAGTCAGCTGGTACCAGCCAGCACCAGATGGCCTGTATTACAGAGGTACAGACATCAGTTTATTTGCACTTAAAAAGTACTGGAGAACCCCTCAAATAAAAGTGGGGGCAAGTCATACTAGCAGCTTTTTCCCTTCATATAGGAAAAAAAATGTGTCAAATACTCATTTAACCAAATAGAAAGAACTTAACGTAGCTTGTTAGGATGGTGTGTTTGTTTTCCCCCAAAGACAGCTAAAACTCTCACAAAAATCAACCTGCCTGGACAACTGAGGCAAGAGGAACTATCAGTCCCCCTTATTTCTCTGGGATGGAATTTGCTTATTCAAAGTATTACAAGTTATCATCCTAATAATTTTGTTCAAGGAGAAATGAGTTGGAGTAAATAGCGCTCTAGTGTTCTACACTTCTTTAAAACTGAGTAGTACTGTAAGAATGCATGGATGAAAGCCTGCAGAGTAGTTGTCCACCTAAACACCAGTTTGGTGAAAGTGATGTTATTAAGTGTTTACTTTCAACTTGTAGGAATAAGCGAATTCACAGATTGACCTGAATGATAATTTAAATGCAGAATCCCATTATAAATATTCTAAATGTTTTCTTTGTTTTGATACTGTGTTGTTGATACATTTGCTAAATCACTTGAACAGTTGTTAATAACATTTCTCTAGAGGTCTCAGCATTATTTGCCTTTCTGAGTGATTTATTTTTAAAATATTTTTCCTTTTGATTTTTATATAAAATGAGGTATTATTTTAAATTGTAGTTAAAAAGCAATCATGGATATAATGGGAACAGAAAAATAGAAACCTGTTTTGGCTCTCTGGTTGAATACATAGTCTTGTTTATACTCTTAGTCCTTGATTTCACAAATTCAGACTAAGCAGATAAGAATTAAAGCTCAGGATTTACGAGTATGTGATAAGACGTAGGGCAGCCTGTTTCCCTGCCTCCTACCCCCACAAAGGGTGAAGGGTTTTAAGGCTTCTTGTTCTCTCAGTCTGCATTTTACGGACTATGGACCTCTCCCAGGCTGGTTTTACATTTCTAATCGTACCTTCTCAGTCTTACGGAAGAGATCAGATTAATTTGGGTTCTTTGGTTGTTTTTAATGCTAATCTGGAGGAAAGCAAATCAAATTAGGTTCTTCCCGAAACTGCGCTATTCATTTCTTTTGCAGGTAACAAAGGCCTTCTTCTGTTTGAGGATTGCCATGAAAAATAGTCTTACTTAATGAAATTAATCTGTCACGGCTCTTATTACGTATTTGAAGTTGTAGACAAAGAAATTAAGAAATAGATATTGCAGGTAGAAGCAATGAAAGAAACCCCTTTTTTGTCAGAAAAAAAAAAGAAAAGTTTTTATCTTTTTAATGTTGGAAAAGGAGTCAGCGTTCAGGAAGGGTATCACTTCTTTTTCTTCAGCCCAGTGTGTGTTTGCTGTATCAGCTTGATCCTGTCAACTCTGGTCTGAAGCAGAATAGCATTTTAATGCAAGTTTTAAAAATTCTATACAAGTAGAATCTAAAAACAATGAGAGCAAGCTTGAGTTGGGCCTGCTTTGGTTAAATTTGCCTTTGTTTAACATGCGAAACTGTTTTTAACAGAAAGCTGGTTTAAGTCTGCTTAGTTTTAATTGATCCTCTGTTACACTTTTGCTCCATGCAGGTTTAAAACATAATATTGCCTTGGGTTTCAGTTGATAATACTTATTAACAGATGGCATTTTCAGCTTATGATAAGCTTCATCTTTTTTCTTGGTGACTTTGAGACAATTAAGACAACATTACATACGCTTATTTGTATTTTGAACAAAAAAAAGTGGATGCATTTAAACAAGCATGAACTAAATTAGCCTCACTCATGGGTGGATGGCGTCTTCAGAAAAAAGATGTTCTGAGACATCTGAAACCACAGGACCATGCATGATTAAAACTGCAAATATACAATCTCATCTAAAAAGTTTTATAAAAATTGTAGTACTAGTTAGGAGATTGTGTACAATCAATCGAGTGTGCAGGAACAAAATGCACTATGCTTTTACCTAAGTGGTACCGATACATGGAACTGAACGTAAAGAAGGATAAGGATTGGATAAGATGAAGCTGATAAGAGGAAAAAGACTTTAATTTAAATAATGTCACTCAAAATAATAATCTTACCTTGTTTTGAATAATAGTCTTCCTTTGTTTTCCTAAAATAATGCAAGTACTGGAGCATGGGCAAAGCAATCAAGTGTCTTTGTGTCTTCTGTTTCATTTTACCATGCTTAAGGTAGAACGTGCTTAATCTCACCCCAGTGTGTGACCATCAAGATAGGGCAATGGGGTAGTGGGAAATCCTGTCAGATGTGCAAATCTCACTGAACAGTAAAGATACTGACTTATTTTTCATTAAAAATTATTTTAGGTGTCACTGGCAATATTAAATCTCCAACATTAGCTGAAGCTTTAAATGGTTTATAATAATAATAATAATAATAATATGCTATAAGATGTTTCAGCAATCTTCTGGTGTCGTGCAACAACTTTGAGTGTCTTCCCGTTTAAATTCATAGCTGACATAGGTATTGATTGTGTGCCTTTTTGCTAAAAAGAATACTTCTTTGGACTGTTGAATTTATTGCGTTTCAGTAGTTGCTATTGGCACTAGAACAGTTGCATGGAACACTTTATGACTCTGGCATTCATAGTTGCATAATTATGTCTTCACAAAATTAATTCAAAGGTAGTTGGAAAATAGCACTGTAGGTGTGGTAGAGGTAGAAGCAAGAGAAGATAGAAGCAGGGTCTTTCAACACAATTTGAAGGAAGTAGACAAGTTTCTCACTCTAGATAATTTTGTCAGTGATAATTATGATGCAAAATTAAATTACCAGCTGCCTAGTTGTTCAAATAACTGACAACTCTTTAATGCAAAATTCCTTACATATATCAGTCAGAAATGTTAACCCATCTGCAATGAATTGCCTCTTGGCTCTGTTGAAAAAAGAATTGCAACTGGGTGAACTTGTGTTCCAGTTTTACTTGAAATTTTTCTTTTATAAAATTGGTACCTGCAGTTAGAAGAAAATGGGGCAGTTCTGAGGTTGGTCCCCAGGCATGCCACTGTACTGTTGCAAAATAAATCTGTCCTGCCTCTCTGCTCGGTAAGTATTGTCTCTCAGTTTGAGAATATTGTACTTCATGTCAGAGCAAGGTACTGCAGGCTTGTCTGCTAGGCAGAAAGTGTATTTTACACTGTGTAGTAACAAGGGTAGCTTCTGCTCAAGAGAACATACAGATTTTTTGTCTTACCTATTCAGCCCTCAGTTTACACTGTAAGTAGATATCAGTGTATCTTTTTCCTTGGTTTAAACGTGTATTATTTTAGTGGTGTAAATGAAACAGGTTGGGCTGAATCTTAGCATAAATGTTGAAATGGATGACTGAACAAACAAATCAGAGGCCTTGTGATATCACTCTGAAGGGCCAGTTTTAAAACTTTGGCATCTTGGAAGCTATGAAGATAAAAGGCTTTAGCGATCCTTGCATTTTGTAAGGATGATTTAAGTATTCAATTTCAGAATACACAGAAATTTCATATAGGTTCACATTATTGTAACTGGAGGATTAGAAGCAGAAAGAAGCTTGACTCATTTCCAGCTGAGATGGAGGCTGCAGTGCTTATTGATAGTTGATGTTAAAGATTGTTATGGTATGGAGGATGAAGACAAAGAAAATGGAGCTTGCCCAGATAAAGAGAAATCCATTTTGGTATTGTATGTGATAGGTTAAAATTACTTAGCTTTTAAAGTAATTGTTTCAAAGTGATTAATTTTGAAATGAGAACAAAACTGAGGAAAAAATACCCTGACTGGCAGAAGAAACTAATGTAGCTAATGATGCGTAAGTATTTATTAAGCATTTCTCCCTCTCACTAAGTTCTGCATTTGTGTAACAGAATTATGTATATGTACGTGAGGATGATAGAGTACTCGTCAGCTCTCTCCTAACTTCTCTAGTAGTTAAAGAAAGCAGCAAGCTGATAGAGAAGTAAGAAGAATTAACCTGTGGGGCTATTTCAGTCTGATTAGCTGTCACTGAGAGGATTGAATTCCGTGGAGCTAATTGAGGGGCTTTTTCAAATGCATCTTTAGAGAAGTAGTATGCTTAGACTTCATAACGTGTTTGTAGGATACTGCTTGTGATAGTGATAGAAATGATGCCAGCACAGAGTATGAGTCCTACACTCTGAGTAAAATGTCCTAACTCAGAGGTTGTTTATATGAAAGACTATTCAGTGTGATGCTATAAGACTGACTAAAACACAAAGACTGTAAGAATCAGATAAACAACAACAGGGTGGCGAAGTGGAGTAATCTAATCAGTACAAAGAGAGCCAGTGATCTCCTTCCACTACATCAAAGGAAAGTAGTGAGGTGGGTCAAGGAAAAATATTCTCTCCCAAGAATACCAGGCAAGGGGTGATGGCATAATAGGGTATAGGACTTGTGGGATGCAGAGAGAAAAGAATTTGGGGATGGGACAGAGAATATTGTATGCAGCTTATTATGGGATGTTTAGGTGATAGACACAAAACCAGGGGAATAGAGAAGTCAAGGTGGATTGGGGTGTAACAAACATGAGGAAGCAGGGGGAAATGGATAAAAAGGGGCAGTCACATACAGCCACATACATGCTGGTTGTCAGGCAGGTTGCTTGGCAGTAGGATTGTCTCAGCCTTCACTTGATCTTTGCAGGCTGTTCTGTATTCTTCCCCAATGCTGTTTGCAACTGTTAAGTGAGTGCATTGTCTCTTCTGTGCCTGTGTGTGAAGACTTGCAAACTTCAAGGTCAGTTACCAGACAAGTGGGGTGAGAGGCTGGTGCTGGCTGCTGGAAAAATGCTGCAGGTCTGAGGAATCTGAGGGTCAGCACCTGCGGAGACCAACATCTAGAAACCAACTATTTGCAAAGGCAGCATGTCTAACACCAGCTGCTGGAGACTAACACACTGTGATCACACTCTGGTAGCACATTTCATGCTGGACTAACCAGTGAGTAAGATAAAAGCACCTGGAAAGATCTAAGGTGTGAGCTAATTCCTGGCTAAGGGTGTAGGGTCTTGATATTGAATGAAGTTTCATGTGAAAAGCATTTTTCAGAAAAAAAAAAAAAAGCACTTTTGTTTTAGTTAAGGAAAAGACTGAGAAGCATACCTTCATGAATAGGGATGGAAAGCATTTCTTTGGTTTTTTTACTGTGAGCTCAGTCAGTTGCCATGTGTGAAACAGCTCGTTCTTGTCTGGAAATATATGAAAAAGGAATTACAAATAAATGCCTTTTAGTTCTGATTGGGTACACTGATGTTGTATTATGTATTACTTGAAAGGTTTTTGAAAGGAAAGTTATAAAAGAAAATAGTTTATGAGGAACTGGAACTAATATAGCTGCATTATTGTAATCTTGCCAAGGCTAATGAGCACAATAGAAATTGAGTAGAAATATGTAAGCTGAGTTCATATAACCGTAATACATGGTGCAAAAACTGAAGGTGTATTTAAAATAGCTTACAAAAATACAAACCATGTTTATTACATTTCTCAGCTTACAAACGGAGATGCATTAAAACACTTTGACCTTAACCCAATTTATAGATCTCATAATGGGACACTGGATTAGCGGTAAGATGGATCTGTCTAGATTTTCTGCTTCATAGTGATTTCTTCTATAAGATGCAAACACCAGGTTTTGTTGGATTAAAAGCAGAATTCTTCCATTTTATCTAAATCAAGTTCCATGACAAGATAATACAAAATAGGAAAAGGGTTGATAAACAGCTTTTTCTCTGCCTTTTGTGTCCTTGTAAACGGGTTCTTGCTTCCGGGCTCAAATGCAGTAATTTCAAAGATTTACAGCTGCAGCAAACTCTGCTCAAGTCTTTGCCCCCAGAATCTCTGGAAAACTTGAATACCTCTGCACTCAGACTATGTGCCTTTCTTGTTCTGCAGTCTTGCCATCCCTCAGCTTCAAGTTGCTACATCTTGTGACCATTACCTGGCAGTCTTCTTGCAATCTTTGGATGCTTTTTTCAAGTATCAAACTTAGGAAAAAGAGCTTTTCCTCTTCTTTTCAGACCCTATTCTGAACTTTTCCACTTTAAGAACCTAATATATTTGAATCTGAATGCATAGAACTAGTATTTCAAATGTGGTTGTTATTATATAGATTTAATGCATGAATATAAGAAAAAGGATTTATCTCTGATACTTTGCTGTAGTCTCAGCAGTAAGTATAAAAAGAAAGCCAACATCATTTTAGGAAATTATCCTTCTACACGGTTCATACGTTGTTTTGAGCAAGGTAAAAGGGCCTCTGAGATTGTCTGATGCATTAGAAAGGAGCTAAACCAGTTCAGCAAAGTAAAAGACATGAAAGGTTTTAAGCCTTCTTGGAATACATTGACTAAAATAAATGAGATCTGAGCTAACATTTTAAATTCAGTTAAAATACAATGTTAGTACTGCTTGGTCAATAAGTAAGAACAAATGAATAATCCCAATCCATTTTCACAGAAATGATTAGTATATTATCCTAGACCCAGATAAAATCATATTAATGGAATAAGATTATGGTGCAGGGTCTGTTAGTTCTGCCATGAAGTTTTTAATTCAAATGACTAAAGATATAATGCATTTTACATAATCTTGCTCTAACTTTGAAAATCTAATGAAATCCATATACTCAAGTTTTTAAAGTGAAGATGTAGATCAAGGACTGCTTTAAAAAGTTTTCCTTTGGGTATATGTTTTGACTGAAGGACCTTCATGTGTACAGAATTATATTTAGCAACAAACAACAAAAGGCAATTTGGTTTTGTTGGTTTGCTTAGTGTGAATGCCTTAAATAGGCTTACCCAGGTGAGTGTGAGTAGTTGAATGTCTGTGAGTGATTCACTGAAATAATCGCAATAGACTCTTAAATAATAAATTTATGTTTTCCCCTTGGCTTGGCTCTTTGTTTGGTTCAAGGTAATTCTAGTTTGATAAATAAGAATGGTGGCTTTTTTGTTGTTGTTGACATGCTTTTTCTCTTGATTAGAAATGCATCAGAGTTTGATTGCAGAGTCGCTGCAGTCTATACAACTTAATAATGATACCGCCATAGTTTAACTTGTGGTTCAGTATAGTACATCTGTTTTCTGGCTTTTTTTGCTAGTTAGGCAAAATAAGAGTTCATCACTTGCTGAAAGTATCCTCAGTTCTGAAGGGTTAGTCTGATTTCTAAGTTTCTTCATCTTTAGTTGCAAGTCTGAAGAAAAAATGATGGCGATTTATAGGAGGGTAAACAGAATAACACATTTCATCTTTAATGCCATTTCAATTAAATATTATGCAAAGATTAGTTTTTGCTTATTTGCAGGTCAGGTATGAAAGCTATAAAAACATTATTTAAAAAATTCTAGGATGTGCCTACGTGAGTAACGCTGTAAATGGATACGGACTAAACTTTGTATAACATGTCAGGAAAAATCATATCTACAAACCTATTGCAAGCTTATAGTAAATTACTAGCATTATTTTCTTGTATGGCAATTCTCAAATGTTTGTGCTCTCTTGCAAGTTTTATTGCAAGCAGGTAATGAAGAGGGAAGGAATCCAATTGCTTTATGCACAAGGCGTACAATTCCTATGTATTAAGAGCAAAGGAAAGCTTTTGTTCAGTAACCATAGAGGCGTATATGAGCTCTAGTGAGTGGACTGGAAATTGCTTTTAAGTTAGAAGTGCTTTTCTCAAAATTATCTCAAAGATGTATCTTCAGCTTTCATAAGGCTCCTTGTACTGAAGGTAGGAAATACGAGTTAGAAATGCATTGGTAATCAGATGTGTTTTAAACAGACTGAGTTCTAGATTCATATGAATTTCTCATTAAAGTGGAAAATTGAGGAAAAAATTATGAAGGAGGATGGGAGCAGATAAGTGGACTGGACAGCTGATGAATCAGATTTTTGACAGTGACTGATACCTTGCTTGAGAGTAGGAGAGATTTTTACATTAGTAACTTATGACTGCTCTGACTGTAGTGTTTTTCTACTTCAGAACTATTAATCATGTGGCTTATGTCCTGCACTATGTATGCTACCCCTTTAAATGCTCTCACACAGTGTAAATGAGAATATGGTCGATGATAATCCTAAATGGTGGTGCTGAAATCTGCTAAATTATTTACATTATCACCTCGTAGTAGTGAATTTGGCAAAATTCTGCTTGTTTTTAAAGTACTTGTTGTGGTTTACATTTCTACTGGGTGTCATGTCTTTTAGAACGGTTAAACCCTTAAAATCTGTACATATGACGATAACTTGCATTAGGTTACAGAAGCAGAAAATGGAAAGTTGAATCTCCCATTTTTAAAGAAAAATAACCACAGTATTTTCACTGTGTGCTGGCACTTTTGAACCAGGCCTTACCAAAAAGGTTTGTTTCACGACTGTCAATTCCAGTATAAAATGCCCTCAGCTGCCTGTCAGAGGAGAGTATTCTGGGGACCAGGGATGTGCAGAAGAAATAAATTTAGATTGACCATAGGCCCTGGAATGTATGATCTTATTAAACCATGTTCTGAAAGGATACCAGTGTCCTTACTCATTTAACAAACTTGGATTATTTTCCTATTTTACTACAATAGTAATTAAAAAGAGGCAATGGGTTTGACTGCAGAGCAATGTATTTGATGCTAGATCTGAATATTCTTACTGTTTTATCATTCAAAGTGTAACACTTATCAGAAGACCGCATGTGTGTTGTCTGTTCTGTCAACCAAGCAAGCTGGTGTAAAGTTTTCCGCTCCCCTCTTGTCTTTCCCTGCCCTTCTTGTGGACCTAATAACCAGATGTGTTTGGGCACGGTGCTGAAAGCTGGGAAAGGACAAGCTTGTTTTGCAGAAAGGGAGCATCGGTGACAGCAGCTGTAGACCTCATAGCATCCTGTTACGTCTGTGAATTTAAAAGGTGTGTGGCAGTCAGTCATGGTGGTATTGACCCTCCTTTTTGTCTTGCCCATATAGAACTATATCCCCTATAGGCAACATCCTATGTACTATAGTCTTTGTACAGAGGAAGGAGGAGGATTGACTTGGCAATGCTTTCATTTCTTTTTTCTTTTTTTCTGAGGCAGAATGAATCACTCATTTAATGGTTATCTCCAAAAATAGCTGGCTGAAGAAAATTTGATGAAATACCCCCACTGACACACTGGACTTCCTACAGTATGTGATTTATGCTTCAGGTGTTACTTAATGTTCTTCACAATCCCATCTCCTGCAGACTTGCGGTCCAGGTTTCTATGAGAAAGCATTGCTGCCCATTCCAGGGACTTGGAGTTTACTTTTGAATGAGTCAGCTGCAAAACTGTAATACTCAGATTAAGATCGTCAAGGCTTGTGTATGCTGAGCTTCAATGGGAAAACTGAATTTGGGAATTCACTGTAGTTTGCAGGATGAGGTTTGTGTATAGGTTGATTCACTTGACTCATTTGCTCCTTGCATCTGTTTGACCAACTCTATAGAATGCCAGAGAAAGGGAAGAGAAAGTGGTTGTGAAGAAAATGTACCAACAGAGAAGTATTGCTGACTCTTAAGTGTGTATGTATGTCTGCGTGTGTGTGTGTAGTCCTTGAATGTACTTAACGAGGTGCTTGGAGGTTGGCTTGCTGAAATTAGCAAAACAAGAAATATAACTGTGCAAAGCTAGCAAAACTAAAATGATACAGTTATCAAAATACCACTACTCACCAACAACCCAAACACCAGTGTGTTAGGAACAGTGTTGTAGCCACAAATCCAAAGTACAGCGTCATATTGACTGCCGTGAAGAATGTGAACTCCATCCCAGCCAGATCCATACAGGCAATTAGTTTGCAAAATATACAGTATAAAGTACCTATCAGTTCCCTTGTCCTCGTCAAAGAAACATCTTTATTCACTAATAATTTGCTTTAGACTAACATATAAGAGAGAGAAACAAGTCTGTAAAATCAACTCTAGCACTTAAGGTGTGAATAGAGTAGTTAACACTGTTACTTGCTGATTTATTTGGTTTCATTTAACTCAAGAAAAGTATTTCACATAAATTAGATTGAACTAGAATGGTGTAACTAGTGGTATATTGAGGGCAATATATTGTGAGAGCTCAATAAAGGCTAATATTGATTTCTATGGAATGGAGCTTTCTTTTTTAATTTCAGACCTAGTAGAGAGCTTTTTTCTTTTTTTTTTTTGCTGGCCTAACCTGGTGTTCTTACCCATTTTTAAAAAATTAAACCTCAGATAACTTCTACTGTTGCACAAAATTACTAAAGAATCAAGTAGGGTGGCACAGTAATGCAACATTAAATGCAGGTTGCTGAGTTAAAAGATACTCTTTTATGATGGAGTGGAAAACTTTCTCATTCTGTGTTAATTGGGAAGTTTTTGACAATGGTGTTCTTTTCTTTAAGGATGTAGTCAGAATTGTAGCAGAATAAACCTCAAAACTTTGTCTTTTTCGTAGCTTTTCCATCAAAACCTGATAGACTAGATATTACCTTAAAATCTTAGAGCTGATATTGTGGATAAATGAAGAAGTTTGATAAGTGATTAACCCTACCATTTTCTAATGGTAGGGAAATGAGAAAGATGAATTAAATCACAGCATCTCTGTGAACTACAAGACTGGCTGGTGCAGCTTCCACTAATGAAGGCATCCTCTCAGTGTGAGATGAAAGTAGGCTTGTGCACTTGATTGCTTTAAAATCAAATAAGTTAGAGGTGACCTGGTCTTCTCTACTGTTGCCTGCTTTTGGATTTTGTTTGTGATGATTTGTTAGCACAAAATATTACAGTTGACCAAAGTGCAGTGTGGAGGTATATGGAGATTACCAGCATATAAATTTCTATCCAATAATTTCAAGCTAGTTGATTTACAGTGACAGTGTGTGGGAAATTAAGTGAAGGTCCAAATACTCATTTCTGCATTTCCATTTTAATTAAATAGGAAAGAGATCCTGCTTCTTATGTGCAGACGTAATTTCTCAGTTGTTCATTTTGGTAGAGGTAAAGTTATGAGTTCATAAATATTTTTAAATATTTGCTCTTTAGATACTGAAAGATGATTAATCTTGTTGTGTAATGACTACTTACAGATGTGTTATTAGTACCATACTGTCACATTATTGTTTTGTGGATGTACCTGCTACATGTGCAGCTATGCATGTACATGTACAGCTATAAAGACATAGCTTTATTTGGGTATAAAATTGGGAGTCAGTCATCACTGGATACTAAGAATTAAATGAGAGCAGGAGCTTGAAGAGGTAATTGTTTCCGTGATGGCACCTTTATCTGTTATCAACCCCATGCAAAAACCGTATTGAAGTAAAGGAAGACACTCTGCGATGCTCCGCCTTTGTCTGCCTAGCCAGTCATGACACTGTTAAAAAGTTGTTGGTTTGGTCAAGCATGGCTTCCTCTTGATGAAGCCGTGCTGATTCCTCCCACTAACATTCTTGTCCTTCATGTGCCTGGAAGTGGTTTCCAGGTTCGTTGTTCCATTGCCTTCCTAGGTACTGAGGTGAAACTGAGCAACCAGTTGTTCCCTGGGTCTTGCTTCTTGCCCCTGAAGATAGGAGTGATAGAAGAGTATACTTGAGAGGAAGGTTGAAAGGACAGCATTGGAAAATAAAACAATAAAAGATTATTATATCCCAGTTACCCGTCATCTACAGGATTGCAAAAATTTATAGTGCCCATACTGGATCTGAGTAATGAGTGTGTCCCTGCTTCTCTACTGAAAAGATGTGCTTTATAGGTGAAAATATTTGTAAGAGGTTGCAAGGTTAATTCTTTATTTGCCTCCTTAATTTGGCAAGAGTATCTAATACCTGCTGAACAAGGGGTAATTTAAATTACTTATTGTGGCTCTTTTCATAACAAGGACTCAAGTTTTTTTAAGTGAAAAATTCCAAGTCATGCTAGAAAATAAGCTGATCATGTGGAGGATATAAAATAATCAACTCCCTGGAAGCTTTTTCTGGCTTCAGTTTCTTTCAGTGATATTTGCAAACAAACTGTTTTCAATAATCTCAAAATAATTTAAGGCAGCAGACAGTGCTTGCTTTCAGTAGGTCTCCAACGTGAGAACAACCCTGAAGGGTAATGTAGTGGCCATTAGTGACAACTGTGAAAAATGGCCATGTAAGGCCTGCATATCAAAGATGTTTTGATGCTTTGCTGTTTGCAAGGACAGTATTTCAGAAGAATGTACTAGCGGCATAAAAATGATTTTGAATGAGAAGCTGTTAATACACGACCTGAAGTAAATATATCTAGGAATTGCTATAACCATCCACTTCGTTCACTAAACCCACATATATTACTAAGACAATCTTGAATGTCGTAAAAAAAATAGTAGCCCCAGTAACCTTGAAGGCTCCACTTGAAAATAAGTGCACAAAATTGTGTACCTGTTCCCTTCTACTTGCCTTTTTCATATCAGATTCTTAATGCTATTTTTAGTTTACCTAATGTTGCTTAGTCTCCAATTTTTAATGTGGTCTTATTCCAAAGGGCATAACAAGGAATAGATTATCTAGTACTGGTGTCAATACTTAAAAATAATTGCTGTGGGAGTCAAGGAGACTAGTAATAGAAACTGAGATGAATCTTAGTGCAGCAAGACTCCCAAGCATTTGTCATGCGATCTTGCATCTCTACAAAATGGTATTTTTTAGATAAAACACAACACTAAATTAAACAGTGAGTTTAAGAAATGTCACTGCCTTGTTATGCAGGCTTTTTTCCTGTTGCACACTTCTGTGCTCACTGAGTGCAGTACTTAACATTAACGTCTTGAAAGGCCACTCTCTACATAAAGCTTAGTCATGTATGAGTCCTACTGGGGCAAAACTGCTAAAAAGAAATTAAACATCACATTTCTCTTTATTATTTGAAATAAAATTTTCTAGTGGCTCCAGTCTGATTTCCTTTTTGTTCTTGTCCAAAAGTTTCAATACCTTGTTTATGCCAGAATTATATGGGCTGAAAGAGACCTCTTGAGGTTGTCTCCTCCAGACCCAGAAATACGTCATGATCTCTGCCACAGAACACTGAAGTAAGGCATTGCTTTTTGGTATATGTACTTCAGGTGGACCACAGTGCAGAATCCATGGGACTGAACAGAGAACAAGAATGTCTCAGGAAGCAGCATGGCAGTGAGGGTCATTTAGGTATTCTTAAGAATAATTGTGTGTGTGCAAGTTTCTTGTTCTAACTCATCCCACTGGTGCCAACCTTACCTAATTTATGCCTAAGTGTAGGTGACTTTAGAGAAGTCCCTGTCTATCATGGCAGACCTTAAGCACCAAACAAATGTCTTCTGAATTTGCACAAAAGCCTTCCTATGTGCCATGAAACATCTTAAACAAAGATAAGGGCATACCAAATGCTAGAATTGATTAAAACCTCAGACAGGAGGATAGGAAATTCCAGGAAATGGTGCTTGTTATGGCAAGAGAATGAGGGGAACAAAATAATATTGCAGGTAAAATTAAAGAGGAAGATTTTTTTGTTCTAGATAGCTGCTGAATATTGTTTTATGTGTCTGCTATTGTACAGATGAATTATAGATAAATGTTAGGTGACTAATGTGTTTTTTCATTTTTCAGACTGAAGGTTAGAATGTTGGTGAAAATTGTGTAGCTGTAAAGATGTTGAATGGTGCTTTAAGGAGAAATCTCCACCAAGGAAACAAAGGCAGTATTAATGGCTAGAAATATTTGCTGTACTAACAAGCTTGAAAATAATTTTGCAGCTTTTCCTAAAGTAATTAACTATGAAGTAACCTTAAAATCTAGTAGTTTACATACTGGGAAGGGGAGCAAAATGGGACAGAAACTGCTGATCAAGAAATAACAGTAATGATATTGGAAAAGGATATCGTAAGGGATCGTATTTTTATAGAAATTCGTATTTTTATACCTTGTATCTTCTTTGCCTTTCATATTTAGAGAGTGATGAAACAGGAATATGCATTCAATATTTATTGAAAATGTTCATTTGACAAAGCAGAGGACCTACGTAGATTATTCCTCCCATATTTTGAAATTTTTGGTTTAGGTAATAAGATTAATTTGCCACAGTAATAAGTACCAAATAAAAGGAAGTGCTATTTGAACTCTTTCTCTTTAGTTCTTATTACTGTATGTAGAAGTGTTTGGTTTCTGTGAAAAGTTTGTATTCAAAACTAACCTGTCAAGCTTTAAATTATTTCAAACTCATTGGTTTAGGTAGTTATCAGAAATCTAATACACTGTAATGAAAATATGCACATTTAATGTAATTCTAACAGTTTTTATTTTCCGTTGAAAGAAATCATTCTATACTCAGAATTTTTAAGCTGTTTGAGCAAAAGGAAAAAAAAGCCAGTTTCATGAAATAAAGGATTATGTAGAAATGCTTCTTTTTACAGCTTCTGTGACCCATAGTGTTTCTTACAGAGGTGGAGAAGACTCAAATGTGCAAGGTTTTATGGCACATTCTGTAATGAAGTACTCACTGTTAATTCTGATTAGTGTTTATAATAATAATTTTGTTGGTTTATGGCATATTTACTGATATATGGTCAGTTGTAGAAAACTTGATTTTGAATTGTCGCTTCAAAAAAAATCTTGATATGGTATCGTGGTTTTTTGGAGCATTTGGAATCAGTGTGCTATGCTCCAGATCATAAACGCAATGATGAAAGTCATAATACAGTATAGAATCAGGGAATTCATGGACTGTTTTTTCATCAGGCTATTTCCTAAACAGCTGGATCTTGAGCAAGATACCTAAAGTCAACCTAAGAACTTTTGGCAAGAAGGAGCAAGTATTTTTTTCTCTGAGAGATTAGCAAGGGTCTGATTATGTGTGTTGATACCTGTTTGTGGTAGCTGCAGAAATGGAGTTCGGTTCATTGGAGCTCTTTGCTGAAGGTTTTCAGTGGGGACTTGCTCATGCAAGAGGAGTGTCTGGAGTGTAACAGGCTTCTGTTCACTTGGGCTGCCTTTGCATACTCTTGAGTTTCTTCACTGATCTTTACAAACACCAGTCTCATTACTCTATCCCCCTTTTGCGGGAGAGGAAGAAAGTGTAGGATTACCTAAAACAGGAGATCTTTATATAATTGTGTTGAACTTTCAAGTTCTCTTAATGCTAAATACTAAGATTTAGTGACTTCAGCAACCCCAGGAGCCTCCATGACCCTGTAAAAGCCATGTTACGTGTGTGATAAAGATGTGAGTGAAGCAGGTTCTGTTGGTGTCAGCCCAGTGTCCAGCCTGACAGTGTCCTCCCACTGTTATTGGGTAACCTCTTCTAGTTAAAGGCTGTACTCATTGATCAACCAGTCCACTGCGGGGTTTTGTGATAAGTATGGAGCAAAGGCATATTAAATGCATGTGAAAAAATGCATTTGTCATGTCACTACTATAAACCAGTTGGTGTTCATTTTAGAAATTGATGTTTTGATGGATTCAGGGGATCAGCCTGATACTGGTGTGAGAAGAACTATAAACAGATATATGAAGTAATTTTCATAATCAAATTTCACATCAATACCATCATACATTTTGAAGTCTCTAGGCAATAAAAGACTAGGGGTTCCCTTTTCAGAAGGAGAAGAATGCTGTTATTAGCCTTCAGGTTTATAAAGGAAAAGATCATGAACTCAGGTTGAGTGCATCAGTGCTCAACATCTGTAAATTCTGCATGTTCTGCAGATGTTCTTTGCAGAAAGGTGAATTAATGTCATTAGTACACTGCTAATTTTTAAATTTAAGCTTTTAAAAACTTTGGTTTTTTCTCTTTAATATTGCAGAACTGTGTAGTTTGGTTGCTGAAATGAGCTGATAAATTATAGACAGCTTTTTGCCTACTGCACAATATGCAGTAGTTCAGTTTAAGACTTCAGCTTATTTTTAAGCTATCCTCGAACTTAGATTTATTTAAAAATTTACTACATACCAGTGAAAGTACAACAATAATTTTTTACATTCATGTGCCATGTCCCTTTTGACCATAACTGCCACATACTTCATTACAACTCAAATTCATTATGATAGACAAATATGGAAAAGGGCTTTTACTTCTGATACTGAAGCAGCGTCTTTAATGAGAATTTTTTGAGCACCGAATCTTTTCAGACATGTTACTTGTGTTTATTTTTTTTCCCTTACAAGCCACAGAAGAAAGAGGATCAGCAATCAGAAGCTAAAGCAAGTCCAAAAAAGTCATCAGAACCCACTATTGACCTTTTAGGACTTGGTAAGCAATGCATAATTACTTAGTTTTAAATCAAACATAGATATATAATTTTATATTTTAATCTATATACTTTTATTTTCTCTGTGCTTACTGATAGATGAATTTGAAAACCATAAGATTGCATGCATGAATTTAAAACTATAAAGGAAAATGCCATGGACATGTGGGTGTATCAGTACTTATGTTTTGCTAGGGAGAGTAATGAGCTCCTGTGGGAAGGGGAGTTTATCAAAGTGATCTTCGAAGGCCTCATGGATTGTAGTATTTCATTGTTTATGGTACAAGTGCACTTTTTAATGAAAATGCTGAGGTCATCTGAATTATGTATCTGTAAAATACATTATATCATACAATTCCTGTATTAGTTAAAAGAATGGTAAACTGTCAGACTGTAGCTGACTAATACCTTGTATAACTTCAGTATATTGGGCATTTCAGTGTTCTGTACTGACTGCGACCATCATTCATTTTTATCTAATACACCTTTTTGTTTTCTGACTGGCAGGTAACTATGGATTGTCCTGTAAACAAACTAGTTTCTAGTAAAATAATTTAATTTACACTGCCTGCCTATACTGTTGTGTATAGGCCATATTCATAAAATATGTCTTTCATTTATTTCGTGTTGCTCTAAATGTGTTTTTTCCATTTGATAGAATCTTAAAATGGAAATGGAAGAATAAAATATTACAGTAACTCTTTTTATTTCCTTTTGATATTCAGCGTTAGGAAAATTTTCTACAAGTTGTGAGTGGATAATAAGAGTATTCACTTTATATCAATGTGATGGTTATTCTTAATTCTCTACATAATTTCTACATGATATTGGAGGAGGCTAATAAGTCTTTTAAATGTAATTCTGAAAACTTCACTTTGTAGGAAAACATTTTGGTTTTTTTTTAACTTTTTGTTTCAAGGTATGAATAATGTGACAAAACAGTAGATGTCTTCCCTGTTTTAAAATTTACACTCTCACCCGAAATAGATGTTATTTTCCCTCTGATGTAGAGCTAACTGTAAAATACCATTTTTGCATGGGTTATGTGTATGTTGTCCATATCTCATTCCAAGTAATCTGCTACTATAAGCATGCAAATCTTAATTAACACTGTAGAATGAATGTTGAATGAGCCTATTTAAAAAAAAAAAGTAATTTAGACTTGATGGAAAGCTGATTATCCTTTATTTTCCTTTAGCAGACCAACCTAATTAAAAACTAAAATTTAATCAATATGTGATTTTGAGATTGCTAGGCTTCTGTACTCTTTTGGTCATGATTTGAAAAGTATCTTGGTAACACTGTTTTATGATACAATAACGAACTCGGATTACATTGGCTAACTTGAGATGTAGTGTGCAATGAAAATAGCATTGTAATTGGTGTTCAACAGCTCTGCTTCTTCAGTGAGATATAAAAAGGGCAAAGTTTATAATATGTTTGTTAAAACCCCATAATTTTAGAGGAGGGAACACTTAAAGATCTTTTAAATAACAAATTGAAAAGCAGTGTAATAAGCCAGTAGCACTTGGAATCCACTGAGCTGCAAATGAGATATGTGTTAATGAGAGCAGACCTGCATATTTCATTTGAAGAGTTGTCTTTTAATTAACACAGGCAATGGAAGACTTCAGATAGTATTAAAAGAGAGATCACATCAACTCAATATATCATAGAACCATAGAATAGTTCAGGTTGGAAGGGGCCTCAAATGACCATCTGGTCCGAGGAGTCCATGGGAAGGGGAGTGTAGAGGTTATCCAGCATCCTGTCTGGGCACAGCCTGCAAACCTCCAGTGATGGGGACTCTACCACATCTGTGGAGCAGTTCTAGTAATTGATCTCACGGTAAAAAATTTCTTTCTTATGTTGACAAACTTGTACCTGGTGCCCCCTGTCTTCCCTGCGTGGCTCCGTGTGTTGTGAAGAGAGAGGCTCTGGCCTCTTTGTAGCTGCCCTTTAAGNGCCTCAAATGACCATCTGGTCCGAGGAGTCCATGGGAAGGGGAGTGTAGAGGTTATCCAGCATCCTGTCTGGGCACAGCCTGCAAACCTCCAGTGATGGGGACTCTACCACATCTGTGGAGCAGTTCTAGTAATTGATCTCACGGTAAAAAATTTCTTTCTTATGTTGACAAACTTGTACCTGGTGCCCCCTGTCTTCCCTGCGTGGCTCCGTGTGTTGTGAAGAGAGAGGCTCTGGCCTCTTTGTAGCTGCCCTTTAAGTACTGGCATACTGGGATGAGTGTTCCTGAGGCTTCCCTTCTCCAGGGAGAAAAGACTGACCTCCTTCAGTCTTTCCTCATAGAGCAGGTCCTGCAGCCCTTCGGCCATCTTCATGCCTCTCCTTTGGACCCTCTCCATTCTGTGTCTGTCTTGAACTGGGGGGCCAGAATACAGATACAGACTCCACGTGCAGCCTGGGAAGTGCTGAGTTGATGGGATAATCACATCTTTGCCTCAGCAAGTAACACCCCTGTGGATACAGCCCAGAATCCCACTCACCTTTTTTTGCTGCAGCGATGCGCTGCTGATTAAAATGTTTGATATGTCATATCAAATAATATTAAAATGGATATGATTGCTTAGCTTGTTCTTCTTACTGTGCGGACATGTTTCTAATGAGGATTCATTCTCTTAGGACTTCATTTCTGCAAGTGAAGAATAGTACTAGCTTTTAGTAGGGCAGCTCAAAATCACTTGTGATAGCAGGTTAAGTAATTTTAATGGATCAGAATTCATGCTAGAATAATTTTGGCTTTCAGAACAGCCCAGCTTCTTCACAAAGTATTTTCTTGAGTAACCCCCAGTGCTAGCTTTGGGTATGGTGTTAGTCTCTGGGTCATTGTTCTGTATATCTCAGTTGGTTTTGTAGTAGCAACCTCATCAGAAGGTAAACTTCCTTAGATAGGACTTACCCTATGAAAATTGGAGCTAGACAATTTTCTAAAAATAAACTCTCTTTTACTTTTCTTTACAAATTGCAAAATTTTCAAGATGATATGCCTTGGCAAATTGTACCTTTAAATCTGGTAATAGGAGAAGAGGCATAATAGCCTCAGTGACTGTACTATCATATTTGTGTTTGTTCTGAGCCCTTCTAAAAAGATTCATGTAGTTCCCTTGACTTCCTGATCAGGGAGTTGTTATTGAGATGCTGTTTAGATACTCATTTTTTGATGATGCAACAACATTCATGGGTTTTAGCTTTTTGATTCAGAATAGATTTTAGTTCAGAACTCCACACACAGAAAGGTGGGGAAATGGACATGTACAAGCTAAATATTGTTATGATCTCTACAAGCAGTAGTGTTAGTGTTCTTGCTGTGCAACCCCAAATTCCTTCCCTCTCTTCCCAAGCAGTGGGAAATAACAGCCTGTTTCTGTAGGCCAAGCCTGAAGCTGCTGTTTTAGTCATCTCTACAGTTATTTGGATCTTACCCATGCTGGAAGAATGCCCTGTTGAAAATGTGGAGACCTAAAGTTGACACTAAAATCATCAACACAGGATTTTATAAAATGAATTTTTAATAGGGTAATTATAGGACACATTCTTCAGTTTGAAAGTCGCAGTTTGTAAACCACAGTTCTTCAGCACTTAAGTGATTGGCGGTGCTGTATTTTCATCTCTCTGGTGTTAACCTTGTGCTCCATCCTCCTTTTTGGCTTTTTTTCTTACAAGGTAGATGTCTCCACTTGTGCCAGGTTGATGTAAATGATTTCTTAATATTTTGTAAAAAATGGTGTGATAGCTGTGTACAAATGTGGAATATTGGAATGTTACACACCCATCTTGGGATCATTGTGTTAGCCAAGGTATGCCACTTAGAAATTACTTCAACATATAGAGAAATAAAGGAGGAAAAAATAGTATTTCTAAATTATATTACCTTACAGAATTAACAGAAAGAAGAAAAGTGCATTTTACATATTCTGCATCATTTGCCATGTTTAGATGTGCCCTTCATAAAATAAACAATTGTATATTCTGGATTAACCACTGTAGTTACAATGAATGACTAAAGAAAAGAGCTATATTATGTTGTTATTTATTGAATTTGATGTGTGGGGCATTCATCTGGCATGGTTGGAGATAAAGTATGATATGCTAAAATCTGCTTGTTTGCTTCTGCATGGGGAATATTCTCTGAAAGAATTGTGTGAAGTTTAGAGAGGTTAATCGTGATACGAAATGTAGCTGAATGTTGCATAACTGAGAAATGTACTTTTGTCGGTACTGTTGGGTAAGTACCAAAGCAGCATGGTTGGTCCTAAGTTGGAAAGTTACATTTAAGAAATAGTAAAGGTACATTCATAAGTACATAAATATCATATATGCAAATATAGATCATAGACTCCTAGAATCGTAGAATAGTTTGGGTTGGAAGGGACCTTTAAAGGTCATCTAGTCCGACCCCCTTGTCATAAGTAGGGACATCTTCAACTAGATCAGGTTGCTCAGAGCCCCATCCAACCTGGCCTTGAATGTTTGCAGGGGAGGGGCAGCTACCACCTCTCAGGGCAACCTTTCACAACTCTAATTGTGAAAAATTTCTTTCTTATATCTAATCTGAATCTATCCTGTTTTAGTTTAGAACCATTACCCCTTGTTGTATCACTACAGGCTCTAATGAAAAAGTCTGTCCCGATCTTTCCTGTATATCTTTAGATACTGGAAGGCTGCAATAAGGTCTCCCTGGAGCCTTCTCTTCTCCAGGCTGAACAACCCCAAATATCTCAGCCTTTCCTTATAGGAGAAATCCCTCTGATCACCTTCATGGCCTTTCTCTGGACCTGCTCCAACAGGTCCATGTCTTTCCTGTGCTGGGGACTCCTGAGCTGGATGCAGTGCTCCAGGTGGGGTCTCACCAGAGTGGAATAGAGGAGTAGAATCCCTTCCATTGACCTGCTGGCCATGCTGCTTTGGATGCAGCCCAGAATACAGTTGAGTTTCTGGGCTGCAAGTGCACACTGCCTGCTCGTGTCCAGATTTTCATCCTCCAGGGTCCATAGGTCCTTCTCTGCAGGGCTGTTCTCGATCCATTTGTCCTCCAGCCTGTAGTGATAGCAGGGATTGCCCTGATCCAGTGCAGGACCTTGCACTTGGCCTTGTTGAACCTCGTGAGACTTGCATGGCCCCACTTCTTGAGTTTGTAAATATGTTAACATTTATATTATTACTGCAATGTTCAGATTATGCTTAGGTAAGCAATATATCTACCCAAAATGAAAACATGTACAACCACTTGAGGCATACAGCATTACTAGCTTTCTGGCTTTCCACATTTTATTTTCTTAAGTGTTATGTAGCAATTGCCTCCCTATGAATGCTTTTTCACTTCTGCAAAGGTTTTAGCAGTAAATAAAATTTTACTAATACATTAAATAACTCTGCAATAATTTCGGCCAGACAGACCTTGTTTGCATTTTTACCCCAGATTTTTGTTGGAACTATTGACCTATTTCTCTCAGTTCTGCCTTTCTAGTAATTTGGTGTAAAAAATAACCATATGCATATTCTCTCTATTGCAAGTCTTGGTATGGCTGTCATAAATGATTGTATGTATAAAAATACATGGCTGCTTAGTAGCAAAGTTCTTGGAAATAGTTTGGTCCATAAAAAGTGAGTTTCAGAAATGCAAAGTTTAAGATCAAGTCTGCTTTTTTGCTGTTTCCTCTCCTGCTGTCCCTTTGAAGCCCTTCTGCTGGTCATTCTCACTCTTGGTGCAATTAAATATACCAAGGAGTGATGATGTAAATGAAAGCTATGATTTGTATGAATAACAGAAGACAGCACTGAATTGGAAATTGGCATGTCAGGGGTTAATAAAATATATACAGAAAAAGAACTGTAAAGGTAAACTTCACTTTATTATTAAACTCTTCATTAAATTATTAAATACATCCTGGTAAATAGTTCTTATTTCTGCTATCAAACTGAAACAAGACTTCCTAGTCTGAAATCAGAAGCATCATCTGCTATTACAGTGGGGCAGACAGCAGTCAGATATTATCTGTAATATTGTCATAAATTGTAAGAAAAGAAGTTTCGGAACCACACCTCGGGGCAAGGGTGAAGAACAGCATTTATTGACTCCTCACATTCCCTTCTCTGACTGAGCATGGAAGCTCTGCCTTGCATCTGCTCTCATTGCAGTGGTTTCTGCTACATCTAACATTTCATTCCTAGCTATGGATGGGTTCTCCAGAAAAGTGATGGAAGTACTGTTTATCAAAAGCTAATTGCTTCAAAATAATCCTGTGATGGTTGAAGCTATAAATTTCTCAAAATATTCAGACAGGCCCAAGTAACTTATTCTGATTTTTACCTGTTCCCTGGAAAGGCTACAGCTGTGTTTCCTTCTGTCATATACACACCACCTCTTCTAATCAGGTTTTAATGGTAGGTGGCACAAGTTGAATTAATAGTGGTATACTGAGAATAAATTAAAACTCAGAACTCTGCTGGAGTATCTTTCATATATTACGGAAGTATTTTAAAATGAGGAGGGAAAGGAGGAAATACATCCTAATCCATGACTTTGTGTGTTGAAGTTGAGAATATCCATAATCTCTGTATAAGAACTGTGAATTATTATGTTGAAAAACAAGTCTATACATGCCTGCATGCAAATATATTTAAATGGGGACACCAGTATTGCTACAAGTAGTAAACTGGAGTGAAAACACAGGTTTTTTCTATTTTCTGAAACTTAGTTCTTTCATTAGGGAAGGGGGAAGGTTTTTAGAGTCTCTTTTAAATAGATACAAATATTCCAACTATTACATTTTGAGAAATCAGTAAAATAGGATCATCTATTAATACTATTCATACAGGCTTAAAACAGTACTGTAAACAGTAATTCAAAATGTCTGGTTTCTGCACCAGTGGAGACAGGAAGGTATTTATTCAGTAAGAGGTGAAAGGCATATATGTATTACCAAATAACATTCTTACAGAACCAGTCTAGCAAAAATCTGGGTTTTCGTAATATTAGTTTAAAAGCAGCATATTAAATACTTGAAAAATACTATATTTTTGCAAATGTGTTCTGTCATGAATGTTCTAAATATGTGAATGCTTGTTTTAAATTATTGCATTTAAATTTTCAGTCTTCTATGTTAAACGCCTTTACATTCAGGGAAGTTAAACTACTCTGGAATATGACAAGAGAGATATTTTTTTAATACATGTGCCTGACTGAGAAAAGGAGAACATTAAATTATTAATTCCTGACAGTCCTTTTGCTTGAAAATTATGCACAGTTCATTCCTAAATTTATCTGAAACAGTGAACCTTTGGGGAGATGTTTTTGGAACTGCCAGTCTGCAGAATGACCTCAAAAAAAGCTTGTGCTTAAATGGCCAGTATATCTATTTACACACATCTCAAAGCACTAATGTGGATGGAATGGTGCAGCAGATTATACAGATGGTCATTTTGCTCTCCACTGGCTTCCATTCATCAGAAATAAGGGAAGGGGGAGACCTTTGCATTAAGGTGTAAGAGCTCTGTCATAATCATATCTGAGTTTGTAACTTTGCTTTTCAGAATCATTGCAACAGCAATTCCCCAGCAAAGTGAAATCACAAAAGAGTAGTAAAACTGACTGAGGTGGCTACTTCACATTCCTCAGGCCACTCACTTTTTACTCTGGTTAGAAGATCTAGTAGTGTCAACTCATTCCCATGGCCACCTCGCCTCCATGGAAGGCAGACAGAAATGAGAAGGCATCTGTCATGGTTTGACCCCAGCTGGCAACTAAGCCCCACACGGCCACTTACTTCCCCCATGGGATGGGGAAGAGAATTAGGAGGGTAGAAGTGAGAAAACTCATGGGTTGAGATAAAAATAGTTTAACAGGTAAAGGAAAAGCTGTGCGTATAAGCAAAACAAAACCAGGAATTCGTCCACCACTTCCCATGGGCAGGCAGGTGTTCAGCCATCCCCAGCAAATCAGGGCTCCATCATGCTTAACAGTGACTTGGGAAGACAAACCTCATCACTCTAAAAGTCCTCCTTCTCCTTTCTCTTCCCACTGCTTTATGTACTGAGCACGGCATCATGTTTAGGGTATGGAATATCCCTTTGGTAGTCGGGGTCACCTGTCCTGGCTGTGTCCCTTCTAACTCTTTGTGCACCCCCAGCCTCCTCGCTGGTGGGGTGGGGTAGGGAGCAGAAAAGGCTTTGACACTGTTCAAGCACTGCTTGGCAATAATGAAAACATCCCTGTGCTACCAACCCTGTTTCCAGCACAAATCCGAAACAGCGCGCCATACTGACTACTGAGAGGAACATTAGCTCTACCCCAGCCAAAACCAGCACAGCATCTCTGGGTAGTGTTCTTCTGAATGGGTTGTTTCAGAATGCAGTCTTACGATATTAGTAGCAGTTCTTTCAGTGTACTGTGATCTAGGGTTTTTGGAATACTGACCCTCCTGTGATGTATAAACAGCTGTGCTAGTCATGGCAGCGTTTCTTTTGCAGAGAAGGTTTTGACTTAATTCAGCTAGTTTGTTCTACCAGAGAAGTCTGACTTCTGAGATTGGATAATTTTAGATGTAACTTCTTATATTGCCTATAAAAGCATTCTTAAACTTGCTGTTGGGACTATACAGTCATTATAAAGTTCAGCAGAATCTAGAGTTACGTTTGTATTTGTCAAGCCCTATGTAATGGCAACCCACTTGTGATATGCTTAGGTATAAATTTATTAGCCAATTCGTACCACTTATTCTTGAGCAGCTTAAAATCAAAAGAGAAATGGTGGCTCTGTTCCTTAAAAACACTTTTGTGAAATTTTTGTCCCTCTGTCTTTTAAAGTACTTTCTTGCAAATTCTCTTTAAAGCATAATTCTCCAGCCTTTTTTTTGTCCTGCATGCATCCACTTTCACCTACATCAGTAAATGTGTTCATGTGTTAAAGTGGCTTACAGACATCAAGGGTGTGGAAGTTAATTCTGCTCAGAGCGAGAGCCATGGGTTCTTATGGATAATTAGCTCAGTGTGCCTGGAAGGTGTGTTCATATGGAGCTATAGAATAAAGTCTGTGCAAAGTACTTTTTTTGAAAAAGGGGGAAGAATGGACTTTTTCCCTAATGCAGAATTTATTTATGTACTCTTGAGTAAATTAGCATATCAAGAATAACTTCATGAATTCTAAAATGCAAATTTTAATTCAGGAGCACAGATGAGTGTATTTTTTCTGATACATGGCTACCAAATTCGGACCTTTCAGTACGATATCTATTTAAATGCTTACTAAAAATGTTGCTGTGCAAAGACTCCTGAAAAATGAGTAGTGTGTACTGCTAAGTTGGTGTGCTTGTCCTTAGGGAAGTTTTAAGTGTTTTGGTTTGTCGTTGTTTGCTCTTTGTTTGTTTTTTTTTCTGAAGGACATTAATGTGCCATCTTCTTTGGGAAAGATGTCTTTACAAAATCTGAACAATATCACAGTCTGAAAAATATCTCAGAAATTGAGCACATCTTTGATGGGGGCAGGGTAGGACAGAATAGACAGCTTTAATTATTCTCATGGCGTTAAGATATTAATAATTTTCACTTTAAAAGGGATTCTTTTGCTTTTTTAGATGGTCCAGCTGAAGCATCTGTTACAAATGGAGGCACTGCTGCTGTCACAGCACTGAATGATGACCTGGATATCTTTGGCCCAATGATCTCTAATCCTTTACCAGCAGCTGCAGTACCTCCTGCTCAGGTAAAATTTAATAAGTGTATTTAGCTATATGTATGTATAAATATGTGCATGCACATGTGTCTTTTCCTTCAGGGGATTGTTCCTTCACACAGAAGGAATGCACACTTCTCAGCATATTTTAAGCATCTCATGGCTGGAGATGCTTAAACTGTAACACCGGTATTTTTCTCACCTCTTCAACCTTCTGCACTGCTTGGATATAGAAGTAGATGGTGTGGTCTTTCCTTCTGGTTATCCAGCTAAATTGGATTCTGTCTTACCTTGATGATGGTAGTAATGTTTTCATTTATATTCTTTTGTCTCGTTCTTTTTTTAATAGGTATTGCTGAATATAACTTTATGTTCTCAGGTTATTGGGCATCAAGTCATCCTTTTTAAGACCTCTTACTGCTTTGAGATGCTGATATTTAGGAAAGGCTGCAGCAGATGCCTCTCTCTTAGACCTGCTAATAATCTGGGGTCTGAGGTTTCATACTCAAAATCAAGAATGGATAGCAAGAAAAATTAATATTGCTACCTGGGCTGATCTGTCTTTTGTCTCATCTTGGAACTTGTATGTCTTGCTTTCCTCAAGGGAGAGTAGCATAACCCCTGCACCTGGCCTGCTCCTTCTTGATAGTCGTGGTGGTTTGGAAGCAAACCCATCGCCGTGCCTGTTGTAGCCTGGAAAGGCAGCTTTGGGACACACAAAGAAACTGCTTGAAGCTACAGATCTCTTAAAGTAGCTGTCAGACTCAAAGAGCAAGGTGTTAGTGATGGAGATGTGCAGGCTTCCTTAACCCAGACTGGCTTCTGAGAGGGCGGTTTTGGAGGAGTGCTGGGCTAACTTCCTCATCTGGGGCATCTTTTTATGGTCGTTCAGAAGCTTGTTTTTGTGTAGGGCTTTCTGTCCGACTCTGCTGAACCAGAAATTATTTGTGTGTATTCTTGAATTTATGATTTGGGACATGTGATCTGTACTTGTTTCTCTTCATCCATTAGTTTTCATAGTGTGTACAATGGAAGGGATAATGATGAAAGGGAGTTCTGAGTGCCTCAAAGCATATACATGTTATTCAGCAGATTTTATTATCCTTTACTCTCCCTTCCCCTGCCTGCTGCTGAGGGCTGACTTTGTGCAACATGCTAGATAGGGTTTCAGAGACTGAAACCACTTTTTAAACATAATGCTACAGATAGAGCAAACTTCCCACCACACCTTAAGCTACTCATAAACAGTGAGAGAAATAAGATGTATATTTGCACTTAGATGCGGACGTGTTAGCTAAAATTACAAAGGAAAGTGCTGGTGTAGATTTTCTTGACTCTTGTGGAAGTCTGGTCAAAGTACCAGGAAAACAGCAGTATTTGAGTGCTTGTTGTCTGCTATTCTAATGCCTTATGTCAAAATTGATCCCTGTAGAGCTAGATGTGAAAAGCAGTAACCCATTTCTAGCTTCCCTGAGTTTTTAATTATTTTAATTTGGGTGTAGATTGAGTAAATTCAAATCTAGAATAGTGAAGTTTTCACTTGGCCCCAAAATAAACAGGCCAGTGGTAGTATTGCACAGAATGGGTAGCACTGAATTCTCGTTTTCCCCCTTTCCCACCTTTCTGATACTGGAAATGATGACTTCTGTATGTAGTTACTGTGTGCCCAGGAGAAAAGAGCAGCCTGAGAAAGAAGAGAAGAGCCTTCTTTTGTTTCTATTCCGTGAGCATGTGATGTGACCTGCTGGTTAAAGAATGATTTAGCTGTAGAATGCAGGAAATCTAAAAGAAGGCTGAATATTTAAGAGTGAAAAAAAGCAAAGTGATGGGTGATACCCTAGATAATGATGACTAGTGATGGGTTAAATAATGGAGTGGCTGCTAAAGCATACTGAATTATATGTATATGTAACATTTTAAATGCATTTCTATGATAAAGATTTGGTCACTGGACCTTCTGTGAGAGGAATGTTTTGACATGTTGTTTATCTTTGTGCTAGCTTGTAGGCTAAGTATGGTACTTACTAAATTGATCAAAACGTGGTAGAAAGGTTAATACTATTCTCAATATCAGTTAAGTATTGCCTTGTTTATGTACTAGAAAGCATGAGTATATTCACTTGCTGTAAACAAACCTGTCCAGATTTTTAGTGACAATTTTCTTTCTTCTGAGTGCTGTAATCAGGAGGAACAAACAACTCTCAGCAAGCATTTTTTTATCAAGCACATGATCCTTATGGTGTATTGCAAGATTAATTCTTGGTTATCTTCCATTTTTAATCAGTAATCTCAAAGAAAATATAATCAGATAATCTCTACAGATAAGAGACAGGAACATGGGTAGGTAGCAGAAGACAGGTTTCTGATGGTGATTACATGGGTTGCTTGGTGAAGTGGGGCAAAGAGAATATCATTCTGTTTTGCTTCAGCATTATCAAGACCTTGTACGCGTTCTGTTTCAGAATGCTGGTGTCTAGTCTGGGAACTGAGGCTGGGCAGGAGGTGAGGGTTCCTCTCATTTGGCAGTGCTATGAGTATTTCATAAGATCTTTCACCTTGCAACACAGATAAAAGTTGTATGGGATTCAGAGAAGAGTTTGGAGAATACAGGAGGCTGGAAAGAGTGCCTTATTATGAGGGGGTTGAAGGACTTGGTCTGTTTAAATTTCTTGAAGTAAACAAGAGGTGTGATTACAATGTGAAATTATTTTGTGCGAGGCTGCAGTTGGTAAAGTGGGTATGAACTCAGATCAGCCATTGAGTAACCCTAACATTCAGTTCCTGTGCTTGAAATTGGAAAATTTAAAGTAGGAATCCATGGCCAAACCTTAACTTGAATTTGTTTGAATATCTATTAACAGAATGTATTGAAATTTTAAAAAATGAAGTAGAAGAAGGAGATCAAATGTGGAATAGTGTGGCTTGCTTTCTCACTGAGATATTTACCATTATGTTCTGCATTGTAGATGTGTCTGAGGTGCCACAGTGGGATTTGAGAGCTTTTCTTCTGAAAAAGAATGGAATTTAATGGTGCTCCTCAAACTGATCTGTATGACCCTTGAGTTTTCACAGGATTGCTTTTCTTCTCCAGTTTAACCTGAAAGGCAGCATTTAGTGCTAAATGTACTCTGCTTTATGGCTCTGTGGAGCACAGAAATGTCTGTTTGAATGTTTTATTATGAGACTGAAACAACATGATGTCTGCAAAACTTAGGATTTATGTCCATTGTCATAACCAAGACGTTTTTCAAGTGAAAACAAAAGCATTTGTTTCTCCTTTTTCAAATGTGACTTGAGCATTGATGATCATGTGCACTTTGACTCTGCTTTCAGATATGTGTCTTTATCACAGTTTCCAAAGACATTTGAAATGTTTCTTCCCACTGTTCTGTATAGCTGGATGCTAATGCAAACTGTTGAATTTGTAAAGGACTGGTAAAGAACAATATGTGACAGAGAAATTTTTTTTATAGAATTTTGCCCATTAGCAAACTCAGGGGGATTTAAGAAGAGTTACCTTAAGCAGCTCCTACAGTAGAACTAGATAAAAGGAATGTCCTAAAAATTATGCATTATTCATGGCCACAGAAAGGAAATAAGAACATTTCATTTGTTTGATGATGTTTTTTCATGTAAAGTGGGCCTAACTAAATTATAGGTATTAGAATAGGGTTTCTTGCCAAACATTGTATAGGAACTGAGCAAAGGTCTAGGATTTTCACTTATACTTAAAACAATTGCCTAAATTGTTTTAGCCAGATTTTAATTTCAAATTTTGTATGGTATGTCTTCCAGCAAAAGTGTGTTCTTCATTCTTCAGTGAAATTTGTAGGGAGGAAGAGAAGGGGAGGACTGTGAGGTATTAAGTTTGGAAGTATTAATTCAGTGAAATATTTAATGTAAGTCTTTCTCCAAGCAGGATACTAAAATCCAGTCAACTTAAATTTTTTTTGGTTTTGTGTGTGTGTGTGTCTGTGTGGGCCTGATTAGAATTGTACTGTACTGGGATTGGAGAATCAGTTCAGTGGCTACAAAAGTGTATTTTCATAGAGATGATGCATGTTTTTCATGACTCAAACCTGCCAAACTTTAATGTAAAGTGGTGGCATATTTTAGATAAATAGATTTTCATAAATACTTGTTTTTCCTTGAGGTCAGGTGTGTGTACCTAGCATGGTTGCCGTAGATCGGCAGACAAGCTTCAGCTTGTTAATGAATTTTGGTGATGTTAATGTGTCAAAGTCCTCAGATTTTATGTAAAAACAGGTTGTTTCAGAAGTTTGCTTTGTCATGAGTATTATTTAAGCAGGGTCTTACTGGAGAGTTACTTACTGGAGTCCTCTTCCAATATGATCAGTTGAAATATTTGTAGCTTCTGCTTATGTTTATTTTACTCCTGTCTGTATTTTCAGGTATCTGAAAGCAAAAGTTTCATTCCTTCAGATGGAGTTAGAGCAATTGCAAACATGACTACAGGCTGGGCAGTAAGTGGGTTGAGAGCAGCCCTGCAGAGAATGGGGATGCTGGTAGATGAAAATCTGAATATGACCTGGCAGTGTGCACTTTCAGCCTGGTAACCAACAGTGTCCCGGGCTGCATCAGGAGAAGTGTGACCAGCAGGTCAAGGGAGGTGATTCCCCCCCTCTGCTCCGCTCTCATGAGACCCCCCACCTGCAGTGCTGCATCCAGCTCTGGGGCTACCAACATAGGAAGGACATGGACCTGATGAAGCAGGTCCAGAGAGAGGCCACAAAGATGATCAGAGGGATGGAGCACTGATCCTGTGAAGAGGGGCCGAGACAGCTGGGATTGTTCAACCTGGAGAAAGAAGACGGCTCTGGAGACACCTTATAGTGACCTTTCGGTATTTGAAGGTGGACTACAGGAAAGATGGGGAGGGACTCTTTTTCAGGGAGTCTAGTGACAGGACAAGGGAAGATGGCTTCTAACTGAATAAGGGTAGGTTTAGATTAAATATTAAGAATAAGTTCTTTACTGTTAGGGTGGTGAGACTCTGATACAGGTTGCCCAGAGAAGTTGTGGGTGCCCCCATCCTTGGCAGTGTTCAAGGCCAGGTTGGACAAGACTCTGAGCAACCTGATCTGGTGAAAGGTGACCTGCCTAAGTCAGGGAGTTGGAACTTGATGATTTTTAAGGTCTCTTCCAACCCAAACCATTTATGAATCTATGATTATACTCTCTTTGATGCTTTAAATGCCTTAGGTGGAGCACAGTGGAAGAGCAGGCATCATACTCTGGAATCAGAAGGAGTCAGCTGAACAGAGTCTAGAGGAACAGAAATATATTTTGAGTTCTAGAGAAGGGAAATCTGAAGAAGGAGTTAAAATGGCACTGCAGGGAAGATAAATGTTTTCAAGCCTAGACAAGGATGATGGCAAAGGAAACACTGTGTTGCTTGTTGTGAGTACTGGACATGCAGCAAAAAATAAAGTTGAAATTTTAATCTTATTGTAAGGTTAATTATGTTGTTGGATATGATCTGAGAAATTGATAGAAATCTCAGTCTGACTTTTTCAGATATTGCTGGTAATTCCTAAAAGCAAGAGAACAGATGAGATTTCTTAGTGTTTTTCTTTGTGAACTGAGTATAGTTGAGTGCTCATTTCCTCATCAGTTATTACCAGGAAATAACAGTTGATTATTTTTAATGGAACTGGTAGATGTCTAAAAACAAAATATGCAAAATCAAAACCAGGAAGAGTTGAAATAAACATCAAGTCCATTTAGAGTGCAATGATAAAAAGGGTAAAAACTGTATACACAATTTAAGATCTTAATAATGTACTTAGTACTTTGCTTACATAAGAATAATTATGTGCTAGGCTGTATTTTCCCTATGCAGGTAGCTCTTCCAGTCAGCAGGGAGAAATTGAAAATGTTGTGTGGGGCCATTATTTATCACCATACAAAAGGAAAACAGTAGAGGCCTGGCTTTTGTATGGGCCATCCCTGCTTTCCTAGATACCAGCCAGAGCCAGACATGCAGGTAGCAGGAAAGTGCACGTGTGCTTTTTTCTCTCCTGCAGTCCTTCTCTCACCTCCATGTGTCCCTCTGTCCACTTCCTTCTTTCATTCCCTCTGTTGCCACCTCTCTTTCAATTTGTAGGAAAACTTCTGTTACACTAATACCGTGAAACTGCTTAGCAGGATGATTTTTAAGCACCTGATGAGCATTTAGTTTTGGCATAATGACTGTCTGAGAGCACTGCGTGTAGGAAAATGATTATATGAATGCCAGGTGTGTTTTTACAGAGGTCTTGAGTAGCATGACAATGTTAGATGTACAAAAATCATGTCAGGGTTGATTTTTTTTTAACTTGGATGCCACCTGCTGTTTTCTTGCCATGTATTTTGCATTACCTTCCATTTATTCAGCTAATGAACACTTCAGGGAGCGCTTGTCCAGTGCTTTGGCTCCTTTGAGGATCTTCCAAAACCAAACTGAATGAAGAGACATTAAATGAACATTTAATCTTAGGTTGTAAACATAACACTATCAGTCCTCCAGGTTTCCAGCTCTCCCTTCTAGAGAAAAGCAAACTCCTTCCTTGCTGCCATGAGACAGGAGAGGGGAAGCCCCCTCTGTTCATCCACTTGCAATGCTCCTGTGTCCTCCTTCCGGCAGCCTGCCGAGCACGGCTGTCGCACAGGGGCTGTCCTAGGCAGGCACCACGGGAGATCCGTGTCAGAAGGGAACAATTCAGTAATGGGCCTTCCTGGGTGTATGCACAGGAAAACAAGTACTGCTGTTCAGGATTTATCTGAATGTATTGTTAAATCTGACTCTGGTATTTTTAAAGACTGGTTATGTCACACTGATAAAGAATTGTCTCAAATAGAGAGGGCTTCCTACTGCCCACTTAAATAAAAATTGATTTGCTTTGCAATCAGAAATTATTGTGAGAAGGAAGAGGAAGAAGCTTTTTTAGTATGTACAGAAAGAAATTGATAATTTAATTGTACACTGGCCAAAGAGGTTTCACAGGTCTTTTTCTGTTTGCTTTCCCTCTGTAGTGCTGTCAGCCCACTCTTGGTTGCCCACTAAGTCCTACTGACTTTTGCCTAAATTGGCTGTAGTATAAATGCAGGTTTTTCAGTTGCCAGAAAGTTCCCATTTTTTGGCTTTTTCTCTTCCCTTTCTACAGCAGTTTTGGCGATTTTTCACCATCAGCTATGTGAATCTGCACTCCTTTCTCTTGCTGGTTTCTGCCAAATTTAACAGAATTGTTCTGTGGTTTGTTTCTTCCCTCGTCTATGGCACTGCCTTATGCTAGAGGTTTTAGCACTTCAGAAGTCACACGCTTCATCTGTTTCCTGAAGCTGCATATCGAACATTTGTATTGTGGTGTTTGTACAAATCCAGTGGGACCATAGTGGACTTTTTAGGACTTAGTCAGCAGCACACCAGCAAAAGCGGCAGACTGGAGATAGTTGCTTTAAGGAAGATTATAGGGGTGTTCCATATCTGTGTATTTTGTGGTTTCCTCTTGTCTGTCTGATAAATTTGGGTATGGGATCTCAGTAAACAGACAGACCTGGGTACACGTTGCATTCACTGACAATGGTATTCCGAGGAAGATTTTCCTTTAGTGTGGGAAAGAGTTGAAACTCACACAAGCTGTGGGGTGCAGTAGGTATATGCTAAGCAGCTGGGGATCATTTAGCTGGACTAAAATTAGGCCAATAGTTTAAGTACGATTTGCAGTCCTGGCTCTTTTTCAATGTGCACAGTTGATTTGCAGTAAAAGATCCCACTGATAACAGGATGAGTTGTGTATTTTGAGGAATATAACAAGAACCCATGTATTGCCTGGTTCCCTAAGAAACCCCCATATGGAACTCTATGGGTGAGAGCAGCAACATAACAGCATTGAGAGACACCTGGATGTAATTTGTTTACAAAACATTCTATTGCAAGAGCAGTACAAAGCCTGACAGCCTGCTGGTATTTTAGTTTTTCAGTTGTAGACTGCAGTAAATTTTAGATAATTATGCTTTCTCAATAAGTGAAATGTGCTTAAAGAACTCCAAGCCAATTATAAACAATGCATTTTAGAAATTTTATTACTTGAAGTAGATAACCAAAATTTTACTTTTGTGTTTTCTCCAGATACTTTTCAAAGCACTTAATCTTTTGTTTTAGCTCTTCTCTAATCTATTCTGCCTATGAGAGGATTAATGAGATGTGAATTTTAATCTCCTTATTGATTTCCTAATTATTTTTCATAATCTAACTCCAGCTCTTGATTTATGCTTCTCACTGATGAAAAATGTAGAAGCAACAGGAGTGAATAATCTGTATGTGTACGCCCTGAAGGTGGTTGAGGATTTAGTTTTCTTTGTTTTGTAACCTCCATCTGGTCTCACGGTCTTTCCATATTGCATGTATTGCTTTTTCCTGTCTTTAGTCATACCACATATTTTTAAATTCTCATTCACTTAAATTTAGTTTCTGTAAATGAATGAGGTTTTATTTGGTTGAGGAGCAAGGCTGTACAGTAAATATTTAACATAACATCTTTTGCCGGTGTCTTTCAGTAGACTGTCTTGTCTTTTATTTCCCAGAGCACTTCCACTAAACCAGCAGCTGCCACCTTGTCTGGAGCAGCCGGGGATCTTGATCTATTTACTGAGCAAACAACAAAATCCGAAGAGTCAGCGAAGAAACAACTCTCCAAAGACTCCATTTTATCACTGTATGGCACAGGAACAATGCAGCAGCAAAATGCTCCAGGTAAATAACGTTGTGAAGGTTTCTGTGCAGTCCTATTTTAATCTTCACCTAGAAAAGTTATCTCCCAGAAGTGTAAAGCTAAGGTTGGATACCTGCTTACTATATTCAGATGAAGATTTTTATTTTCAGCTGTTATAAAACTGAGAAAAATTACTGAAATGTAATATGGAGCGAAAGAAAAACACATATGTGATTTTAATTTATTTATAGCTGTTCAAATTATCAAGTGTACAATTTACTGAAAGATTTGTGAAGTCTGATTCTGCCATGTAATTCATCACTGAGGGTCTGAGTCTCCACTGTGCAACCAGCAGGCTGCCAGGATCCCTACAGAACTGTCAGAGCTTTGGTTTAGCTATGTTTGTGTGAAAACAAAGACCTCCAATACAGCAATTGAAAGATTCTGGTTCACCAGGGATGCCAAACTCTTCTTGGCAGTTAATCTTGTGGTGAGTCCCTTTCCTTTGAGACTTTTAAAGCAATTTTTTGCTTTTACCAGAAGCTAAATTGGCAGCACTGACATACAACTGGACAAAGTTATCCTTAAAATTATTTTGGTGCACTTCTGACTTATGGGATGGGGGAGGAAAATCACAAGACACTTCTGCTGAAATCTTCCCTTCTCTGGTACAGGTATGTTCATGGGGTCGTCTTCTATGCCATTTACCACACAACCATCAACTCACTTTCAAGGCTTTCCAGCCATGGGAGTTCCTGTGCCAGCAGCAACTGGGATGATGGGAAACATGATGGGACAATCAGTGCCAGTCATGGGACAAAGCACAGGCGTGATGGTACCAGTGGGAATGCCCAATGGATTTACTGGTACTGCACCAACTGGTGTGATGGGACTTCCTCAAACTGTCGTTGGACCTCAAGGTGGAATGGTGGGACAGATGGTCACACCACCACAAAATAAGTATGGATTGCAACAAAACCAGCAAGCTCAATGGAACCTCTCTCAGGTAAAGACTGGCCTTTCCCAGACAAGAGTGCTTTAGGAAGGATGATGCTTTTCAGATACAAAGTGTGTGGCTGTTGGAGGAAGGTGCAGGATATCCAAATTACAGGCTACTGGACTATGAACTGCTCAGAGGCACATGTTAACAAATCAGTGAATAGCTCAATGAAAGGTAGCAACTACAAAAGCAGAGAATAATTTTTCCAAGGTAAACCAAACTCAGTTCTCTGCTTCCATAGCTCTTCTCATGTCGTCAGAGCCAGCCAGGTAAAAAGCTTAGCTTCACTAGAGTTACAAAGTTCTGAAATGTAAGCACAGCCTTATAATTAAAAGCAGAATTTAACTCCTTGAGGATAGCTGTTAACAATGAGTATGTTCTTTCACAGACTTCAGGATAAATTTTGGTGGAATGTGAAGTGCTTTGTGCTCCTAACATTTTCCTGTAGATAATTTGCTTAGGCGCATCTGTTATTTATCTGTAGCATTTCCATCCTATTTTTTAAACGTGTTTAAAAGGTTCTCTAGAAGTGTTAATGTACATGTAGTACTGTATTTGTCTATTTTCCAAGGAAACATCTTGAAATCGGGTATTTGAGAGTTTATTGGGGCAGGGCGAGGTGGAGGGAACAGACCTAAATTATTCCCTTGGAGTTAGCATGTAGCAACATGCAGCATGTAGCAACTACTTTTTCCATACTATTGTTTGAGTTAGGATAACAATATAATAATTCCATGCTGCTTAGTTAGCAATGCAGGAAGAGAACCTTAGTGACTGACTTAAATTGGATGATACGAATTTTTACTGTTCTGCTCAGTCTTATGGTGTGAACATTTATGAAGGTAAACAGCATTTCTTACATGGATAAAACAGCCTCTGTTTGAAAATACAGGCTGTCATTCTGCTTTGAAAAGTAATTCTTAAAGGTGAGAATTTCAAAATGTCAGATCAAAAAAATCTGTGGATTTACTGGTGACAGCCTTTTCCTAGGTAGCTAGCTTTAAAAAGACTCATATCAGCTTTGAAATTAAAATCTTGCCTCTTTCAAATACATGTTAAAAGTTGGCTCCTAGAACAAGCTCTTCGCATGTTCCTGTACCCCTTGCACATCAGTTGTTGTCGGTATGATGACATTCCATGGTCTGTAGAACTCTGATCTAAACTCTGACTCTAGTTGAAAGGGGGAGAGCTTGCTTTACTTACCTGACTAACATGTTTTATATAGTCTGCTGCGTAAAAATTCTACTCCAGAAGAGATGAACCACTGGGTAAAGCATGTTTTTATCAGCTTTTTTTAGATTTCTGGGTTCAGTGGTGGGTTGTTTTTTGCATATACACAGTCCTGTGTGAAAGCACACAGAACTTAATTTTACCCTGAAAGACTAGTTTGCAATTTACTTAAATTTTTCACCAGTGTTTCAGTTTCGTTTTGCAGCCTGGTATTGTTCGCTCATGTTTACATGGGCTCTGACTTTTACCTAGGGCTGCCTTTAACTTGAATCTAATGTTACTTATCCAACATCCCTCTTCATTGGCTCTGATTATTAATTGCTCCAAATGCTCTTTTGCTCTCAAACTCATTTTGACATTGAGCACTGAAAATTACAGTGACTAGATATTTGTAAAGAGTATGAATAGTTTTGCAACATCCCTGAAGCGAATGTGCTGAATTTTGAATTCTTTTGCACCTTTAACTAGATGTTAATTTCATGTGAATTTAATTTCATGGGGATTATTTTACTCATTTTTTAAGGAATTACAGTATATTGAGTAGAGTCTTTAGCAAGGATGGTTAGATTTAGATAATACTTAAGTTGGTAAATCCACCTCATTCTTTGTTAATTGTCACCTAAATGGACAATTTCTTTAAAACCTGGTGTAGTCAAGATTATGAAGTCTCCAAAGAAATGTTGCTGAAAAAAAATCTAGAGCTGCAAGTGCCGACAAGACTGTATTACTGGCTTTGTGTTTCTTTATCGCAGTTGCCACAATTTTGTTCGTTTGCTTTGAAACTGTGAAAGCAAACTTTTACCAACCAGCCACATTGCTGTCAATTCTCATGTGACACATACACCAAGTACTGCAGCCCATCAGCTGATGTATGTTAGTGATTGAAGGGCTCCAGAAAAGCTGGTAGTGCGGGAAAAGGCTTAGAAACTCAGATGGAGTCAATATTTTTATTTAATGAGAAGTATTTTTAGGGAAATGTAACTGGGTGGCTGGTCAGAGGCAGGACTGCTTTTGGCTAGCAGCATGCTGTGTTTCAGTGCCAGTGCTAACCAGGCTTGTGTGTGTGTGTGTGTGTGTGCTTTGCAGATGAATCAGCAAATGGCTGGAATGAACCTCAGCAGTTCCAGCAACGTGATGGGCTTTGGCCAGCCCCCCAACACAGCTGCAGGATGGACTGGAAGCTCCTCTGGCCAGACTCTCAGCACACAACTGTGGAAATGAAAGTTGCAATAGGAATCTTTCCCAGAACAGCCACCTAACATTCCTTGTTCAAATACATTTACTTTCGCTGTTCCTTCCATGTACATATACATTCTTTTTCTTTTTCCCCAGCTGTTCAGATTAAGAATATAACTGACTGACCGTGTTGTGGTCTATATTGATTTAAATTTGATGTAGTGAAAAGCAGATCAAGAATATATTTATACATCATTGGAAGCATTTTCATACAATGCATATGATTTCATAGACCATATTGAGAAGCTGCTTAACCACATACTGACTTTTTTTCCCTCAAAATTCTAGATCAAATGTTTGCATATAAGGGATGTAGCTATCATGTTAGTAATATCCAAAAATATGAACCCCAACCCCCCAAAATTACCCAGTAATCCTGTAGAAGGTACTGTATGAACAAATGTTTAATCATATATAAATAGAATGTAAATGTATCACTGAGCAATGTTTTCTAGTGTATCAAACAAATTCTGTTTCATCATACATTTCACTGTGATGTTATTATGGTGTGCATAACAGGGAATGTGGTTATTGAAAGAAAGATAAACCTGGATGTTACTGTAGTTCTACAAATCAATAGTTTATTCTTTTAAAGATGAGCATTTGATGCATTTGAGTTTCCTGTGGTAAAGTCTCCGACCTGGCTCAGGAGGCAGGCGCACAGTGTTAAAGCTGAGAACTGACAGCACAATATGCATTCAAGGTAACTCAGTGTGAACAGATATATTTTGTCTTGCAGAGAGATCCAGGTTTATGACAGTGATTGTGTTTACATTTTATGGTGCCTCGTAATGATAAAATGTTATTTCCCTATATTAAAAGGATAAATCCGTAAATGATTGTGGGTTTTTATTTCATTACTGTATGACCTATTTGACCGCTACTTTTAATGAAGTAAAACATGTTCAGTTTGGAGGATCCATTTATACAGATATTTAGACCAACAGTTTGTGAGTTAAAATCAGTTTATAATTACACCATTAAGCTGGATAAATACAAAAAGTATATACATAAATAATGATTTTGAAAATACTCCATTGCAGCCATGTTTCTCTATGTGGAAACAGCATTGAAACAAAGGTAAGTGTCAGTTTATTAAGCTGAGAGTTCAGAAATGCATGCAGACAAGTTAGAACAAAGCACACCCACTTGATTTGCTTATTAGAGTCTCTGAAAGCTTCCTTTTGTTTCCACAGAAGTCCATCAGGTCTCAGGCAGAAGCAGATGATTTTAGCTGTCTGACCTGGAACACGTGCTGGCGCCGCCATTGTCCTGCTCTTGCCGTGGGACTGTCTCCCCACGTCATACCTCAATATTGACTGTGTCCAGGTGGTACTTTGGCTCGTTAGCTAGATTCACTTTCTCTGTTCGGGTGTGCCATACGAGAACCTAGAAAATAACATTTGTGTCAGTAAAGGCATCTACAGAGATGACACGAATGCTTTTCAGAAAGTGCAGCAATCGGTACCTTTGTGCAGTTGTTTGCTTTTGGCTCCAGTTCCTCCACTGTTGTTATCTGTTTCAGAAAATCAGATTCTTGCATTCCTGGTTGAGAACCACGACGCTTGAATACAGCTTTGGGATGCGACAGGATCACTTGAAGACTCACAGCAAATCCTTGGAGAGAGTGAGACAGGGAAAAAGGGCGACAAAAACCTTTAGGCCTTACATTTTTGTGCAGTTGTACTCATGCCTAGAAATCTCCCATGTTCTTTTTAAAAATATGTAAATTAGATTAGGTGGATAGAGACAGTATTTGGTAGGTTTGTACATTCTACATTGTATTGTCTTGTTTTGTTTTGCCCTGAAGATACAATCAGATTTTTTTAATTGCACCATATTTTCAACATGTTTAATCTATTTCCTGTCATGTAGGTAATATATGCTTTCTTGCCTGAAAGTCAGGTGTTGCTAAAATCTCGGGCTATTCTTCCTTTCTACTTTTAATTAAGAAATAAAATTGAATTATAAGTAAAATAAAATGTATAGAATTTATACTGTACAAACCATTCTACGCTTCAAGGTGAGAGTCAGAAAAAAAGGTTAAAATATGTTACAACTGTGATATTTAGATAGTGGTAGTCTGTAGAGTTTTAACATCCTTGTTGAGGAAAGACAAGTCACACTAATGCTGTGCCTTGGGAATTACTTCTAGCACCAGTGGTCTGCCAGGCAGTCTCAGCTGGTCTGAGCCTGGCACAGCACAGCTCAAAAGACTTGTTCAGTGCAAAGACACCTCTCTGCCATTCTTTACCAACATGCATCAGGTCCCTCAAAGGGAGACTGCAAACTGAGAAATCACTGGTTTGAACGAACTCAGCCTCTCTGAAGAAGCTCCCATGAATCTCCAATTTGCCATTATTTATAGAACTCTCCCATTTTCCTTCAGCAATGCTCAGTCATATGTATGCTTCTTTAACTATGACTCAAAAACTCCACTGATAGACTTGTAAAGAAAAATTATATTTGTAACTAACTCCTTTTGTCTGATTGCCAAGCCTACCAAAGAAATCCTTTCTTGATCAATTCACAGTGGTTCTAGCTGTCCCTTTATGAAACAGGTAGTAACAGTTTTGACATCAGTTCTGGAAAACTCAAAAAACATTTAATTCTAAAGCCAGTATTAAAATTTTATCAGTTTAAAACTGAGCATAACTTTCTATAACTTAATGTTATTCTGACCCCTTTTTTTAGTAGAAATGTCTTGCTACTATATTTTCCTTGAAAGTACCTGTGACTTTCACGGGAGCCTTTTGAAGAGGAAAATATAAGGAAGTAATTACTACATCACATATAAAGAAAGGCACACTGAAACCACTTTATCATGCTCTTGCTTGTAGGAAAGCAAAGGAAGACAGCAGAAAGTTTGTTTTGTTTTCAGTAAGGATTTGGACCCTAAGGAAGGCTATGGGTTGGATGTAAACTGAGGTCCCAGTTCACTGATGGACACAGAAAACATTTATACATTATATCTTTTATGTAGCTTTATACATCCTGTCCTGCCTAAGGCAGAGAATGGGTGTCTGGATAGACAGGGCTTACCCACCCTGCAGAGCAGTCTTGCTTGTAGCCTGGCCGTGATGGAGCACAGCATGGCCTCTATCCCAGTGCTCTTGGTAGCCAAGTGTAGTCATTTGGGAGGAGCTGAGGGTGAGAGTTTAAACTCCCTCAGCTAGAGACAGTATGTACAGCCAGCTTGCTGCACCTTGAAAGGGGACCAGAGTCTTAGTACTGATGAATAAAATGGTCTGCTTCAGCTTAGTGGTTTTGGTTAGGTTTTGTTGGGGCTTTTTCCTCAGATAAAACAAACTATAAATTTTGCATGCAACTGGGCTTTAATAATTTTGGGCACAAAAAAAAAAATTTTTTTTTGCATGGGAAGGCATTTTTGGAACCCTGATCAACTGTGTGAGCTGTTCTTTCTTTTAAAATATATTTAAGATTCAGGCTGCCCATGCATAAAGAAGAAAATGAGGTAAACATCAAAATTAGTGTCCTAGATTTGAGTGCACAGAAAGAATCCCATTCTAAGCAGAAGAGACACAGATTTTCCACTGCTTATCTTTGCAGTGTCAGTGTGGCTCCCTGGACCCATAGCCTATACTTATCCATACATTAATTCCTCATAAATTCTCTTGTTGCAAGGCTTGCTCCTCTGTTGAGAAAATTGCTTTGAGTTCTGAGGGTGGATTTCTCCTACCCACAGATGTTCAAGTGGGCCCTGGCCCCTGCATGTGACACGTGCCCTTGCTACCATGCTATTGCAAATTGTCATTTGAGAGTGCTGTCAAAACTCAGGCATAAAGTAAAAGGTAAATTATAAACTGAGTGTTGCAGGTGGCAAGGACGTGGACTACTGTGCACTGACCTGCCTGAGGTTTGTTTCCTTGGTCAGGGTCCATGCAGTCTTTGGTAAAAGAATCCAATAAAGCAGCAACTTAAAAGAATTCAAGGAGACTTATCTCCTGGCTCTCTAGTTCTTCAGCTCTGCTTTATAACTGCTTTATTTTCACATGTATGACATTTTGTAAAATGGACTTGAGAGAAAACCACTTCCTAGTGACAACTTTCAGTTGACTTTATCAGATGTGTCATTTTGGTGTCAGAAAGAGAAGAGACAGCTCAGGTTTTGACCAGACTGGCACTAATTATTTCTCTCAGTAGATAATGATCCTGTGCCAATAGATGAAAAGACACTGTTGTTTTGAATTCTATCACTAAACAGGGATTAATCTGGGATTACTGTCTCCAGTGTAGCATAACCGAACAGTGCTTACATGCATACAGTTATTTTCCTTAATCATTATTCCTACAAGGTCATATTGGGCTTAACTTCACGTGAAATGCCACAAGACAATTTCATAGCTGGAGTGTGAAGAGGTGTTTCGGGGATTTTTTGGTGTTTAATGCAAGGTTGTAAATTAAATCTAATTGGCTGAAGAGCCACCTAGATAGGAATTAATTTGTTGGAGGACAAGATACCTGGGAGACATAGCAGATATTACATCTGTTCTTCTTTCAACGTAAGCTGTTTCTGTTAATTCACACCTTGACTTGTGTTAGATCAATGGCTTCTGTTAAAAGGCAGAACCATTTTTCTTCATCCAGTTAAACTTGAGCCAGGGTTTAAAGATTTTGTTGGTGTTGTTAATGCCATTGCCTCCTGCATGTTCTAGATAGGATAGTAGCTGAAGCCAAGCTGGACAGTTGAGTGTTTATCATTTCTGCAGTGTATAAGTGCTAATGTGCTGATGTTGAAACACATGTGCTGGTTTCCCCAGAGATCAAGGTCCCACCTTTAGCTTGGGCTCTGCAGCTTTCAAGTTCTGTTCTCCCTGAGGTGCACTTTCTGGGTTGCAGTAAGGCAGAGATGCCTGACTAGGAGTTTTTGTAGTTCAGAACAAAGGCATCTGCTGACATATGATTCACCATGAAAGAGGCACTTCATTATAAACTCAATGTTAAAAATAGTATTTACCCTTGGATGGGAGGGGAGGTTGGTGTTTTGGTTTTGGAGGGGTTTTGAGTGTGCTGTCTGCCATAGCCACTCAAAAATTTTTTGTTTGTGACTTCCAGCAGTGGCTCTTTCAGATTCAGTCAAAATGTGCCATGTTTTGCATGAATAGACTGGCTTTTTGCTCAGGGAACCCTAAGAAAGATGAGATGTACTGAAGATCTCATGACTATAGCAAAATTTTAAAAAATGGTAATAAAAAAAGGTGGTTGCTCAGGCCCTAGCAGAGGTGCTTAGGGCACAGTGGATGAGCTCAAGTCCAAAATCTGCTGGCCCAGTGATTTACAGTCACATATTAATCTCTGTGACTGAAGTAGCTCCTGGAATGCTAATGCAAAGCAAGCATCTGCCTTCTTGAACAACCTTCACAATTAGGAGAATCACAATCTAAGTTTTTTTCATGGGTGATCCAGAATTCTGGCACTGGGAACAAGCCAGAAGTAAAACAACAACATTCAATATAGAAGACTTGAAATCAGATCCATACTAAATAACACAGTGCCTACCTCAGAATCAGTGTCATTCCGCCTTCTCTCTCACTTCCCCAAGGGTAAGCAAGTCTTAGAACCCACCTCCAGTTAAAACTGAAGCAGAACTTCAGAAATACCTGAACTAATTCATGTGGTGTGTCAGTTGCCAGGCAAGAAGCAGCACAGAAAACAGCTACTTTGCTTTCTGAATCCAGTTTAGCATTGGAGAAATAGCAGTTTCAGCCGCACATCTCTCAAAATAAATAACCCATGTTTAATGAACTGACCTAATGTGACTGCCATGTGCAAGTGTGTTTCAAATTATCTGGGGAGGTTGGCCAGCTGGGGTCTTTGAGCTGAGCCCGGTGAAATCAGCAGGACCTGTCTCCACTTGTAGTAGCTTGAATTTGGCTTTGTATTTTGCAGTCTAGAATAAGAAGTTTGTGTGCCTAAAGTCAAGGATGTGCTTCTTCTGGACAGCCACAAGTTAAATCAGTGATGCCAAAACTTTTAAGCCGTCACTGTTCATACCCAGCCTCGTGATCAAATTCTTGTGAAAATCACTATGAAAGATCGTTCAATAAACCAAAGGGAGCGTCCTTACCCAGTGCATTGGGACATGAGCACAGAACATTAACTGTAGACAGCTCCATCTCCATATCAGTATTACTAAATGCACTATACTTTTCCATGGCAATATTTTTAAAAGAGATCCTTGATCATCCTTTATGCAGCATATGGTATAACCTAAGTTGCTTGTATATTTGGTACAGCAGATGAAAAAATGCCAGCGATGGACTACAGCATGGACTTAGGTTTGGTAGCAAGTCCTCCAAGTCCCTGGAGGTGTCTTGGTAAGTCAGGAGAGAAGGGCAAGGCTAGGAATCTGCGTGTTGACACATTTCCTGTAGCCTGCACCTGCTCAGATACCTATGGAGTTCTGGATTTGCAGTTCTATTCTGTTTGTGCCCTTCCACTGTATTCCTGAGGGGAATGAAGATGCAAATTTCTCATTATTTTTTTAGCAGTCTACACTGGATCCATTTCTCCCCTTGCTGAAATTAAAAATGAAATTAAATTTCTTCAGTATTTTTTAAAGACTAATAGAAGTTCTCTCACAAAGTAGTAACTCTCTGTGGATCTGCAATAATTTCCTGTACTCTAAATGTTTTGGGGTTTTTTTGTCTCTGTGACCCTCCCTAACATTACTTTGGTCAAAGCACAGGCAGGTAATGTTCCAAATGGAGCTGCTTTTCCCTCATGACAGTGATTCAGCCAGCATCTGCAAGGTAAACAACTTAAGAACTTTCCATGTATCTCTTCATGTCTTCAGTTAGAGTCCCTTGGCTGATGTTGTGTAATGGCTTTCTGCCTATTGTGAATGAATTATGAGCCACGCTCTCACCTTTATAATGCCATCAGTAATCTCTTCTAGAGCACAGTATCAGTATGTATCTAAATCCACAGGCAGGGACTGTTAAACTGCAGTCCTCAGCACACTGCATGGTTTTGGGCACTGAATACCTGCTTCACCCCTGAGTGCCTTTATCTGAACACCCAAATACTTATTTTTATGCCAGGTGGTACTGTTGACTTGAAATGCCTCTACAATACAGAAAAATTCACCTGTTAACTGATTTGTCTTTGAGGTGTTAACAACTATTAGTCCTCCTTTATTTACTCTTTTCAACCAGTTGGACTGTAAATACTGTACATATTTTTATCAAACATTTCAATTAATATAACAGTACTCTGTTAAGATGAGAAAGAACTGTACACTGTCCTTTTCCCTCTCCCAAAACATAAGAGTATCAGAATAAAAAAAAAAAAGGTGGCTATTTCTACCCCATTCTTGCCCTTGTATTCCTACTTTTCCCCTTCCCTCTTGAATACAGAAGATGTCTAACTGCAAATACTGTATCATTTGCTGGGAAACCAGTTGCTGTCAGAAATCGGACCTGTGCACAGTGGTGATTCATGTGGCAGTTGTGAATATATACAAAAGATTGTCTAAGCATGGACTGTCAGCAAGACAGAGCTGTGTGGTGTGCAAACTTCACTACAGAAGATTGATTAGATCCATTTTGAAGCTTTTCTGCCTTCATCTACCAGGCGACAGCTGTCAGTGATTTTTCCCCTAAGCCCAGTGTTTCAAACTATATCCATCTACAGTTATCACTGTCATTCCAAATAACCAATGCAAAATGAATCATTTCATGATAAAGTAGCATTTTGCAACATGAGGTCAAAGAAGGTCTGCATTTATACTGCCTGGTTGAGATTGATGACAAAATGACAGGCAGGGACTCCTTGCAAGAAACTGCTTGGATGAATTAATTTACAATTAACTTGTTTCAGGCAAACAATTCATACAACATAAAAGCCAAGTTGCCACATAAACATAAAAACAAATTGAAGTAAGTTCGGATACCACCAAGCAGCAAATTAATTAGACAAGATGTACAAGCTTAGACTTCCAGGATAGTTAGTGCCAAAGGGCCACACACTCTGCCGGCACTTCGGAAGTTTAAGAAGCCGCATAAATGGAGAAATGGAAATGTTCATGTATCGTAAATGGTCCTCACCTGCCATGTCAATAGCAAAGGGCCTGTCAGCTCTCCAGCCCGTGTACCAGCCGACGACTTTGCCGTTCTCCACGACCGGGCGCTCGTAGCGCCGGCCTCCCACCAGCCCCACGGGCCACACCGACACCTTGCGCGTCGTCCGCATCTGCAAGAGGCAGGCACAGCGTCACTGGTGGCACGCACGTGCTCCCTGCAGGCTTTCTGTGAGCGCTGGTAGAAACCCACATTAATCCTCAACTAGGAATTCAAAAGCAATTCTAGCTTACAGGTTGCAGTAAGCTTACAGCAGTAAGTGTTTGAAAGCTGCATGTGCCCACCCATTTTCTGTGAAATCTCCAGCTCTTTAGTCCATAGGCATCTCAATTCTACTTTAAATACCCTATTCATGATATCTTTTATAACAAAATTTTTTAAAGCTGTGAAAACATGGTGTTTTTTCTTGTTTGTTTGGATTTTTGAAAGCGTAGTAGATCTTTTTTATCTGCAAGACTATAGCATTCTGGCAGTGGGCTTATTTCTATAGATTGCTGAGATACTGTAGAAACCCAGTGAGAGAAAATATTATAATTATGATTAATACACACTTCACTAGGACAAGTAAAATTAGTTTGGGACTTGTTAAAAATGCATTGAAGAGAGGAAATTATGACAAACAACTCTTTCCTACCTGCAGCAGACCTGAGATGCAGCTCATATCTATTAAGGATTCATGAAAAAAGATTGCTAGGGCTAAGTCTTTTTAACTTCTGTATTTTCCCTTTAAAAGCTCAGCTAAATTTCTGAGAAGGACAAAAAGGCCAGGCAGGATGCTTACTATCACCAGCAGCAGTTTTTCCCAGTGGTGTGTAAATTAACTAAATGGAAAACTGGAAGTGGGATCCTTATCTAACGTAGAGGAACCTATAGGTATGAAAAAATGACTGTAGCAAGAAGTGTGCATGACTGGCAGTCTCTTCAAGAAGGGCACTGAAGTGCTGGACCATGTCTAGAGAAGGGCATCGAAGCTTGGGAAGGGTCTAGAAAGTGAGTCCTATAAGGAGCAGCTGAGGGAGTTTGGGATGTTTAGCCTGGAGGAAAGGAGGCTCAGGGGGACCTTACCACTCCACAACTGCCTGACAGGAGGTTGGCGCCAGGTGGGGGTTGGCCTCTTCTCCCAGGTAACATTAGGCTGTGCCAGAGAAGGTTCAGGTTGGCATCAGGAAAAAATTCTTCACTGAAAGGGTTGTCAGGCATTGGAATGGGCTGCTCAGAGAAGTGATGGAGTGACCATCCCTGGAAGTGTTCAGTAAATTGATGTGGCACTTAGTGCTATGGTTTAATTGATGTGGTGTTCAGGCAAAGGCTGGACTCGATCTTGGAGGTCTTTTCCACCCTTAAAGATTATGAGTCTGATTCAGTGACTTCAGATAACTGGTTCAGTGGTCCATTTTCTTCAGTAAACAGGAGATAATATGACACAAACCTTGACACACTGCTCCCCGTGGGAAAATCAGACAGTCTGGCGTGAGAACTTGAGCAGGCAAGTGCACAGACACAGCGGCTTGCACAATTTAACCACATTGGTTCAAAAGCCACTGTTCTAACTACTGTGCTTTAAATATGGTTCTATTTAAACAAGTATTAAACTATTTCAGTGTAACGTGGGCTTAATTTGATCTTTTCTAAAAACAGTCTCGTCTTTTGTTGTAATTGAAACTTATTCCTTAGGGAAAGGTTATCCCTTTTTCCTTCCAAGCACTCCTCTCAGCAAAAACAAACACAGTTTTACATATTTGTAACTGCAGTCCCCTATCGATGGATGCTGAAGTAAAAGACAACCTTGGTTAAATATTAAACACTTCCCTCTCTCTCTGCCAAGGTGAAAGATTTATCATGCATATCATCAAGACTCGGAGGAGTTGCACCAGAAAAAACAAAGACATCACATCAACGTGGTTCACATTTCTAAGCTAGAAACATTAGCAGATTCTTAGAACTTTCACATAGGGAAGGTATAAAATACGTATTTAGAAATCCACAAAAATGTAGGCACGCACAGAAGAGAGACATGCACCTTCTCTCATTCCCATTATTTGTGTATCTTCAAATCTGTTCATCAAAAATTCCTCTCTTCCACCGTAATAACTGTTGTAGCAAGCAGAACACCTCAGTAGCAGCAGCCCATAGTGCATAAGAGCAGGGTATGTATTCAGCTGGCAATATAGGGAATTTTTGTGATAAGGATTCTGTCCAAGCCATTGCCTGGTTAATTGCCAGTGAGAGACTACCATGAATCTTTCTAAGGTTATTGATAAACACATTTACCTGCAACTGTTCTCCCTCCTTAAGTTTAACTTGCCAATCTCTGCCACTCCTCCGTGTAGGAAATGCAGAGTTAGCAATTAGCTATTTGGATACGGACATCAGCCAAACCTCCGCATGAAGATGTTTTAGTTCTGGTTTTAATGACACATCTCTTTTGCTTATTTTGCTAACAGCATATTTATATTAGCATCCAAACATACCAGACATGGACACGGAATCATCCTGTTGGGCATGTCAACACAAGTAAGTTCCCAATAAGTTTTCAAGAGCACCATCAAGCCAAATACACTGAACTGTGCTACACCAGTAAATACCAAAGGATAAACAGACACGGTACCATTAATACCTCCTAGAGGGTGTGGACACCTGAACAAATTATCAGTGTTCAGAATTGCAGCACTTTGGCCACCCTGTGCCAACTGTCTGTACCTAAACTCAAAATGCCACAAGACAAGGGCAGGCACATTGACTGCAAGAGAGTGGCCAGAGCACAGTGCACCCATGCCCTGCCTGTGTGCACAGTAAAAGTTTGGGTAGCTGTGCTGCAAAATGAGCCAGGTTACACAGGGCTTCTGAACTGGGTCAGTACTGGCCTCAGCACCTATGCTGGCAGAACCAGATGGATTTATATTAATACTCTGTGATACACAGCGTGTTGGAAAATATTGTCAATGAAAAGCATCTCACTGACCTCATAAAACCAGCATGAAATGACCCAAGAAATTTTAAATTCATAATCTTGGGTCAATCTCAGTGTCTGTGAGTTATGTCAGTAAAGCCACCACAAATCAGAAACAAGTAACCCCTTACAGAGCTCTTACTTTTGTCCTCGGGTTACTTTATTCTCACGGGTTACATTTCTGAAGAACGAAATAAGCAGGTGTCAAGAATACAGCAGTTCCTTTAAGTAAAAGCTGAAAGAGCACATCTAGACCAGAATTTATGCTAATTCTGAAATACCTCACAGCCTCTGGATATGCTAGGCAGATGAAAGCAGGAATATTTCTTTTAATCTTCTGAGAATAGCATTACTGCAGTTAACATACTGATAGGTGAAGGCTGTATTTATGTATGATGGAGAAAAAGCTATTATTTGGATTAAAAGGCCAGCTTGCACCTGGAATTTTATGCTGTTAATCATTGGGACACAAAAAAGTGACTCAAAAATGTGTTAATTCTGAATAGCTTTAGTGCCGTGGGTTAAACAACTGCCAAAAATCCTAGGACTTACAAACAGCTTCCTAAATGACTCTTCTATCTGTCATTGTAATGACAGCGGTAGCACACGCTGTGTTAACACTCAGCATTTCAAGTCCTGGTAGCTTACATGAATGGGATTCATCTTACTCCACTCTCTGCAAGTTCAGCACCTGGTCTGTCCTAGTTAGACTTCTGTAGTTAATGAGCAGAGATAGGACCCCACTGCAGGATTCATCCTGCCTGGCTTGGACAGCTCTCTTGAGGTAGAAATGCTTTTGTCCTCTATTTACTTTTTGAAAGGGGGTCTTGGGCATAGGAGGAGAGTGCTGTACTGGGTGGGGGAGGGTGGTAGAACAAACCTGAAGGAGTGGGAGAATTGGGAAGGAGTGGGCAAGGAAATGACAGGACAGACGAGTAACAACTGACTGAAGAAATGCTAGTGAGGTGATGGGCATGTAACAGTAAATACAGTAACAACAGAGTAATCACTGAAGAATAGCGAGTAAAAATGCAGGAAATGGAGCTGAGCAATAAAAGGCCATGATAAAAGCATTGCTAAATTTAGCATCTCATTAGTCAATCAAGAAAAGCTGCTTAATGGGATGCGCTGGACTGATGGATAGAAAAGATACCAAGCCAGTAACAAAATACTAAAGCCCAAGGGGAATGAAGGCAAACGACAGAGAAAAGGAAACATGGCTGTACTTCCTACAGGGAAAAGGCCTCCAGACTGGAATAAGCATCCTAGTGTTTTTGCAGCATGATGTCATTATGTTTCTATTTGGGATTCAAAGCCCTCTGTGAGGGCAAACCTGCTGCCAACACCTGGTAAGCCTCTTTCTCCCCGACAGTTCAACCCCTGTGTGATTTGTGGTCTGTCTTGGTCAGGCTACAGGTTCACATCCAGGCTCACCATCCTACCCCACACCCCTCCCCATCCCAGTGATACTCCAGCAGATTTCTATGCAAAATTCTGATTTATTATTACCAAAGACAGGATCTAGAGCTCCTTCACTACAACACTTCCTCAGGACAAAATTTTATGGATTAAAGCATAAGCACAGCCAGGTTCCCTATCAGTTCTCACACAGTTCTCTGCATTACTCACAGACCATTTAAAGCCAAATTCTGCTTCAACAAAACTCATGTCAGAGCACTACGACTCAGCCAGACAGCTCAGCAGTGATGCTGTACCTGTTTGCTGAGGCATTGGACAGAGCTCCTGCCCCCACTCACCATCAATTCAAAGGAGGTACTGAGGCATAGAAAACCTGTGCCTGTGTCTTTTGTGGTTCAGGAACTGTGAGGCTTCGGGGTTAGGAACTTCAAAAGGCAAATTTGTTGTTGGCAACTTGACTGTAAAGGGTATTCTCCATGGGAAAACTTGTAGAAGGAGTCTACAAATCAAAAAAATTGTCATTCATTGATCTAGCCTCCTCTGCAGCCCTCACAGGTGATCAGCTTCACCATCCTCCCTACTGGAAAGCTTTCTTTCTAAGCATCTGTTTTAAACCTCCTCTGCTGGATTGTACACAATCTACACTGCAGAGGAAGGATAGATTAATGCCCTCTTTTCTCCAGCAACATTTTATATATAATGTACAATGATTAATGTTTCTAAATTATATCAGCATCCTTAGGCATGTATGTCAATACTCCTTCCCTACAGAAGAAAACTGCACCAAATTTAACTAAAGCAGTTAGGTGCCAATTTCTGTGGATTGGGATAATTTCAAAAACATTTGCTACTCATTTTACTTCTGGGCCCTTCTGTTTACTGGTTTTCTCATTCCACTCCCTGTCATTCTACAGGGTTGTGTTCACTGTACCTCTGAAGAGCTGCTGACCCTGTGTAATTAATTTCACAGTAACAGTATCAGTTTCACAGGTAAGATCACTGCTGTCAGTGCAGAAACAGAGAGTACTGGGTACTTTGTAACCAAGCATCTCTCCAATAAACCTGTTTCAAATAGCATCCCCCCCCCCTTTATTTTACCACTGTTTTCTCTCATTTTAAAGCTATTTCATTCTCTGCCAGTCTTTTCTAATCCAGCCTCTTTAGCATAAGGTATTACATGTCTATGTGGAAGAAAAATGTCAGCGTGCATTTAAAATCTGTCATGTACTCCTAAATCATTTATATACTAGAAAGGTATTTAATGCACTGCTAACTCGTATTTGGATCACTTTTTATAGAAGAAAATAACTAACGAGTGCCAGCTAATATTTAATTCTGTCCAGACTACTGAATGTTATTTTTAAGACCATTGCAAAAAAAATCTGATTTTTCCAACCAGCTCCAAGAGCTACAACAAAAGATTTTCATGTTTTCAAAGATAAAGAGATTCACTTATACTACTTTTAAATCTTTTGCATAAATATATCCATTTAAAAATACACAGAAGTTAGCTTAATACAGTGTATAAAGATTAGGACAGTTATGTAAGTGTTATTGAAGGAGCACTAACCCTTCCCTAGTCAAAACTGGAATAAATAGTAAATATTCACCTCTTCTTCAATGCATTTTTTGAGTTCCCCTCAAAATATTTTACAATACAAAGATGATCACAGGAAAACTGAAGCCTGTGTGACATGCAATGCCTGCAAGTATTTCTGTTCTATTTTTAATAGCAAGGAATTCTTTTTTTAGGCTACTGAAATGGCTGTTAAAAGCCATTAGAATATCTGCCACCTTCATACACACCTTTTGATAGGGAAGGGCAGGGACACAAGGAAATTCTTTCAGTCTGAACCTGTGGCTCTTTGAATCCTGAGCTACCTGTAAAGACTACCTCAATGTAAAGAGAGCAGGATGAGCTCTGTGTCCTCACACCTCCTTTCCAGCTTCAACTCCACCATCGTATGCAGGCAACAGCTACAGCAAATTGAATTCTGGTCCACAACTCAGTGGGCAATAGGACTAACTGCTAAGCTACTGAAGTTTGGGTTGGGTTTTTTCACCCCTTAGAAATGAGTATTAGGGCTGTGATCTACTCTGAATTCGCGCTGCAAGGCTGTATTCAGATCACACCTTAGAGTCTGGATTTCTCTAAGGAGACCCAGTCTGCAATCCTGTCCTTGCACTCAGACAAGACAGTGGAATTTGCCACACTTGCATGCTCTAGGCACCCAGCAAACATTGCCATGAAATTCTGGGCACCGATGACCAGAAGCCAGGGAGGGAGAACATGGTTTTAGATGTAAGCATTTAAGTTTCAAATACATCTCAGTTTAGGTGTCTGAACAAAATACAAGCAAAGGTGACAGAAACAACCTCGACAGGAGTCTCTAAAATTCAATGCATTTTTGAATGCAGCAAGCTGACTTTCAGACAGACACTGAAGACCTTTACTCCTCCTCTTGTACTCCTTAAGCTGCTCACCCCTCACCTTCAAAGGTTTCAGGGCAGGCTGCACTATCAACAACAGAGTGGATCTCCAACACTAATTCCTCCAATTTCCATACATATCCAAATGTGGACCATGGAAGAGATGGCCTTTGGTCAACTACTCAAAATATGAGCAGAGAAAACGCCTGAGACATAGAAACACATGAATTATGTGAAGAGTTAAGGGAAGTGGAACTTAGCTGTCTATCTTCAGTTTCCAGTGCTTAGGTTAATCCTGTTTTTAAAATCTCTCTGTGAGGGTGGAATGCCAGATTTATCTAAGGTTTTCTTATCTGGAAGTTTAAAAATGTGAAATCGGCAGTTGCTAGGCATCAGTCACAATATTACAATAACTTGCATTCAGGAATAAGACGAAGAACAAACGCACCAGAAACTATAAGAGAGTCACTCCAAAATGAACAGCCTGTGGTAAAAAATAGAAGCTATGGTGAGTCATGTAGAAACATTTGTAAAACATCTTGAATATAATAGTTGGGATTTCAGGCCCCTCAGTGGCTTTTTTATGAATGCAGGCTGAATTATTAACATAACAGATATTTTCAGAAAGCAGACTTTTTTTTGATGGAGAGATGCAGAAGGACACCTCCAGATGAACAGATCATACCTGGGCAGAAAATACTGAGGTCTGGATCCCAAAATAATAAATGAAAAAATACAATATTCCAGAAGCACAGTCATTAAAGTAAAAGCATGATTTTTCACCTGACCACCACTACACTCTCAAGTAGAAAGAGTTGGGAATAACTTAAAAGCCACACCTCTACTCCTGGAAATATTTCTTCATCATTGCTGCAGCCCCATTTGGTACTCTAAAGAATTTCACAATCACTGAACAGATTGGTTCTTTCCCTGCAGCCTTTCCAAGGAAGGTGAACCTTTCCTAAAAAACTGCTAAACTGAGCCAATGCTGTAGCAGCAGAAAGACAAACCAGGCTCTCCACCTTATTCTAGAAAGGACAACTAAACCTGCTTAGACCCTGCCCAGTTTGAATTTGAGAACATAGTTTTGCCAGTCAAAAACTGACCTATCCACCGACATGCCATCGTAGATCTTAGGAAAAAAGACAATTATAAACAGCACCCAAGGGTTCCAGATTTACTACAGAAGGTGACATTTTCCAGGCTACTGCAAGCTGGGGTTTTTTTTCCTGATTTCCATTAAACACACTCTGCCTAGGTCTACTGGGCCCAGCTCACTCCACATCAAATATAAAGTACTCATTCCTATAAGCACCAGGCAGAAGTACTTTGGACAGAGATTAGAATTTCTTCATCAAAAGCTCTCAGAAGTATCCCATGGCATTCCATGTCAAAGCATGCTCCTTTTTGATCATGGCCTCATGGTTTATACACGACAACTCACAGTAAAGCCTTTGCTGATCATGCTTTGTTAAAAGGCTCCAACTTCTGTAAGGACACTAGGGAAACCCACAGCAGAAGTGCTGCCTCAAACACAATCCTTCACCACCGTGCAGTTCCCTTGCTCGCCTTCTGCTCCGCAGTCCTGCTTGTTTGACCTCTGAGCAAAACACACCCCTAACGCAAATGTTTCTCTCACGCTGGCTCTGCAGTCCTAACTAGCCTTGGCTCCCATCTCCCCGAGCCCTCATGGCTGCTGCTGAAACCAGCTTTGGCTCAGAAGCAAGCCATTTCAGAGAGGACAGACCTGCTGTTCCATAAGCCAGCTAATGTACACACCTGCTTGCACCCAGTGCTGCTGGCCACGTCAGTGACGTGCTGGAAGTCACACAGCCAGCACAGGATGGTGGTGGATGAGAATTCAGAGCCCCCGTCTCATCCTCCAACATTTAAACTACTCCCTCCTAATGAGCAGACTACAGTTTATCAGACCTCCTTTGGGATTCAGCAACTGCAGGTCTGGAGAATTGTTCCTGGTGGGGCAAGTACTCCCTCTCAGGTATAGTTACCACCATTTTCATAACAGGAACTACTACCAGATTTCATCTGCAAACAATGTGTTCTGAAGCTGTTCTCTTCATGCTTGCAGAAGACAAGTATAATTTACGCTCATAAATCAATCAATTCCTGAAGGAGAGATCAGGATTTACCACAGAGCTGTCAAGCCACAATCCATGAACACACAGATTTTCTTTTATCGACTCAAAAAGCAACCAGCCCTCTAGCAGTGCCTCGACTGAAGAATCAGGCTCCTGGCTCCCTCTAAATGTACCTCCCACATGTAAAGGCGCATCCCGCTGGCAAAGCCTGCCAATGGACTTACGGTAACTTTGCCAGGTCGGCAAGGCATTCCCTGTGTTACCACCAGTGGCATCCCAGAGACCCTGCCAGCAGCTCCTTGGTGACCCCAAAAAAACAGTCACAGGAACTTGCAGCGGCAACTGAAGCAAAAGCTCCTTCTCTGCTCCTGTAACTGAGCTTTCCAAGCACCCCATTTCTCAGGGAAAGCTCATTCACGCGTGTGCGTCTGCCTGCGAACACCAGGCTCACAACAAACAGCTCTTCCCCAGCAGCTGAACGCCGGGGAAAGGGAAGTCTTAGGGTTGCAGAGGCTCATGCTGGAGGTTACAATTCTTGTTAGCAAGCGGAAACATAGGTTGCCTCTTGTGCTTGCAATTTTCAAGGTTAACCCTTCGGACAGCTTTATCCCTTTGCTTTCCTGATTTCCTAGCTAATTAGAGAGGTAATTTGTACCTTTCTGTTTCATAATTCACAGCAATTAGTAGAATAATGACAGAAATTAAAAGAATAAATGTGACTGGACTGTTTTTCAGTAGCTGGGGAGCACTCAAGAGAAACACCTGCCAATACTGTTCCTTTAGCTTGTCCCTAATGTTGGTACTCAACAACAAAAACCCAAAAAAACCACAAATAAACCGTAAGTATTTGTCTCCAAATATCTTTTGCCCCACATTACTCATTGTGCCAAAGTGTATTTTCTGTTTCAATTAACAGACTCCCTAAGATTCAGTCAAATTAGCCTCATTTCTACAAACACATATGTGAGCATTCCCATAACATCAAAGACGGGTATGTGGAATTGCTCCACATTGTAATGCACCGAGCACAGCTATCAGAATTTCAAAAAAATCAATTGCAACAAAGGTTTAGCCTCTAGGCAAAGGTCCTTAAATTAGCAGCTTCAATGCTGAATGCCAAGTGGGCAAAAGAAGTAGGGCATCCCTGCTGAATGGGGACCCTGCACCTGCCCACACACTGGAAGTGGAAAGGGATCCATTATGAACCTAAACACAAACGAACCTAAGCATCTCTAAACCAGCTTTCTCTAGAGAATTGCATGTGCTCACATTTCTGTGCATCACGTTCACTTTAGCTCACTGACCGTACAGCACGCGAGGAAGAGCTCTGCTCGGCAGCCAGCGGCAAGGGACGGGGGCACACCTCCAACCACAGTTCTGTACGGCAGCCGAACACACAGACCGCAGCACGTCTGAAGTCCTGTGCCGCCAACTTACTTTTCTGTTTCCCTCCCTCATTTCCCTGCCAAGGCTACTCTCCTAGCTGTCACAGAAGACGTACATGATCTTTCTTCTACTGTTTTATGTCCACTTATTAAACACCCTCCTTCCTGCCAGGGGAACCCAGAAAGAAAGCTGGATACCCTCTGCCCCGAGCGCTTGCCAGTTCCCACCAAAATGAAACAAAGCCCTTCACCAAGGGGAGGCAATAAAGACAAAAACAGGTCCCCTCACAAAAAAGACTTGAAAGGGTGTTCAAGTCGCTACACAAACGATTTGCTGCTTTTAAGAGCGAAAGGCTTCAAAAAGGCAACTCCACGTGAAGAAGCCGGCTCTGGATTAATTCATTAGCGCCAAGGAAAAAACTGTGAAGGATGGCGACTCCTGATGGGAGTTTGTCCTACAGGGAGAGGGATGCAGCCTGAAAAAACAACCATCAAAGAACACTTTTCAACCCAGTTTTAACAAAAACACAGGATCCCTTATATAAACCTTAAACTTGCCTCGCTCGGCAGGAAAGCGAGAAAACAGCAGTAAAAAGTTGGGCGAGTATGGATAGGAGGGAGAAGAAAGAAATCAAGCGAGCGGTGGTCACACAGAGGCAGCCCCAGGGAGCCCGGGTGAGGGACGGGCGCTGCAAGGGCACCGAGCGGGGAGCGGGCTTGACTCCCCCGTACCTGGAGTTTTTGGGTAAGGGGCACCGAGCGCGCCGCAAAGCGGGGATGGGGCACAGCCCCGCGGGGGAGCCTGCGGAGGGGAAACGGCAGAGCCTGAGGGGAGGCGGGGAGCGGCGGGAAGCGGTGGAGCCTGGCGGCCGCGAGCCCCCCCCCATCCCGCACGCACCTCCTGGAACAGCTCCAGGCTGTAGGTGTTGTCGTCGTCGGCGAAGAAGAGCACCCCGGGCTGCGGGGGCGGCAGGTGCTGGTGCCGCTGCCGCAGCCAGGCCAGGCCGGCGTTGCGCTGCTCGGTGGCGCGGGCCAAAGTAATAAATTTTTATGCATGCCTTTAGCTAGGGGTGGAATTACAAGGCATTTTAGTTTAACTGAAGGGCAGTAATATTCAAATATTAATGAAAGAATAATTCAAAATAGGAAGGCAAACAAAAAGTAGCATGAAATTCAGCATTGACAACTAGATTTCATTAAGGGTAAGCTTTCTTTTGTTAAGTCGACTGGATTTTCTTTTTCCTGCAAAGTAAATCTAGATTTAATTTGGCTGATCTTCAGTCAAACAAGCAGTAATGGTAGTACATGAGAATTTAGTTAAACTGGTCAGGTTTAGATCACTGGTACTTATCCTGCAGCATCCCTTGGTTACAGTGTCTTTATATTGGTTTAAATAGGACACAAATAGAAGAGGTTGGAACATTGGGAGGATATCTTTCTAGTTCTGCATAATAATGGTGTTGTCATTGGGACAACAGTAGCTTGAAAACACCACTGATATAGGGCAAAATATTATGTAGAAGAACATGACTCTTCCTGGACTGACATAAAAGGTTAAGGTGTTGCAGTGCACAGTGCAGGTTTATGTACTTGATATCTAGAAAAATGCTGCAAAAAATTTCTTCTATCAACTGAAGAGGGCAGAGAAGAAGAGTGAGTTTGAGAAGTGAGTAAGTGTTGATTGTGAGATAATTGTAGATTGTCAATGTAATGTGCCTAAGAAAAAAGAAACTTAAAAAANAGCGGGTCACCAGCTCGCTGCGCACCGCCGCGTCCTCCACCAGGATCCAGTGGAGCCGCGACACCTGCCGGAAGGTGTTGGCCAGGCGGGTGAGCTCGGCCTTCTGCACCGGGCGGCTGTAGGTGGGCGTGATGGCATAGATGGTGGGCAGCGCCGCCTCGGGCCG
>VWZW01001018.1:692899-824592 GCA_013397115.1 Edolisoma coerulescens
GCTCCGCGCTCGGCGCCCTCGGGAGCGGCGCCCGGGTCCGGCCGGCGGAGACGGAGACTCGGATGGGGACGCGGTGCTTCTTCTCTCCGTAGCCGGCGACAACTTCGGCCACCGGCCGGGACGCCTTCCCTGGAACAACACCGGCCGTCTGACGGGCCGGGCAGGGCTGGGGTAGGCGGAANGTGGGAATATTTTGGACCCTGGCCGAAGTGAGAAGTTGTAAATAAGGCGGCGGCTCTCCGCAGCTCCCCTCAGTGCTCGGCAGTCGGTGTCGCCTCCCGCCCCGCCCGCGCCGCCCTGCGAGCCCGCGCTCCCTCGACCGCGTCTCCCCGTTGTTCGGGCGTGCAGCTTCCCCGGAGATCACACAGACTTGAGAGGTCCTTCTTAGAAAGCATACATATATCAGAATTTCGTAATAATCAACCTGTCTTTATTGTGAGAAAAAGGCATTCATCAGGTGCTGCAACACACATGAAATGCACAATCTAAAACCTCATACAAATCCTTTCCTCCCAGGGAAGTTTCCGATGCATTTTTCAGCACTCCCTGCTGTCATAACTAAACACTTCCTTGCAGCTTGAATTACGCTTTTAAAACTTCGTGCTGCATAAGAACACAGAAGCATAGCAGTAGTGTTTGCAAATTACTGAATTCTCCGCGATTCTCTGATTAAAACGCAGAGATCGAATGATGGTCTCCGAGGCTTCCGAGCTATTTGAGATAAGAAATAGAATGATTCGTCACTGATACTTTGTCTTTTTGGTAGGAATAGCATGGCTTGCAGAAATCAGGGATGCATGCACACCAGCCTCCTGGGTTTACAGTACTGCTTTCGTTCCTGTTTTATATTCATCCTTCACTTGCATGTGTATAACAAATGTAGATAATGTGGACACTACGTCTGTCTATCATTCGTATCTATCCCCAATCGATTTGTTATTCGAAAGGACACATACAGATAGGACATTGAAGGCATGTAATGTACGCTGAAATTCATGACAAAGTGAGGGTGACACCTGGCCAGGCACTGAACATCGAAATGAAGAAACATCTGTGTAGCAGAGAGCTAATTAGAGTTAGCATGTTTAGTGGAGGAGTGGAAGGGTTGTTAAGTGATTAATGAAATAATATGCAGGAATGGAGCGAGCATAAATAGTTCAATATATTCAAATCAAGAACATCTCAGACACAAAATTACAGTCACCAGTTTTATGCTGATGCAGTTTATCTAGAGGACGATCACCTAAACTGTGTCTCTCCAGTGACTGAGCACACCATTGTTTTCTCATTTCCAGTACAATTCTATTTACAGACATAATTTGTTCAAATAATGCAAACATGTGTACCAAAGCAACATACCAAGAAGATATTGCTTGTTCTCATTTGCAAGTCAGCAATCATTTGGAATAGTTAATTCTAAGCTTGCTACTTGTAGATGCTCCACGATACCATGTCAGGATTCTTAAAAACTTATTGGGGCAGAACCTAGAAACTAAGGGTTACAAATGGATGTGTTTCATTGGCATTCTTTATAGCCAAACATATTAAAATATTTTAAAAGTACTGTTTTTCCCATTATATTACCTTTCATCCAAAAATATTATCTTTAGTTAACTTGTGTGTTGTATTCAGAGCCTGTAGAGGATACTCAATAGTTGATGGCTATAAGACCTTAGTAAAGGCAGCAATAAGAATAGCTGAATGTAATTGCAGCAGTTTAGGAAGGAGCACAAACAGTAAGCACCAGGGAGGTGTCCCAATGAACTGTGTGGCGATCTTCCATCTCTTTAATTGTGTTCCTGAAAGCTGGTGACTGTGTGTTTCTCTACACTTGCTAACAAATATTTACTGCCTTTACTCCTATCACGATTGCTGTAACAGCAATATGAGGCACGTGGTTATTTGATAACAAATTGCAGCAACTACATTTTCCCCTCAGAACCATTGTAATGTTTTCAGGTGCCACAGAACAGGCTCAGAGGTCATGAGCCAGATACATCAGGTGTGATAGCAAATAATGCAGCAGCATTTTCTGTTAGCTTTATGTGTAGATTATTTTAGATGGAATGGTAAAAGATAATGAAGGCACTACATACAAGCCAACTGCTATTTATTAAATTGTTGCTTCTTGATAAGCAAAGCAGAATGTTCTTCCTCTGGAAATTGGAAGAACCCAGTCAAATAACCACTCCATTTGTGGGGAAAAACGGTCTACAGAGATAGTTTTTTCAGCTGAACGCCTTAGCACTGGTTATTATAAAAATTGTCACATTTGATTTGAGGCCTCAGGTGCAACTCTGAAACAAAGGACGAGTTTCTAACTTGTGATGGATGGTACCAATCACGGTGTGACTCAGGCTGTTCCTATGGTTTCACACATAGGATGCAGCACAGTGCATATTCTGGGTAGTATCAGAGTGTGTGGGCAGGCATTCCTCTTCAGGATCTGGTCCAGAATTGTTTGTTTGCAGTAGTTTATGGCTGGGCTCATCTATTATGATGTTGTGATTGCTGCCCCCGTTCTCCAAAGACTTTTTTCAGCGATGTGTCAGGACTTGGCATCCAGTTTTTCATTTGTTTTCAAAAAAAGCTACCTCTGCTTCATTTTCTTGTGCTTCTTACCAGCGGAGGATGCCTGACTCTGGCAGGAGAATGCTTCACACAGTCCTGGGAAGCAGCCTGTGTGTGCGAGTGTGCATATATACACACATCCAAAGAAATCCCATCCCTAGGAACATTCTCTGCAGGCCCACAGAGGCTTGTTTCAAACAGGAGCACACAGCAGACGCTGGCTGGACGCAGTCACAAGGGGCTGTGTAATGCTCGCCAGCAACTGCGTGCCCTGGCTCCTTTCTTCTTCACTGCTTTCAGTCTTTCCAGTGTCTGTAGAAAAGGACACATGTGGTGGGAGAGCCGCCTTAGCTGTGCAATAGATGTGCTGTTCCCCATTCTTTAAACAATTCAGCTCTTTTTGCCTTTCTCCCCCTCCTGACTCAGGGTCACCCACCCATCAGGCAGCTCTGTCTGGAGACTTCTGCTGCAACTGAGCACTCCCATCCAGCCTCTCAGCGGGACATCCCTGGCAGGGGAAATGCTGGCCAAGCCTTTTCTTGCTCCATTTGAATTACCCCAGTTTCTGAACATCAGGATTTGCTAAAGCTAGGTACTTTAAGAACTGTGTTGTTTTGGGGGTTTTTTCTAGTTATTGGAAAGTTGGTCTGAGTTATAAGATAGCATTTGAAATAAAGCTATTAAAATTTATTGTTTCATAGGTTCTGCAGCTGATAGAACTATTACAGTCCCGTGGGAAGCAGAAGCAAAATCAGTTGGATAAACATATAAAAATGTGCAATTATTTTTAACTAGTGGATAAAACACTGCCGAGAAATAGTTTTTATTTCATATGGCTGTAATTGAATAGATTAAACCCAAGGATGGTTCATTTCCTTGGGCTGTTTCATGTTTTTCTTTCAAAAGCAGTGACTGGTGGTGACTGGAGGTGGGTAATTAACTCTGGCATGCAAAGGGGGCTCATCAACCTGGTTTCTGTGATAGGTAAATCCAGATGCCAGGTGACTCAAATCACAGCAGGCAAAAGAGTAGGCTGCCTGTCTGAATGAAATATAGGCAGTGTAGTTTCTAGTGTTTGCAGTTACACCTTTTGGCATCACTCAGTCAAACAAAATGTGTAATTAGCCAAAAAAAAGGCATTGAGGCTGCATCCCACAGGAGTGTCAGAGAACATCCACTGTGTGCTACACACTCAAGGCCACAAGCCTGATCTCAGGGGAGTCACTGTGTATCCAGGGATTCAAATGAGAACAGATTTATTATGCGTCAGTTAAGGCCCAAAAGACCAATGTGTAAGGCAGGCATCCTACAGAGGAAGTGATGTTCTGCCATCTGACAGGCACAGATCACCACCCTAAGTGTCTGCACAGAGGTGTCTTGGCATCAGCAAGGGGCAAAAAAGGTAAAAAACATTGAAGCCACAGCACAGGATACAGCAAAAGCATAATTTCTTCTGTCCTCTTCTGCTCCTTTAGACTTATTTCAGACTCATTAGAGCACCTAACAGTTTTTCTAAGAAAGCACATTTTCCTATACTCTCCAGTTACGGAAGCCCCTGAGAAGTTTAATCATCCAACTCAGAAGACAAAGCCCCACTCCCTCACACAGGACTCTGTGTCAGAAAACACAGGCAGTGGAGACTGGGCTGGACTTACTAAAGTAACGTATATGGGGTCCATGCTGCTCCAGAAACAGGAAACCAGCTGGCCAAGCTGACAACGAGGAGTGAGATTGCATGTTTATCTATGCATGTAGGCCATTTTGAAATAATTTTCTCTAGTTCTTTGTTCCTTTTCCTAATAAGCCAACATGTTTATCACTATAGCAACCAGTGACAGATTTCTGGAAAGAAGAGCTGCAAATGCCCATTTGGACCTCTGTGGTCACGGGTGGCTGGTATGAGCAAGGTATCACACCTGCCTCCCAGAGCTCTGAAATGCCGTGCAGGGAAAGAGCAGGGTGAGGCAGGTGTGACATGGTGTGACACGGTGTGAGGGGGATGTGCAGAGTGAACAGGGCTAAGCACAGCTTGATGGAAGACATCACAAAACTAAACATTTTTGTTTTAAATTAAAATAAACCCGTTATACACAAGGTGAAGTAAGTTTGAAGTGCAGAGCTGAATCCTCAACTGAAAAGATTCATTTATCCTTCTGTGACATGGGCTTTGGTGATGAGGACTGGAAGAGGTGGGAAATGGATGTACAAATAACCTGCTCAGAAGAGGTCTTGCAGGCACAGGTATGGATGGAAATCAGTGCTCTCACCAAACGTCTGCTGACAGCAAACACATCTGAAACCTGTGCCAGTGACCTCCTCGCTGGCGCTGAGCCACATTCCAGGTGACATCTCACAACTACAGCATTTGTTCAAGTGGCAAAGGTTCGTGGAGCTGAGCAAAATGTGATGTCCAGAGACAGCCCTCAGGGGCAACATAGTTACACAAAAATAAAAGTGTTTATTTGCTTTTCAGCCTAGACAAATTCATGCAGAACCCATCCCCGCAACGTTCCCTCCCTCTCCTCCCTCCCAGCTTACAAGAATATTAGCAGAAACGCAAACTCTTCATCTTCTTTTAAATCTGCCTTTTTGGATAATATTGAAGAGGACCATCCTTATGCTGTTTGTCCGCCCCTCCCCTGTGTTCACATAACTTGTATCAGAAGCTCCTGAGCTCTCCTCATGTGCTGGTATCTACTCAGTTTGCTTATATTTTGAGTAGACCCTGGGTATTAAGAGATGAAAGTTAAAAGCTGTATGGTTGAAAAAGGCTACTTGACCCTTGGTCATCATATGAAGAGGGTTGAATGTTTTATTCCATGTTTTGTTTGTAGTGTAATGTTATATTAATGAGGTAATGTTGTTGTAGCACCAGTGTCCTAGTAAATGTCAAGTGAGCTTGTAAGGAGATGTACCCTCTAGCAGACTACATGATACAGTGAAAAAGAACCCAAGCAGACAAGTGTTCAGGCATACAAATTTTTCTTTGGGTCTCAAAGAGCAACTTACTGAAGTGCCCTCAAAAGAGGAACAGTTTCAGGATACTCTGTGGAAATATGCCTCATGAAGAAAATGTTTTCTTTCACCGTGTTGTGATTTTTTTCTAAGGACCTCAAGTTGATGATTTGTGTTTTGGTTTGGTTTGGCTTGGTTTAGTTTGGTTTCTGTCCTTGAGAAGTCAAAGATTCTGCTCCACTTTCCCTTGAAATCATAAAGGAACCTCCCACATCTTTATGTTTCAGACCTACTCGAGGCTTTATTGACAGAATGAATAGTTTTGGCATGACCAGGCATGGACTTAAATCAGCACTGCCAGATGCAAGCAAACTTCTCGGCAAGCATGATTCTCTCTACCTGAAGACTAAATCAGCATGGCATGAATCTGTTATCTTCTATCTCACTGTTCAAAACTGGATCTGGGCTGACAGCAGTGACACTGAGACAGCTTGCAATCACCCTGGTAAGTGGGTATTATATGACAAGGCTTGCAAACTCTCTTGCAAGGCAGCTGGGTGACACCTCATATTGTGAACCTGCAGACAGGAAAATTTCTTGTCTTGGCTAGATTTCATAACATAATATTTAATTCTGGTTTGGCCCTTACCATACAGAAATAACTGGCTGACACTGCTCTGTTTTTTATAAAGATGTATTTTGAAAATGGGTGTTCAGGATGTATCTCTGAGGTGATAAGTGGTTTATGGCATCTCTGAGTGATTTATGGCACTGTAGTGTTTGAGCAGTCAGAGATTTTCACATCATTTCAAAGACCTAGACCATACATCTGCCTCCCCAAACCTGAAGTTTGGGGAGCTAGCTAGCCAAACTGGGGATCTCTCTTTACCATATACTCTTATGTGTGTTGTATAAGTAATTGTATCAGATCCTGGGAGACATTAGGCAGGCAACGTGAAAAGGCACATACGAAGGTGTGATCTCTGTCCAATAACCCTACAGTCCCAAAACAGCTGAGGATTTATTATGGCGAGGGAAGAGCACCTTTTCAAATCATCTCCTTCCTAAACTCACATTTTTGTCCTCTAGACAGGCTTGCCTGTACAGATTCAAAACCAAAAAGAAAGAGGAGTTGGCTGCCTCCTGGTGCAGACTATGAATGGTGGTGCTTCTAAGGCAGTGAAGATGGCATCCTTGTCATGGATAAGACAGGCTGTGAAAAAACGGTCGCACTCTATCAACACCAAGCAGAAACTCATGGGCTGGGAGTGTTACTTGAAACTCTGCCTCTTTTTTCCTCTCAAATACTCTAGATAAAAAAGAAGGGACAGCTGGTCTTGGTCAGCACCCAGTTGGCCCACATGCCTTGTCAATATGCCCGCAGATTACTGCTGCCTTTCCATCTGTTCATGGCACCTTCTCCCACACCGAAATTCTCATTGAACACTAGCAGGGGCCACTATACCATAAATATAAAAGTTACACAGTACCCTTGCACTGAGCTCACACACTCAGCTCAAGATGAGCTGGGCTTAGCGGCACTGAGGAACGGGCTCTGTGTTGGTGGTATTTGTAGCACTGCCACCGAGCCACAGAGATAATATATTGCTCCTTCCCCCTTCACTCACCTTCCCAGTTTCTTCTCTGTCCCAGCAGGATGTCCCTGGAGCCTTCCAGCTTGTCAAGCACAACACACTGCTCTGTGCTTGAAAGCATATGGCCAACAAAACAAAGGGCTTGCAGCTGGAATCTGAATGTGGCACAAACTGAATTGCTTTAAAAGTCAAGGTATGTGCTAGGAAGAAACAAATTGTAAAGATGCCAGACACAAAAGGAAATGTAGACCAACCACCGGTCTCAAGCCAGGAGCAATCATCTGAACTTCCCACGATGATAATCCAGCCATCTCCTGATGCAGTACCTAACTGTGCTGATGGTAAGGAAGTTCTCCTGCTATTTAACACAAGCCTTACTGCTACTGTATATTCATAGGTTACTGTCTCTTTGCAAATGGAAAATAGCTGACCACTTTCCTGTTTATAGCAACATTTTAGACAACTAGCACCAATACCTCCCCTTCATATCTGCTTTTCTACAAAATACTTTTTTTTTTTTTCTAGAAATTATTTTTAATTCATAGTAAATGGAGGTCTTTTCACTACCTCTGAGTATTTCTTAAAATGTGGACTCCAATACAAGAATATTGCTCTGATCAAGATCTTATCAGTGCCATGTGAAGGACATTATTTAGCATCCATGCCTTCCATATGATACTTGGAAGAGTTAGATTCTTTTTGTTATCTGTTATAGGTCCATTTCTATGATACTCTTTCATAGCCAGGTGTTCTGTATATAATCCTACTCCCTCCTTTCTAAGGTGATCATATGGTTGTGTTTCTCAGGATTGTTCTTGTTCATGCTCTTTTTCCTTAGAATTTTCCCCTTTCCACACAAACTCACAAAATGTTCAGTGATTTCTGGGATTTTGTCATAGGAAAAGCAATTTGAGTAATTTCAGCTCATCCAAGTATTCCTTAAAAGATTCTTTTCCTATTCCTATCTTGTTCTTTTGTTATTAATTTTAAAGATTGTTAGCCAATAGATCATAGTTAATATCTTTAGGAAAGACTAATTCAGTCCTATTTAGGCTATAATTTTTGACAATCTATCCTTAATATTTGTGTTAATTTAATGGAATTATAAAAGTTTTTTAACTCCCCCTTTTCAGTACCTGAAAACTGTGGAAAACAAGTCACCACCTTTCTCCTCCTCAATAAGTTCTGATTTTGAAAACTCGTTGTAAGCTGACTGTAACACACTAAAACATGATCAACAAATTCCCTACAGGATCATCACAGAAGGTGTGGTGGAACATTTTTCATGAAAAGCTGGGATAAAATAGAGCTGCAGAGACACTTTCTGTAGGCTGCTGGTAGGCTCATACACTCACTTCCTTGGTGATTTGATTTGCCTTTGTGCTTGCAGTTGATGCATGAGTGCAGGAAAAGTGGGAGTAATACTTTGGTCAGGATGCAGGAATGCTCATTGGATGAAACAGCAGACCAGAGGTGGGAGAGCTGTCACAACCTCCCCAATCTGTGGTACCTGGGATGTAACGTAGGAGGAAATCTCTGCATAGATCCTCCCAAAAGAGCTGCCGAAGGCCTGTGACAGATCAGTGATGCAGATTCTGGCTTTCCAAGGGTGAGAGGACATGTCTCGGAAGCTATGGGCAATCGTGGGTCAGGTAGACATGAAAAGGCTCAGGATAGCTCCAGTGGGTGGGGAATGGGAGGAAAAGGCTCTTCTTCATCACAAGGCAAAGGATGAGGACATGCTATTATTCCCAGGAGTTATTTTTCCAAGGACAATTTGTCCTCAGGCACTTTTGTTTTGTTAATAAGGATGCGGCCAAGCTAAGCAATTTTCTCTAAGTCATTGTGTGCATTTCTTTCTCAAACCATGTCCATGGCAAATTATGTATAATTGGTCTGTAAGGCTCTCTGTGTCCTGCTTAATCTGCTGTTTACTGATATGGTCTTTATCAAAACCGACAATCTTTTTCATGATGATTTTGTCACCTCTAACAGAATGTAAACAGTGATTATATAAACAGCTTACACTCCTCTTCACCATGTTCAAACACTTTGATTTCTTATCTTTTTAAGTGTGAGGACTGTATACAGAAATGTGGTAGCACTTACTGCAATTCATTGGGGCTGGATGAAAGCACAATCCTGCATTAGGGATGGGCCACCCCTGCTGTGCTCTGCAGGATTTGCATGTAGGGCTGTAGCTTTAAATGGCATTTGGGGCATATTGTCAGACAGATCAGTCCCTCCCTCAGAGCACAGGTCTGTGCCAGATGTTGGTATGCTAGGGCACTTCTCTGATGAGCACAAGAAGCAGGTCCCAAATAAAAATACATCCTCATCCAACCCCATGTGCCAGTGTAATGATACCAAAGCTTTCAGAGACATGAAGCCCCAAAGCATGAAAATTAGGTATTTCCACACAGATTTCTCGCCCTGCAGCTTGAAATTCAGTACATACCACTGAGATACCATATGCAGAAAATTTCTTTTTTTTTTTGTTCCCTGGCAGGTAGAACTTTATGTTTTAAGGAATATTATTCTTTCAGAAATCCTTAAACAGTTTTGGCATTTGAGAAGAAAAAAAGCATTTCATCCTTTGTGTGAAAACAAGGCATCTGTCACAACCTTCCTCTCAAATTACTGTTTGTAATTCTCAAGTAATCCAGCTTAATATAGTTCAGCTATTTGCCTGAAGTTTTCACTAAATATGAGATACAGTATAATTCTCAAATGGCACAGTTTAACACACCAGCTCTTCCAAATCTGCATTGATATTCTGTTATGTATGGTATAAAGAGAAAAGTCTCATGAACTTGTTCTATCAATAGTGCATACTGGAACTGCACCATTTTTTTAATCTATTTTTTGTTCTTCCATATTTACTCCTGCTGTTATTCCAAAGAAGAGTGAAATTATCCCACTACTTCATAGAAATCTCTGCAGTGTAAGGTTGAAAATGACCTCAAGAAATCATTTCATCTAGTGATTCCCACACATTTTTAGCTAGTGGGGGATAACTTCATCTCAATTCTGTAGCCAGTAATGGACAACTGAACTCCAGGCTCATGGGCCACCAGGTATCCCAAGATCTCAATATAGGTATCTTGAGACCAGGAACATCTGCTCAGTCACCTCCTGTTGCAGATTTGGGTGTATCCTGCTGTCACCTTCGTAATTCATACAATTGGTTCCTGGCTCCTTCATTGTCAAGGTGATCCTTGAGGAGAGAATGAGCTCTGAGCAGACAAACAGCACTGGCCACAGCCCGCTCCCAACCATCACCCTTCTTAAATGGCTCTGGTCCTTCCTTGGTCAGGGAAGATGACATTCATCCATCATATCAGAGATCTTTCTATGTAACAGTGAGCTGGTCAGAGGTTGCCACGCCCACAGGATCACCCAGGTCTCGCTGGCTTCTGGCTGGCAATGCACTGGGTAAATTATCCAAGCAATCTACAGATGGTCATCAGAACAAGCATCCCTGATTTAGTCTATCCCCGTCCTTGAGGCAAAATTGAACAGAACCATCCTCAGCTGCTCTTAAAAACGTTCAGTGTAAAGGATGCCAGTCACCTCTGCAGTAACCGATGCTCAACTGCCCTTTCAATTAAAAGGACGAAGTCTAATCTAAAATACCTTTCCTCAGCAAATGAGATTACTTGTTTTCCTGCTGATTTTGGAGAAACAGTACATATTTCATGCATGTGAAGATTCACATCATCCTTGTATGTGAAGATTCACATCATCCTTGTGTTCTTTCTGGACGACAGGTTCAATTCTTTCAGCCATTCCCAAGAAGTCACATGCCTTACGATTCGTGTAGCTCATCTCTGAGCTCTGTGATTCATGGAGTTACATTCTTCTAAAAATACCTAGCCCAAAAATGGACACAGTTTTCCAGCTGAGGTCACTAATGCCAAGATGAGTAAAAGAACAAGTTCCTATATTTTATACCTGTTAATGCATCCTAGAAGGGCATTTGAATGTCTTGCAGCAGCACTATATTTAGCACTTCCAATTGCAATCTATTGTCATTTTCTGGATCCTTTTCTGCAGCAGAAAAGAACTGAACACATCAGGACAAACTTCTACAGGGCCCTACCTCTTGACTCATCACATTTAAGGAACACACTGAATGACAAACTCAAACAGTAATTTGCAATCAGTTGTACATACACCTCATAATTTTATCTGAATCATTTTTCTTCAGCTTGCTGCTGAAAACATTGTGTGGGATTGTCAAAAGCTGTGGTACAGTCAATATAAATTCTGTCTGTGATTCCTCAAGGTTTTTCTAGGTTTCTATCCATGCTTTAGATTTTTTTAAGATGGTATCATGTGATTTTCTCTTAAAAAAACCTGTATATTGTCTGTTTTGGTGGTTATTAAGTGACTGTTCAGTGAGAGCATTTCCAGGTACTGAAGTTAAACCCATCCATCACTGTATGTCCCATAGATTTATTTTTAGCCTTGCTCTAAATATAGGTTTTGTTTTACTTTTCAGAGTAAAAAACTCCCTGTCTACCTGCAATTTTCAGAAATGATTATTAACAGTTCAGAGGTTGCTCAGGATAAATCCTGAAATACTCTTGGAGAAATTTCCTCAGAACCATCTCACATGAATACAGGTGGCCTGTCTAGATCATCTGTCCTGTGCTCTTGTTGAAATTAATTTAATGAATGTACCTGGTCAAAATTAACTTTATTTTGTGATTAATTAAGGAAAAAAGGAACTCCATGGAGTATCCATTATTCATATTGCTTTTAAAATAGCATGCATATTTGAGTAGATTTTCAGGAAACCTCATCTACGATGCAGACCCTCATGGACAAACACAATTCAGTGATTTCAAATTCCACCCTGAGCTCTGTCTGATAAATATGTTAATTTCACTATTATAACTAGATTACAATGTAGAGATGGAGTCACAGTCACCAAATTCATTCCATGAGGAGACTAGTCCGCTTTCGATCACTATTTAAAGTTTGAATTATTTCTCTTTCTCAGAATTCTTTAAAAGATTAAGTATTAAATTATATATATTATTTTAAGAGCTGGGTTTGCCAGTCGTTTCTCTCCTCATCATTCACTGCCTTCACTTCTACCTCTATTTATAGTGTGCATGAATGAAGTTGGCCCAGGAAGAAAGCAAGATTAAAGTACTTTTGAAAAACAGTTAATATCTCTGCTTGGATGCATCACATAGAAACGATCATCCCTATTTTTTCAGACTCCTCATGTTCTTGCAAGGTTTTTTGTGACTGATGTCAACTTTACTCTTCTACATTTTTTATGCAGGTTTTTTTTTTTTTAAACAAAGCTCCTCCTTCTATCAGAGTGTTCTTCTCTGAGAGATGCAAAACATCACCTGGGCATGCTCCTTTTGCTCACACACAGGCTCTCCATATTCACTCTATATTCACATATCCATTGTGCACATTCACAATGTTAGGTCAGATGTCAAGAGTAATTTGCATTTCTAAACGAAATTTTTGCTGTTTGGTAGCTTGCTGGGGGCATTGCTACTGACTTTAACAGTGTCAGACCATCAGCCAGTGTTTGTGAAAAGCTTTCCATGTAACATTCCTAATGTGTAATTAATATGACTACAGGGTAAATAAAGGCATTTGTCCTCACTTGCTCTCTATTTCTTTTCAGGGAACAACTAGTCACAGAATGCACCAGGATGCAGGTCTCACAGCACTAGTTGCACATAAAGAAGCTCCAGTCACAGCATAATCTAATTTCAGACAATAAGTGACTTTAGCACAGAGGTAGAAAACTAAAGGAAGCTTGAGAAGTTTTTAAGCTCTTACAGAAAAGTAAGATACTTCCTTCAATGCTAAATAGGCTTTTTGTGTGTGTGTTAAACAGACCTTTTCTCCTCAATAGGGAGCTACGTGCTTTTTATACCTTCTAGGAATTGCTGCTCTAGACAGAAATGCATTTTCATTATTTAAACCTTTTATTCAGCTGCTTATAGCTTTCTGGAAATAAAACTCGTGTGATTTCTTAACATCACAATTAGGAGAAAACAAAAAAGAAGCAGACACTAAAGTGATATAAGGAACATGTGAAATATTTAATAAGCAGAAAAAGAACCCCAGAAATAAAGGTTGTCCAGTCTCTCAGATTTCAAAAAATAAAGATTGAGTGAAGTAAGTTTAGGGACAGTGATGTCACTTTTCTGACAAGAGGCTTCTTTGCAGAAGATTGCCTGAGGTTAAACTACCTACATGGTACCTCCTGAAAAAATTAAACAGCACTGCCTCAGAGTACAGCCCAGAAATCCAGGAGACCAAATCACTTTATCTGCCTCCCTTTGATGAGCAGCTCTTCCCTAGTCACAGAAAAAAAAAAAAAGATTCAAAGAAAAACCCCAAAACTTTGCAGGGCTTTGCCTGCTTCTTGCCCCTCGCCTCCTTCAGTGAGCCCTGGCCAAAGGAGTGTTCTTCAGACATGGCTGCAGTGCTGGTCCCAGCTGTGCTTCCCTTTGCTTGGTCACTGCTGGTGACCCAAGAGGTGATACCTGAGTGCAGAGCACTCAGACAGACACACAGCCCTGCCTGAGGGACACCTTCCCAAGGAGAAGCTTCATCCTTTGCCATTCCCTATTCTTGTTTTCCTGAAGACTCATTATCAAACCTGCCCAAAACAGAGTTGTACTCAGCACTCTTGTTTAATGCAGAGCATGAAAGGACAATAGGATTTTATTAACCCCAAGTATAAAATGCATCTGCACCTAAGCAGGAGCAGTCCTACTAGTCTTAACAAAAAAACAGACAAGTGAGTCCTGAGCAATCCCATTTTCTTGTCCTCCAGGTTCCGCAGAGGCTGGCAAAGAGCTCCCTCCTCTGTAGGTACTTCTGTCCCCTGCAGCTCCTTGGAGCTCTACTCTTTCCTCCAACAGCTGAGGATCCTCCCAGGTAACTGAGAGGCTCCCTGCACCAACTTGCAGAGGGTTTGGCCTCACATAGATTCATTAGTCCATCAAGGCAGACAGACTTCTACACCTGCACAAGGTTCACTGCAAGGCTGGAGCCAAAATAATTCCCAGCTCCATTGGGTGCCACAGTCAGGCTCAGTTACTCATTCCAGCCTCGCACCAGAAAAAGGTCTAGGGGTGAAACCAGGAGGAAGAAAATCAAATTAAACATCCAGAATAATACAATTTTCTTACATTATTTTCTCTATGTCTCTATCTTCCCCAAGCCACTTTTGTCAAATGCCCTATCTGATTGGTGCAGGATTGTTTGGCATGAGCATGGTCTGAAAAACCAACTTCACCCCCTGGAGAATTTTGCAGAGAATAATAGATCTGTGTGAAGGTCTAAATCAATAGAAGTCTTTCTGAATGCATTTCTAGGAAACCTAGAAATATCACCAGTGACTTTGACTAAAATACATGGTGCTACTGTTTGGAAAGCAATTTATAGTTAAGTAATTTAAATTTCATTGTGAAGAAGGCCATATAGTGAGAACTTCACCCACGGCAGGAGAGGGAAGCTGGAGGTGTTCAGGGACTGCAAATACTAGCACAATTTTGGGAGGAGGTTTGAGAGTGGGTTGTTTTTTTTTTTTGCAAGTATAATTTCTGCATCCTATTTCAATCCCAAAGGAATACCCTTTTCTGTCTCCCTTGAATTTCAGCTTTTGCATATTTTTTCTCCCTAAGGTTTACTTTCTGTCAGAGGATTAATTTCCCCTTTACTAAAATCTTCTTTTAGGCTATCAGAGTAGGTGTTTAAGGTCTGCATTCTGTCACTTCTTATTTACATATTTTCAAGTTTTTCTCCTAAAGCTTAAGATTAACTGAAGGAGAAATAAATGTAGAGGCTATGCTGCTATACAGTCAGTTGAAATGCACACCAGGGATTCTTCCCCTTCTTCCACTATTAGGACTAGCATTTATGAAAGGTCTGATTCTCCTAACCTCAATTTTGTTACCCAGTGCCACCCACAAACCTTTCTTTTCGGCTTCAGCACCATCTTGCTGACACCTAAAGTGGGGATGCATCCCCATGTGCCAGTTCCAGGATTCAATGATCTTGTTTTGCTCTAGCATCTCTTTGACTGCGTGGCTCAGCAACTACCTTCAGTCCAAACCCAGCTGAGATGCCTTAAGCCTACCTTTTTCACCTTCCAGAAGCATGTCTTCTCCATGAGGATATATGCTAGTCATGCCAGAAACGAAGGGAGGAAAGAAATCATGATTTATATAGACTGAGTGAAGTGATGCCAGCAGGTGGATGGCAGTGAGGGCAGGAATCACAGGGCCAGAGAGGGAGGAGAAAGGGATTTCACATCACCTGGTGCTCCCACCTGGTATTGGCAGCAAGTGTTGTTCAGAGCGCTCTCAGGCTGTGGAGGTGCTGACCCTGCATTTCTCTCGTTCTAAAACTGAGGTTTCACTGATCACCAGGGTATTAAAGTATGGTGTCTGCTTTCTCCAGCCATTTTAGTTCTTTCCCTTAGTTTATGAACGAGTATTTCTAGTGTTTCTTTTGGGAGACGGCCCACATGTCCACAGTGTGTCTAAAAGGAGGCATCATTCCCTTGCACCCTGTCCCTTCACATCCCTGCCCCTTTCTCTGTGACCAGCCTTTCTAGGGGCAGGGCTGGCCAGGAGCACAGCAGAGGAGGGGGGTGACCACAGCACTGGCTGCAGGGCCCACTGCTGGTACCAGGACCCCCATGGTCAACACAACTTGATGCATCCATGTATTCCGTGAGGGGGCTCAGTTAGGTCAGCCCTACAGCAAAGCCCTATGATGATCTGAAGACTAAAAGCCTGGCTTTACCACCATGCTGCTATGAGCTGTGTGTTGATGACTTTAAGTGTTAATTACACTTTGTTTTGTCCAGGTTTGATTGACACAAACTCATTTGGTTGATACAAACTCATTTGCTTCCAGGGATCTCTTACTGGGGGCCATCGCACCCTTGAAAACCTTAGAAAGAAATTCGAGCTGTGAAAACCCATTGCAGCAGCAGAGAAAACAATTTGCAGGAAAACAGAGAACACCAGCAATAAAGGCAGGCAGGGGGAAGGGATGCAGCTCTCCAAGGCTCCCCCAGGGCACAGCGAGCTAAAATCAAAAGAGAAAACAGCATGCAAGACCAAATCCTGCCAGTGGCAAGTCCAAAAAACAGCTGGAGAAAAAGGCAGCTCTTGGAAACGAAGCTACCGCTTACCCTTGCCCCTTCTTTGTAAGTATCCCCCATACGAAAAACAAGATACTATGAAACATTAGACAGTTCTGCTCTCATAAATTTCTCCCTCACTTTTCTTTTGGCTCTGCCTGTTTTTTTAACCCTTGGCAGCCTGCTCATCAGGCCTGCTGTGCTGGGGCTGAGACACCAGCAGGTTGTGCAAGTCCATGCTCCCTCAGCAGCCTGGACAGGGATGGAGGTGCAAGCACTGGGGAGGTCACAGCTCCAGCTGTTTCCACATCCTTATATTCAGATTTTCTTTCTCTCTTCAGGAGAGGAAAGGCAACTGGAGAGGGAGTATTACACATCTGGTGTTCATACAAGGGTTTGGGTTGGAAGGGATCTTCAAGGATCCAGCCTTCCTGCTATGGGAAGGGACACCTTCCACTAGACCACATTTCTCGAAACCCCATTCAGTCTGGCCTTGAACAATTCCAATGATGAAACATCCTTGTACTTGGTCTTGTTAATCTTCATGAGGTTTGCATGGGCCACCCCTCAAGCCTGTCAAGGTCCCTCTGGGTGCCATTCCCTGCAGTGAGTCAACTGCACCACTCAACATGGCATCATCTTCAAACTTGCTGAGGGTGCATTCAACCCCACTGTCCATATGTCATTACCCATTTTCATGCTGAATGCAGTGTTCCATTCACATATATAAAATATTTACATATATATGTTTATATAAATGGGATCCCTCTTCAAAATGTTGTGCTGGTTTTGGCTGGGGTAGAGCTAATTTTCTTTACAGTAGCCAGTATAGGGCTGTGTTTTGGATTTGTGCTGGAAACAGGGTTGGTAGCACAGGGATGTTTTCATTATCGCCAAGCAGTGCTCGAACAGTGTCAAGGCCTTTTCTGTTCTCTACCCCACCCCACCAGCGAGGAGGCTGGGGGTGCACAAAGAGTTAGAAGGGACACAGCCAGGACAGGTGACCCCGACTACCAAAGGGATATTCCATACCCTAAACATGATGCCATGCTCAGTACATAAAGCAGTGGGAAGAGAAAGGAGAAGGAGGACTTTTAGAGTGATGATGTTTGTCTTCCCAAGTCACTGTTAAGCATGATGGAGCCCTGATTTGCTGGGGATGGCTGAACACCTGCCTGCCCATGGGAAGTGGTGGATGAATTCCTGGTTTTGCTTTGCTTGCATGTGTGGCTTTTGCTTTACTTGTTAAACTGTCTTATCTCAACCCATGAGTTTTCTCACTTTTACTCTTCTAATTGTCTCCCCCATTCCACTGAGGTGAGGGGGCAGACCAACCAGCAGTGTGGAACTGAGTTGCTGGCTGGGCTTAACCACAACATTTCTTTTTGGTGCCCAACATCAGGCTCGAAGTGTCCATGATAACGACAGATTTGATTAGAATGTGCTAGATTGAATTTGTAGCAGTTCTTGCTGTTTAGCTATTAATGGGCAGGCTTCTGTGCTCGCCATGAGGCTCGCTTGCCTGACTGTTTTTCAGAGCCGAGCGCTTGTTAGTGGCTGCTTTCTGCTTTCACTGCTTGCTGTGCTGCTGTGCTGCTTATCATCTTACTCTGCTGTGCTTGGGAACATTTTGATAACAGCCTGGGCTGGCTGATGGCCAGGGCATTGCTGCTGTTTCTGTGCTGCTGTACTGGACAGGCTGGAATTCTGGTGAGAGCTCAAGCTGAAGAGACTCTGACCCATGGATAAGTCAGTGTGGGAGCAGGACACCCGAAGTATCTGTGCTGCAGTAGTTGTACCTCTGAACGGATGTGGCCTGGGAATGAGACCAGCTGGAGACCACTACACCTCAGAGTGTCATTGGCTGTGATCAGTGAGGTCATGCTTGAACACCTCAAAGCATGTGGCCATGGATAAGCCCATGACATTATTAACCATCTGAAAGAACAGAATGGTACAGTAGACAAACATGGAGGCAGTAGTTTTCCACATCTAGAAAGTGCATAGAATGTGAGAATCTCCTACTCAAAGCAGATGCACTTCTCACAGCGCTGAACAGGGTTTTAGAAGGGCTATGAAGGTCATTTGGAATGGTGCACTCAGCCCCAACTCCATATTTTTAAGCCTCCCTGGGTGCTTAACATTTGTGTTTAAAGCACTTTGAAGATGATTTCTCATTTGGCACTGTAGCTATATTGTTTTAAAACATTTTTCTAATGGTAAAAAATGAAAAAAAAAACCATTGTGAAATTTTGCACTGGTACCCTTATCTTGAGATTTTCTAGTTGGAGAATTACAGCTAAGGATTACAAGCTCCCAATATGAATGCATGTTTGAGTGTGTGCTTATAATATATACCCACAGAGGAATACACAGAAACAACATCTATTTTGGCAACCCTTGCACTTTTCAAATTAGATGCAGAAGAGTTAGTCTAATTATTTAAAGGTCTCTGAGCCTCAGCAAATTGTATTGACAGAGCTTTCGCTTTCAATAAAAAACAAACCTGAAATGCTTTTGTAAATGTGTTGTTTTCGTCACAATTTTTTATTTCACTGTTATTGACTTTTATACTGGGCAAAAGCTGTGCAGGAAGCCACATTTATGCACATCCCCATCCTTAGTCCCCTTCTTGCCCACCGCAAGGTTCCTGATTTCTCCAGTCTATTAACATCCCCAACTCCTGACACATGGTGATCCAGTTGCTCAAGGAGCCAAGTGCATTGGGTTAGCTTCTAAGTAAAGGCAGAGGCAGGGAAAAATAAATTTAAGGAGAGGATTTGGGAGTGCAAAGCATGAAACTGGGACAGGCAATATGAAGAGGGCTGAGTACTGGTGAAGCAGGAATCAGATGAGCTGGGATGATTGAAGCAGAGAGGAGCAAAGATTTTGCTACAGATTGTCTTGTCATGAAATTGAAATATAGGGCTTTAAATCGCAAGGTAGGTGAGGCAGAATGAGATAAAAGGAAGCCAAGGGAGTAGTAGTGAGCAATAAGCTGTGCTTGTCATGCACATGTACCATAAGTGCATAAACCAATTAATGAAAATACTGCATTAGCATCTGCAGCAGGATCATCCTTTCTTTACACCCGCATAGAGCTCTCCTGGACGTGGCTGCCTCTTACCAGTGGGGTGTTGCTCATGCCCATCCAAATTTTCCATTGACAGGAGTGGTACTGCTCTGGTTTTAATGAGTTTCCTAATAAAGAGATGATGGCTGGCAGTGTAATTTCCCTTCTACACTTCGTGCTTTCATGACAGGAGTTTATTATTAACCTTACTACTACATTTTCTGTTATTTTACTCTGGTGGTTTAATTGTATTTCCACCTGAGTCATGTGCATTCATTTTCTAATAGTCTCCTTTCCCAGACTGTTTTCATGTGAGCAGCAGGGTTTTCCATTTAAGTACTCTGCGATGGTTTTAGTATGCATTTCTTTCTGGTTTAATCTTTCTCTTTTTTCCTCTCTGTCCATGTATTAGTCATCCTTAATGGGGTACAGCACCTTGTGCTCTCTGACATGGAAAACAGGGACAGTGTAAGCAAACATCAAGGACAAAGCATAAAAATAACAGAGGCAGTCTCCATAAAAGGCGAATTAATGACTCAGGCAAATGGATGCCACATGTAAGTAATTTTAAGGAAAGAAAGCATCAGCCACGCTTAGAAATGCAGATGTATTTATCGCCTTTCAGCCCCCCTATTTAGCTGTTACTAATGGCGTATTGAAAGGGAACAAAGGAAATTTCTGAATGCAGAAGCAAGGATGTCTTAGCAGGTGGTCTGGGGTAATGGAAATTTAGGGCACAAGCAGCAGATCAGATTCTTATTTTATTAATGCTGACATAAATCAGGCATGTGTATCCACAGAAAGAGTGAAAGAAGTTATGCCAAAGTAGGGTTGGAGAGAAGTTGGTCAGGTCTCCCATATCCAATCTAACACAGAGCAGCAGCCCCCTCAGGAACTGCACCTTTGCTCTCACTAAATAAGACAAGATGGAAATAAATCTTTGTATTTTACTGTAAAACACTAGGATGTGTGCACAGACAATTCTTGGTATGCGAGTGCCAGTCTAATAATGCAAAGGAGCAAAAGTGCAGTAACCCTAGAGGTACGGTCAGTGGTTTGGTATTCAGTCAATAAAAATAATTGAGAGTCAACTCTTATTTACAGTCTGGCCTCTTTCCAACACCAACATTTTAGGGGAGCTGTACATTGGATCTAAATGAAAAGTAATTTGCCAGAGTTAGTTAAAGGTCTCCAATGTGAATGAGAATCAGGACCTTTGATTTTACATGCCGGTGCATGTTTCCATTTGACATGTTACACGTTAACACTGTTTGTAAGAAGTGGGGGCAGTCACACTCATTTGCTGAAAAATTGTAAGCAGTGAAGAAGGCCTCATGAAGCTGACACAAGGCTCGAAGGGATTGCCCTGTAGCACAGGTCAAGCCTTCCGGCTGATGGGGTTATGAGAAAGATCCAGAGCTGTCTTATAAATACCTTCATGAGAAGAAATATCTGGGTGCTAAAGAGCTCTCTGAACTACTGGGGAAAGGTATTATAGGAGCCACAGGCAGGCAGATAAAGTGTAACAAAATCAAATGGAAAATGAAGCATGTCTGAAATGGAGAAGCTGAATAAGCTTGTGTTGATGCGGGTTGATAGATGTGGGTTGTGAACTCTCCATTTCTGGTTATCTATGCTGGATACCTTGCAAGAAAACATATTTTGGCAAGGGACATATTAAGAGTTCAGAAGAGGAAACAGCAAATTAAAGGGCTCATATTAAATAAATATTTGATTAGATGGTTTAACAGCCTTGACTTTAACCCCTGTGAGCCATTTGCTCTGACTGTCCATCACAGCCGGATGCCCTGGGGCCAGACGGGGAGCGGTCGTGCGTGCAGCCTTCAGCCTCCGTGTGCCCGGCTGTGGTAGCGTGGGCAGGCTCTTCCTAAAGCGGGGCTGATGAAATCCTGCCACAGGGATTTGCAGAGCGCGGAGCTCCATAGGGTTACCTGCCCAAAAAGCTCTTCAGCCTCTGAACACAGGAGCACCCCGCTGTGGTTGCTCAGAGCCGCAGGACGCCGGAGCACTTGGCCAGCATCCTTGCCAGGCCTTCGGCGCTGCTGTGATGGAAGAGAAGCACCAGTCCCCACTTTTCAGACAGTGCGGGAGCGCCAGAGCCCACATCGCCTGACCCGAGGTCTTCAGCATTATCCGCCACACCATCCGCTTTCCTTGACCACCTCCCCGGGAAGCCTGACCGGGAGACGTCCTGCAGCTTCCTGGAATTACTGACAGTCCCTTCCTCACGCCTACAGCGAGATGAAACAGATGGGAACATAAATAAAATGGCTCAAAATAAAACCCTGTCCGCAAGCACACCGTGGAGGGCCCCTGCGGCGGAGCGGCCGGGCCGGGCCGGGCCGGGGTCCCTCAGCCCCGGGCTGGGGTGAGGCCCAAAGGGCGGCCGGCAGCGCCACCTGGCGGTCGTAGAGGGGCAGGCGGGGCGGGGGAGCTGCGCGATTCCTGCAATTCCTGTAGTTCCTGCAATTCCTGCCATTCCTGCAATTCCTGTAGTTCCTGCAATTCCTGCCATTCCTGCAATTCCTGTAGTTCCTGCAATTCCTGTAGTTCCTGCAATTCCTGCGCTCCTGGAGCCCTATTGTGGGAATGGGAGCGGCTGGGTGAGGAGAGATGGGAAAATGGAAGGAAGGAAGGAAGGAAGGAAGGAAGGAAGGGATTTTCAGTTCTGTCACATTAAGAGTGGAGCTCTTGCAGGTCATGCATGACCTGCTCTGCCTGCTACCGTGGGGCCCATGCTACATTTTGGTCAGTGGAAAAATCAGTTATTAATCAGCAAAGAACTATTGATTTTCCAACTGCTCTTTCCATAGAATAGGAAGTCAGCTGTTGCAGCTGGAAAGCGGTGAACTGTGAAGCGCCACCGGGAGCACCTCTGGCCCAAAGGAGCGAGTCGATCCATGTTGGGAGCTACGGGGTATTCTGGGGTCACTGCTCAAATAGAGCAGCTCCCAGTTTGCAGGAGACACGGAGCTATGCTTCGTGTTTGTAGTTAACAAATCAGGGCAAATTCACTGTTGAACTGGGAGGTGTTGGGGAAGATGAAACAGGAAAATCTTATAAATATGACTGCTTGGATTTTGAGAACATGAAACCTGTAAGTGAAGTAGAACTAAAAGCACTATTTGATGTCTAAGATGCCATGACCTAGTTGCTGAACAACTAGGAAACAATAGCAATCGCCGGCCAAAGATCTTCTCCTCTTGATTAAACAATGCCCTTCTCCCCTCATCAATGGNGAGGCAGAATGGAAGATGTGGCATACTGTTCAACTCCACGTAAAACTGTATGTTTGGTGGGTGAAGGCAGTTTTCCAGTCAATTCATAGTGGCCCTGAGAAATACATCATTTTTTCTGATAGAATTCAGTTAGCAAAGCAAGCTTCTTTCTCTTTTTTTTTTTTTTTTAATGCAGTAGAAATATTCATAAGGTGTTCAGTGAGATATAGTCTTCTGATTGCTTTTCTTCTATGTATAGATCAATTGTGATGGTTCACTCAGGCAAACATGTGCTGATCTGGACCATGCAGATTTGCCTATTTATTTTAGTTAGGTCTTTAACGGAGATTTTTATCACCAACCACTGGGATTTGGGATTCTTTTTATGAAACCTGACCAGAAATGTAACATTCTGAGACCTGAATTTCTTCTTTTGTAGTCTTTGTACTAAAATCCCTGAGTAATATACTCAAGAACATCACTGAAATATGTCCACAATGCAGAGCTTACACTGACATTTACCTGGGAGAGTGTCAGCATCAGCAGTCTATAGTGCTGCCTAATAGGAACAGGGCAGAGTTCTTTCATACTTTTTGGTACGAAAATTATAATTTCATGATCTAGAAGATGTCCTGCTTTGGATCAGAGTTTCAGCTGTCCAGCAGTCAGCACAGAGTGAGGGTTGGCTCACATCTATTTTAGACAATATGCACACAGTCCCTGTTACTCTGCATTTCAATGCATTTCTCCAACAGATCAAATTGTGGTTGTTTCTTCAGTCATGGTCCAGCAACACAATGACAGTAGCAAAGATGTGAGCTCTCACAGCTGTCATTAAGAATCACAAGTTCATTTACTCACTACTGAAACTTTCATCTGAAATAATCCAATACTGTGCAACCGCTCCAGGAAACTGGGAAGAGAAAAGATGTCTCTTTGAAACCTGAGCTATGAAAGAATTACCCTTCAGCTTGACACGAAGAGCCCTGTGCACAGCTCTGTTCTAGTGATCACCATCAGGAGAACATTGGAAGGTAGGTTAGATGCTAAAATTGCTTGTGGAAGTTAGTGTTCCTAGTGTCACAATTAGTGCTGCCACTATGGCAAAAACAGTCCTGGCTTCATATAGCACCAATGGCACATGCAGCCCTACTGCATGGAAAAACTGGTCAGTTCACATGGTTTAAGTCCAACTTAAATTAATTAAAGCAATTTATTGATTTATTAGCAGTGCATATTTAACCTATTATCAGTGACACATCAGATAAACCACAGCACCAGACACTTGCAAAATGTTAATAAATGCCTGCAGATTTCTAAGCATGCCCTCATAGCCCCAACATTTAAGAGCTCCCCTTCCAGGCAGTGTGCATTACACCTCCAATGCTTTGTGTGTGGGTGCAGGTGCCCATGTGCAGCCCCTCCTGTGGAGCAGGTGGTGAGCCTGCTGTGCCCACACCAGCGCTGCTGCCACACCCTGCCCAGGGCAGGTGCCCCTCATGGCCCCATGTGCACCCTGAGGAGTGGCATACCCCCCATGCCACCCTGTGCTCTGGGACACGGGCTGCATGCTGCTGGGGATGCTGGGGGGTGATGCCTGGCAGTGCCCCAACAAGGTCACTCCTCCTCCCCCTGCTCCAAGGCATCTACCTGGAGACAGGGTCTCTGTCATTTCCTGGTTATTGATTAATCAGGATAATCTTCCTGGTTAGTGCTACCAGCATTGGGAACTCACTCTCAAGTGGTTTTGTGTGTCCCAAAAAGCTACTTAGATGGGGGTACTGTGGGGCACCCCAGCTGGGGATGTGCTCCTGGGTTTCCATTGCTGCCTATTGCTGTGGGAGCTGGACAAGCTCACAGCTGGCACTGTCCTTGTTTCTGGGAGCTGAAGGTTTGTCAGCTGATACTCCTTGCTTTCCTGGTGTCCTGCCTCTGCCGGGAAGGGCCATCACTGCTGGCAGGGGGTGCTGAGCAGGAGCTCTCCCTGTCTGCTCCTGGTCCAGTCCAGGGTCCTCCCAGCTCACTTCCCCATGGCAAAATCTTTAGAGACATGAACCCTTTGTTTTGCTCTGTTAGAAGAGTTTGTAATACAGCTAAAAAGGTCCAAGTTTACTGGTGGTTGGTCATATGGCCCTGGCCTAGAAGGCTGTATAAACTTCATATCATCTCTGAATGCAGCTTCCTGGAAAACTGGGGATTTCTTGCAACCATTTCTCTCTCTCTCTTGTACGGATATTCTTCCTGTTTAGATAGTAGTAATCTGTATTTCTAGATGTGCTTATTTGTTTTCAATCTAATATTTCTGTGCCTTTTCTTCATTTTGTATTTTTAGGTTTTTTTTCCTTAAACATGTTTTCAAGACAGTGTTCTGCTTTTATGCGGATCATTCCTTTTGCATGCAGTTTCTCTGAAATGCTTTCTTCCTCTGCTGCTTTCCAAATTGTGTCAGTGCCTCTTCAGCTTGATATTACTTATTTTGGGGTGGTTTTTACTTCTTTCTTAGAGATTTCAGCCCTTGGGTCTCAGTCACTGTCCAAAAGCAACCGAGAGTGTTCCTGGTGGTGCTGGGGTGATGGAGCTTTGCACAGTCACACGCTGCGTGCTGCCGAGTGATCTTCCTTGGGGCTACGCCGGAGCTGATCTCAGCATCTCCTGTTAGTCTATAAGAGTGCACAATAATGTTGTGACTCTCAGTTTGCAGCTGTTTGCATTTGACCAGGACATGGAAAAAGAAACAGTTATTTGGGAGCACATTTTTTCCATTTTTTTTTCCATCTGAAGAGCAGCAAGTGGTCCAAATTTAGCCAGCTGTGGTGCTTCTCTCTGGTGGCTCTGCGGTACAGCTTGATCAATGGGAAAACAGGGAATTGTAGAGAAAAATAAGTATCAATAGTGGTATTTTCAGATGTGAGAAGATCCTTATGAGGGTGGGGGTTCACTGTTCTCCAGCTCAGACAGCATTGAATTGTCCTTTAGAAAGAAAAAAAAGAAAGAAAGAACGGAAAACAATCTCTTTTGTGTCCCTTCTTATGTTTCATGTGCACTCATATCTCCAGTTTTATAGACCGAACCAGATGGAACCAAGTCTTGTGTTAACTTCTTCCACCCTTTGAAAGATGCAAAATGCAAAGTCCAAATAAATCAACAAAATTAGGTAAGAATCATGTTTGCAAAGTTGTATTTACAATGCAACTTCTTTACCTCACTCCCTGCAGCCCTCCTTCTCTTAGGTTTGTGCGCTATGTGAAGCTTTATAAAGCTGACATTTGGGATTTATCCCTGGAGGATTATCTTTGAACCAACATACCACTTCTTAGTACTAAAGATTTTTTTTAACATTCATAATTCTAAGGCACAAATAATACTATCAATATTAATGCACTGAAGACATTTTCTTCTGTACCTGAGGATATGTTACTACCCACAGAGATAAGTAGAATTTCATAAATATACGCAAAAAAATCTTAACTTTTGTTATCATAACGTCTTCAGAGCTGTAATTGTAATAACACTTCACAGCACAGTATTGTTACTAGCTGCCACAGAGCCAGAAGTTACCTCTCAGGAAAAATTGACTCCATTGAATCATGCATCTACTCATGTTGAGAAGATACTGAGTGCACACACATCTACGTATAAATATCTATATAAAAATACATGTCAAAGTGTGGTTATTCATTTAAGTGAAAATAACTTCCTCTTTTAAAAAAATATTTTACTTTCTGTGACTATAATAATAATAATAATAATCTAATTTAGGCAGAAGTAGTTAAATAGTTGTGCAAGGGTGTGTTTAGGTTTCTATTGGCATAAAGGCTTTGTAGGCACTCCTTCTGCATTTAGAAGGTGCCATTTATTCCTCTGCCTGCAGAAGAATATTGTCATTACTTTGTGTCTAGACACCCCCATGAAAGAAGTGAATTGCCAGTCAGAATTCCTTGATCTGAAACAGATCTGCTGAAATCACTGGAAAATTTTGAATAAAGGTGAAAGAGTGACATTTAAATCCATTCATGGATAACTCACATGAAGGAAATAGGTTTAATTTAGTTATTTTCTGTTGTAAATAGTGGTTCTGATTATGTTCTCATTCTTGGATCTAAAACTGGAACTTCTTCACCAACCCTGCTAAAACAGTTCTAAATTATAATAAATAAGAATTGCTAAAAGAATTGGGTCACTCATGGTCACTACAGAAGAAAAATGTTTTAGAGGGCTAGACACAGTCAGTGGTGATAAACAGTTCTTAGTCATTGTACACCTCTTTCTGTCCAAGAAGGTTGATCTGAAAGAAGAATTTGCAGTTTCTGGATAACTTTAAGTTTATGTGACTCAAATACAACCGGGATATTGTACTATTATCCACATTGATAAAGAGTTGGGTAAGTTGCTCTAATTATTTCCTTAATGCTGAAGAAAACACCAATGCCCCTTGCAGCAGAGTGCTATTTATGCTTCCTTTATCTCTTCATAAGTCTGTGTAGTGTTTCTTGTGGAGTCCTCAAGACTTTTCTTCAATATAATTATTAAATAATAAGTATAGTTTTTATTAGTTATCTAATTCTGTTTTAGATACCACATAGAAATTAATAAATAAGGGTACGTGACAGAGGTATTTTACATTTTGACTATAAAATAGATAGAAATAATTGATGTACTGATTATCTATTTATATATTTCAAACAGGCAGCAACAGGACTTTAAAAAGCACATTTAAAAGCTTTATTAAAGGCCCTAGGCAACATATTTCTTCGTGTAATGTATTTTAGCATGCTAACTGATTTATAGATAATGGAGCTGCATGAGATGTTTGCAATGGAACTGGGGTCACTTGAAATTTCCCTTGGTATCATCACAGAATGAAGCACCCTTCACCCAGACATCACCAGCTATAACCACTAAATCATCTACAACGGGCTGCTGAGCCCGTGACATTCCTATGTGTACAATCCAGGAAGGTTCTCAGCATCGTCTGTCACCGGAAGCTGCCTTGGCCTCACTTTGTGGCTTTTGCTGGCTCCAGTGGTCAGACACAACCTCCTGAATTCCAATCTCATTTTTTCCTGGTTGGTTTGTACCTTTTGTTGTTGTTGTTGTACCAATGATGTACTTTATCTGAAATAGCTTTTCCCTTTCTAGACTTTACTCATCTGGGGTAGAGGAGCCTTGTCCTTCCTGAGGGTCTTGCTCAGTGAAGCAAACCAAGTTGTCCTAGTCCTCTCTACTAAACACAGTGAGTATCTCTGTTCATCCTAAAATCTCTCTCCTGTGCCTAGTCCAGTTTACATTCAGCTTTTTTGTATGTAGGTGGCTGGAACTGTATGTGACCCCAAGGACTGTGTGAGTTTTGCTGGAGTCACTACAACCTTTCACTTGCCGTTGTTGTGGCTGCAAGGTGTGGAGACATCTGTGAATACATATGTGCTTGTATGTAAGTGTACATGTTCATGTAAGTACACATGTGCATCCACACACATCCACACATTGTTTTATGTGTTTGTTGCCAGCTGAGGAACTGCATGTTTTTATTGTTTTTGCTGAAGTGCCTGTCCTTGTGTGTTATGGTACTCCATTGGAATTCCTCCTGTCCTCATGACTCCCTTTCCCTGTGTGACAGTCTCCTCCATACACTGAGGACAGTGTACTTGGCAAGTTTTGTTGCCACTTGTCCACTTTTCATACTATTAATATTGCTAAAACTAAACCAGATCCAGTTCTTGAAAAATTTTTCTCATCATCTTTTTCCAGCCCATCACGTTGACATTCTCCAAGTATCTTTACACTACATGGCTTATACTTGTTCTGCTCAAAATAAAATTATCTCATGTGTGGCTGTGTAGCAGATGTTTCACAGACGTTTAGATAAATGAAATTTTGGTCTTAGTATTGCATAGTAATAATAGTTACAAATATCAATTATAGTTTCTAGGAAAGATGCTAGGCTTATCTGACACATATGTTGCATTGCTCTTCCATCCATCTTCACAGATTTAATTAGTTTTTCTTCAAAAATTATTCCAAGTTCTCTCCTCTTTTGTTTAAGTCTGCTTAAGATGTCTACTCTCAGATTTGTGACTGTATGAGCCCAGTCTAGCATGGACTAACTCTGGTTCTGACTATCCTTCTGATACTGAGATGATGGCTGCTTCCCTCCCTCTGTGTGTTGAGTTACTGTATGCAAGAGCATATTCCTAATGTGCCTGTTGCCCATTAAAGAGGAAACAACTCTCTTGATGCGGTCAAAGACTTATATGTGTTTTGGGAGAAGCTGGAAAAAGCCCTGATGAAGGTAACTGTTTCTGCAGGCAGGCAATGAAAGCTGGAGGTAATTGAAGTTGGGATGGACAAACCACATCTGTAATTTCTGTCATTAAGTTTGTCACATTAAACCTGGAAAGAAAATACCTCTTTTCCATGGTCCCCATCCCAAAGTATTTGCCAGGTCGCTCTTTTACAACTGTGCCTATGTTTGGGGCAGTTGGTTGCAACCAGTGCTCTGGCTCTGTTCATCATCCCTCTGCTTCCCAGACAGACAGCCTATGCACATGGCATGGGAGAAGGATGTAGGTTGGTGTGATGGTGCAGGCAACATGACTACCACTGATGAAGTAGCAAACATTGCTGCTGAAGCAGTAGAAGTCTTTAGGTACAGAGCAGGACAGGAGCTGCTCAGACTCTTTGTGGAAGGTCAGGGGAACACATCTTTGCCCCGTTTTGCTGTTGGACTGGGACTGAAAATTGAGGCCTTTGTTTCTAACGGGGAATGCAGCAGTCAGACATGGGGGTGGGATGCAGGATCCCACCAGGTGGGGAGGATCACTGCACCCACAGGAAGCCTTTTGAGAAAATCTCCATAATGATATCCCAAAAAGGGAAATGAAAGTGGATTTGAGAAATTAAAAAGCACACACAGCTGCTTCAAAAAATCTTATGCCTTACTTTCAGCACATCCCTGCAGTATCAGTTGTGGTATTAGGTCTGTCTGAACTCTTTCATTTCCCTGTTGCAGTGTAATGATGGTTTGCTCCCCCAGTCAGCTCATTTTCAATCCCTTTTTTTTTTTTTGAGCTGGGCAAGCCTTTTTAATTTTTTTTATAATGCTTAATAATCATGTATGTTCAGTCCCCTAGGTGGTATGTTAATTCTTTTCTTTCATCTACTTAATTAGAAGATTTTGTTCTGCATAAAATATATGAGGCAGCTGGGGCAGGGTCTTATGAACTGTTAAGCATCCAATAGCTATATTAAGCCGTTTCTTAAGGCTTTGAAATTGTCTTCAGATGGTAGCTGTTGACAAACCCTGAAGTGAAGCACTACTTGAATATTCACATTAAAACCGCCATTGCAGTTAAGTTAGCGATGCATGATTAATTGACTTAAAAGCAATGGATTCATATGGAGTAAAATGCCCCTATGAAAATCAATAACATGACTACCATTAGCAAGACCATTACTTTGAAGATATTAAGGGCCACAAATCAAATTTGTTAGCTGAAGAGTAACAGTGGCTATACATACAAACAAAAGGCATTTGTGTCTGTAACACAGCATGCAGAGTTTAGTGTTCTTTCACATATTCCCTCTCTTCTCTTAACAGTCACAGTGATGGGATAGCATGATAGTTACTTAAAGGGTAATAACAGAGACAAAGGTACTACTTTGCTTCCACCCACCAGGTTTGGCCAGCATCTCTTGTCCCTGGCACATGCAGGTATGCAGGACTCGATGCTGTCACCCAAGACTAGCTCCCCCTCTTTGCCATCCACATTCACACCCATTTTATCTGGTGCTGGCAGCCTGGGCCAGCCCCACCACTGACACAGGGGCAGCCCCAGAGTTTCACAGGGGTCTTGCTCATCTGTCTAAAAATTCAAAGGACTTTTTTGGATTATATAAGCGTTACAAATACTACTCCTCTCTTCTTGCATCCCCACAAATTCCCTTTTATGCTGTTGCATAAAAGCCTCTCCAGGACTGAGAGTTGCTTGAATCCATAGGTAAATGAAATACTGTATTGTGTTCATTTTTACAGTGGTACACAGGGAAATGGTACAGGTTTCAGAGTCTTCCTAGGGTATGTGCCTTGAATTAAAAAAAACCCAACCAAACAAAAAAAACCACTCCACTTGGGTGCATTTTTATGCCTTTCACTCACACAAATATGCTGAGTGCTTGATTCTGTGTATCACTGCAAAAAGTAGAAAGCTGTCTGTCAGTTGGGGCACTACCCTCTTGGCTCAAAGCTGCCATAAATGATGATAAGAATTTCAACTTGGAAAAGAAGGGATGTGGATGGAAGGGACTTCTTTTATTTCCATGCCTGAGGATCTAATGTAAAAAAGGAAAAATCAAATAAACAACAATATGACAGTCTATAATGGAAGTACAGAAGATGAGAGGCTAGACACTATAGAGAAGGAAAGTGCTAATACTAAGGAGAACAGGAGGGATAAACAACTGCTGTATTGACAGAAATATAAACTAACCTCAGACATATAGCAATTGTCACTCTTTAAGGAACAGAATAAAATATTGATGCTCTTCCTAAAAAAATTAGGAAGTATCTAATTAAGTTATCAATTAACATGGCAAAACATATGTACTATAGAAATATTAAGTTGGGGCAGAGGTTCATGAATGATCCTTAAAACTGATAGCAAGAGGGTTTTTCTGAAGTTTGTGGGTGACAAGAAGGTGGGGGGGCATCCTCGATATGAGAAGAGGAGGATATGGGGCAGAAAAAAATGCCTGTCCCAAGGAGGCAAACAATGTGATAAACATCAGTGGAATGAAGGGCAATGTCATTTAAAGACTAATGTGGAGAATTTGCACTAAAAAAATAGGACTTTATCAGCTGGAAATGGAAACGAGTAGAAAGCACTGGGTCACTGAGCCAGTCAGGATGAATATTGTCATCAATGTGATCCAACCATGAAGGGCAAATCCAGGCTGAGGATATCCCTGATGACTTGTTTCCAGTGGAGCAGAAGTAGCATTCAGGCTGGTGGCATCCCCATTCGTGAAGGATGGAGGAGCTGCAAAGGACAGCCTGTGGGATGGATGTGGGAGGGAAAAGCAAGGGCTTTGTTTAGACTTTCTGTAGCTGCAAAGAGATGTAATTATTTTCTGCAAGTACACCATGATGCTAAATTCTGGAGAAACAGGAAAAGAAAAGCGGTTTAAGTCAAAGAATATAATTCACACAGGAACAACTGGAAATACATTTAGGCAAGATTTCATGAAATATTTTTCCTTATCAGTGTACTGAGGATCTGGAATAGGATAGTCGTGATGTAAAACCTGGTCATCATTAAACAAAGTTTTGTCAGCTCATGAAATATTTTGACCAGCATATTTGGCAAATGACTGGTATTTCAGGTTCAGGAGCTCTTTTCTAGGCTTATATTCCTCTGACTGGCATTGCATAAAGCTAGAAATAGATGGTGAGTCGCATATCCCAGAAGAGTCAATGCTGGTGGTCTGTAACATCAGGTCCAGGCTTGTTGCTTAAAACTCAGCCATCCTGGTCTTCTTCCTTAGAGCTGGGCTTGCTGTGGGAATTGGAGGAGAAGCAAAATTGGTTTAATCTCATTTATCCACAGCCCAGCTGCTGTTTATCCCTCTGAGACAAGTGCCAAGCACCCCTCCTCCAGTGCTGCAGTAGTCTGGCACCTCTGTCCTCCGCTGTGTCTCCATGCTGCAAGTAGCAAGTGGGCTTTCTGTGGAGCATGTGCTATGCAAAGCATCCCAGCATATCAAACAGCCCAGAAATAGCCCAATAAAATTGTCCTGGTGCACGGTTCGGATCTGGAATCTCCTCTCCCTCGCTGCTGGATCTCCCCAACCCAGTCAGCTCCTTTGGCAACACCAGAGCTTGGCTGGCCCAGTATTCCACTGCAGGGGGAGGGAGGAAGAGATCATAGACCCCCGTGTGCTGCATGTGCCTGGCGTTTCCTCTGCAAGGCAGTATCACCTCAGACTGTCGTAATTCATATTCGACTTCTTGCATCTTGGGAGCGTAGAGACAGACAGGTTGCAGTCTGCCGCAGACATCCTTTATGCCTTCCCAAGCCATGCTGGGAGGTACTCCTCCCTTCATCCCCAGCCCATGCCACTGTCACTAGTTAACAAAACCCGCCCCACTATTTAGCTGTCCTGGTTTCAGTGACATAAGTGAAGCAGAACAGACTTCAAATTATGGAGGAGTGGTTTTTTTAACCTCTTCTGAGTGAATTGCTCCACCACAGGACTCAGGGAGTGCAGCCATCAGGCTGGCAGAGATGCCGCAGCATTGGGCTACTGAGCACCTTTTTTGAAAAAAAACCCCAGTCATTATTGAATCCTGGGGAGGAGGGAGGGAAAAGAGATTTAATAAATTTTTTTGTCTCCTAAAAAAACGTGTGATTTGTTATCTGAAGGCAGTAATTCTAACTGGTGTTATTGGTATGCGGCACGCAGGGATCTTAGTGCTAGCACATCTTTATTAATGTTGTTATAAAAGCTTCTACTGGGATCCTAGTTATCAAATGACTCTGACAGCAATTCATCCACAAAGCCCTGTGTTTTAATTTCTCAGTATCTGAAAAGAAATGGGCTGGGTGGGTGGAAAGGCTCCTATTTTCAGCTGCTTTGTCCTTTGCTTTAAAGCCTGGCACATTGCAAGTGTAAAGGAGGAACATGTAGGATTACAGCTGGAGGAATGCATCACTGAAAAATAAATATCGTGCCATAAAAAGCATGTTACAAAGTGACAGGTACCACCTATTGATATAATGGAGTGTTTGATTCCCATAGTACCGGCCATTATAAGAAGCTGTACACAAGGCTGTGAGCCAGAGCCTTGAAAACCTCGTTGAATAGCAGCAGAGCCACAAATAGCAGCAAGGGATTTAACAGTAAAACACTTTACAAAGATTTTGCTGTGTGCACTGTGAAACAATAGAGACTTAATGAATTACTGGAACCAACAAATGTTTCCTTTGATACAAATCAGAGACTGATCAGGGAAGCAGCTAATTTCTAGGACTTTTTCCTCTTCAGTTCACTCTTTAGTCATGGTTATAAATAATTGCAGGGGATGTACAGACCCAGCAGAATTTGTGAGTAAAAATGATCAGCTAATCCAAGCAAGTGAAAAAACCCCAAATTTTAAAAAAGTAATTTCTCATGGCAAGGCTCAAAGCTTTTCCAAATGCATGATATTACAGTAGAGCATCATGTGAATGTAGCAAAGTAAGTGCTGAGTGAACTGTGCATAAGCTGAGAGTGGAAATGGGGAATGGTCTTGGTGGTTCTCAAAAAACATAGGCATGTGTTTGTCTGAACTTTCCCTCCTCAGCTCATTGCTTAGCATTTGTCCAGGCAAATCTGTCCTTGCATCTCTTTTATCAAACCCTGGAAGGACAATGGATTTTCTAGATTATAGCTTTGGGGGCCAAGTCTCTCCCACGTGGATCTTTTTGTGTGGCTGGAAAATGTGATTTCAGCAACGCTGTGGTGTGATGGCCCTTGTTTCTGAGGAAGATGTATTGTTGCTTGCCCGCATCCTGGGAGGATAATTCCCTTTTAATAAAGATGCAGGATGATGCAATCTTTCAAATGGCCCCTTGCCTATTTAGAGGTGAAGGAGGTAATGTGTTGTGGGCTGTATGAGACTGGCTCTAATTGCATGACCAACACATAAAACATATCTGCAAGGATGTTTTTTCCATACAGAATTTTTTTTCTCACACTGTTCTGTCCCAAACCTTTTTCCTTTCCAAAATGCTATCAAGCCCTTTAAGTTTTCTCTGTTGCAAATGCAAAGTCTTTTAAATTATGTTCTAATAAATGATGGCTTTTTTGTGGCTTTGGTTTGATAAGAACAAGATGTAGGTCTCAGGACTGAGGCCAAGCTGGCATCCTATCACAGTGTTTGTTATTAATATATATGTGTCTGTGCCAGCATTTTGCCACTTAGGTCAAGAAGTCTTCTGCTGGCCATTGCACTAGGAGGCAGGTTTTTAATCCAGGAACTTTCATGACTTAACCTTGTAAACAGGCTTGCCAAAGCAGTCTCAGGGTTCTACACAAATGAACCATTTTGGAATTGCTGTTTGATTGTCCCTAGTGTTCACTTCTTGTACCTAGCTCGGTGTGAAACCAAGGTTTCTGCTGAGGTTTGGCATGGACGTTTCTGCCATGGGTGACAGGAAGCTGGAGCATTCACAGGATCTCTTGCCTGGGTACAGGAGAGGGGGCCATGGGATCCCCTCCAGCTCTCCTCTTCCTGCTGGCTACCCAAGCGACCTGCTCCTCCTAGGTCTTTTCACAGAATCACAAAATGGGTCATGTTGGAAGAGACCACAGTGGGTCATCTGGTCCAAATTCCCTGCTCAAGCAAGATCATCCTAGAGCATGCAGCACCGGACTATGTCCAAAGAGTTCTTGAGCCTCTCCAGTGAGGGAGACTCCACAACCTCTCTGGGCAATCTGTGCCAGTGCTAAGTCACCTGCACAGCAAAGAAATTCTTCCTCATATTCAGGTGGAACTTCCTGTGCATCAGTTTTTGCCCATTGCCTTTTGTCCTATTGCTTGGCACCACTGGGAAGAGCCTGGAAACCTCCTCTTGACACCCTCCCTTCAGATACTGATAGACAGCGACGAGATCCTCTCTCAGGCATCTCTTCTAAAGGCCAAACAAGCCCAGCTCCCTCAGCCTTTCCTCATAAGAGAGATGTTCCAATCCCTTAGTCATCTTTGTTGCCCTCCCCTGGGCCCACTCCAGGAGCTCCATGTCCCTTTGCACTGAGGAGCCCAGAACTGGACACAGCACTCCAGATGTGCCTCACCAGGGCTGAGTAGAGGGGCAGGATCATCTCCCTCACCCTGCTGGCAATGCTCTTCCTAATGCACCCCTGGATACCATTGGCCTTTTTGGCCACAAGGGCACTGCTGGCTCATGGACAGCTTGTTGTCCACCAGGATCCACAGGTCCTTCTCTGCAAAGGAAATAGAACTTCATAACGAATATGGCTTCCACTTCAGCCCTATATCCAGCGTAGGGGGATTGAGAAGCCCCTGGGTGGATGAGTTTGTGCTCAGGGTGAGACCAGCCCTGGTGAAGAGTCTGGAGAGCAGTGCTCCTTGGAGGAGGATTTTAGCTTGGAGGGCTGTGGCTCGGGTGTCCTGCATGGCACTAAGCATATTCCTGGTATTTAACAACCTAAGAACTAATTGCTAGCTGTCTGCAAAACCCCCAACAACTCTAAATGGCTGAGGAAGTAAATAAGGACCAAAGGGCAGTAACACTACAACTGTTTTGTCCAACAGCTCTCTGCAATTAAATCCCCCTCTACAAAGGGAAAGCAAGACAACCAGAAACAAGATAGTGAGTGAGGATCCCTGCAGTGAGCCATGCTTTAGAAATCACAGACAGCCAGTGACTATGGAAACCTTACACTATCCTAACAGGAATAAATAATTTAGGAAAGATCCATATAAAAGACTGAATTTCTCTCCTGGGCTCAGACAGATGGACTTCTTCCCTTGGGTAGATAATTTCTGTCTTGTTTAACAAAGTGCAGCCCCATCCAGCATTTGAGCAAAAAGTAGCACCAGACTCATAGAGCTTTTCGCCTTTTCCTCAGCCAGTGCTTCACCCACACAAAATAAAGATAATATTGAATTAACCTCATCTGTGGCAGAGCATGTGCAAGCAAGCACGCTTCAGCTGCCTAGCTAGAGAAAAATGAAGCAATTTTTTTCAGGATAAGAATGTATCTAGTAAAACAAGTGCACTGGCTTGTGCTTTGCTGTTGGTTACATGGCAGCCCAGCTGAAGCCCCTCCTGCCATCACTGCTGTCTCTGGCTGAACTTGAGATGGATGAGGATGGGCACAGAGGCATTGCTGAGTGCCTCTGTGCCTGCACAGCTCCCATTGCCTGGCTCCAGGGCTCTGCTCCTGGAACTAAAGGATAGTTGTAATGGGGAAGGGGTGGAGAGGCTGCTGCTCTCAGGGGTTCATATTTCATCCCTTGTGGCAGAGCTGGTGTCCAAGGGCACAGGCCAATGCCCACCATGTGCTGTCACTAAGGGATAACAGAGCACACACCAGCAGTGCAATTTCTTTCCCAAAGTTTCTGTCTCTCTACAGCACAACAGACTTACAAGCTACTTTTCTGCAGCTGATTTTTTTTTCCTGGACTGCACACATTAGTACCTGCAGCATGCGCTGCCAAATGAAGAGATTGGGGAAAAAAACCCTGCGATTGCCAAGCAATCCATCTTAAAAAGCCACCTGCATGTAGGAAATAAAGGATCCAGGACTGCCTGAAAGCTAAATTTTACCATAGGAGAAGGCAACATGTGGAGTTTCAGCAAGTTCTTGCCTTTGCCCTGGTTATCTTCTTTTCTCTTTATTTGAATTGCCCTTTATATCCTTTTCCACCTGCCCTTTCCTATAATTTCCCTCTTTCCCTTCACATATGCATTCTTAAAATAACAACCGTAGTAACAATAAAAGTGAGAACAAGAGGAAGAAAGGTAGTTCTGGAAGGAGGGTGCATTTGTCTCATCCTGTAGCTCACTGACATGTTCAGCATTGGTCTGGGCTCCTCCATCTGGATGCTTGCTGGAGCAGGATGCTGGTTACACTGGCCAGCTGCACAGAATTATCCCATTTTCTAGGTTTTAAGGCACTGCTGTAGTAAGAGCAGAGGTTGTGTTTTATTTATTACCTCCCTCCCACTTCCAGCACACCTCATCCCAAAGGTTCTGCTTCCATTCCTCTGGGAAGTCAAATCCATGGCAACCATCATCAGAAGATAAGCAGAAGCCGCTGGGTTACTCAGGCTCCTGGGGGAGCAAGGAAGGGAGCAGAGGCACTGTGGGTTAAACAAGTGATGGTAGCATGAAGGCAGTGGGAACATGTACAGTAGAAGGTTGTTTGGCCTTGGGGACTGATTTCTGCAGGCCATTTTGAGGTATGGATCTCAGGCTGCTTAAATGGGAGCAGCTGTCAGACAGTTCCTTATCACAGAGGTTTGCCTGCAATGTTGCACTGAATTCCTTGATTAGAAAGTCCATTGCTCTGAAGGGACTATCTTGGAGCTTACATCGTATTTTTATTACTTGCAAATAGCTGTTAAAACATTTCCTCCTGCAATTCCAATTTATTCAAAATTTTCAATATTCTCTCTTGAAGTAGATTAAACTGCATATAGAGTCCTTTAAAATCAAACATTGGGTAGTTTCCAAAGAGCCATAAAGCTAAGGTTGCAGGATGATAACAGTCATTTGTAAAAGTAAATATGATAAAATGAACAGCTGCTTGCATGAAGTAGCACCACAGACTTCCTAATGACTAGCTTGGTTCATTTGGGGTTTCAAAATAATTTGACTTCTGCTTGTCTGAGTGCTGTTAATTGATCAGAAAGTAAAGCTGATCACTGCTTGTTTTTCCCATGACATATATGCTTTAATAAATTATTGCTTGCAACTCTTGCAGTGTTACTCATTATTGACTTCAGATAGATCAGCTCGATGGATGGAAAAGACTGCTTACCAGAACCATTAATATCATACCGAGGTTTTCTGAGGTTCTCTGCAGGACCTTTCCTCTATGACAAACTCCCATCAATGACCCAGCAGTTTTCAGAAAACTGCCAAAATGTTTTTCCTTATAATATGTTCCAGGGAACGCTTCCTAATAGAACAATTCTCATGTGCTAAACACATTTGGTTGGCTATAAATATATATCCTTGGATTTCAGCTGCTGATAAAGGTTTATTACATTCTTTAAAATAGTACATATTTGTATGCAACATTGGTGTGTCTGAAACCATTAACTGCTGCTTTCTGGACTTTCTTAGCAACTCTGCTCTCGTGGCAGCCTCCAGAGAAAAGACACTTGACTTAGGAAACCCTCTCTTCTTGGAGGAGTCTCATACAAGTTTGGAAAACTTGTTCAAAAACTTGCAGAAAACACATTTTTCTAAACTTCTATGACACTCAAGAAAATGTTGGATGAGAGACTAGGGGAGGATGGAATGAAATAGGGACAAGGAGAAAGGAAAAAGAAAAAGAGGCTCTTAAAAAGAGAGGTAGGGGGAAAACTGCTGAAAAGGAAATGAGATAAGAAAATATGAAAGGAAAGCAGAAGAAGATGAAAAAATAAGTAGCACATATGTTTATTTTATAGGAAGTTGGCTGACAGGCTGAATTTCTGGTCTGATCAGGGAATCAAAATTATGGTGGGCTCTGGATGAAAAGTGAATAGCAAATATCCTAAATTAAGAACTCAAGAGACTGAAATCTGTTTGTAAAACTCTTTTGGAACAACAAAATACCATATTTTAAGACTGAAGTTTGTTGATGAACAATTTGCAAGCAGAAAGCAGGCTAAATGTCTTGCATAAGAAAGGACTAGAAAATACTTCTTTAGAAACACTGATGAAGTGAAAGAGCATGTTCTGTTATCAGCTCTCCTCATTTTGCATTTCATTTGAAATAATGAGATAAATAACTTCATGCCATTAGAAATTGTATTAGATTTTCCTCTCCTGAAAGCAACCATCCAGATCTCTTTGTGGCCGGTGCTGATTTACATGATCCTTGTAAACTTCTTGCATGACAAATGGTAAATTCATTTTTCAGGGGTGACTTCAGCTCCACTTGCAGTGGGAATGTGAGGATGGGGTAATAAGAGGAAGGGCTGTGTGGAAATGAGAGGTGGTACCTGGGGGCCTTGGGCAGTACCACTGTGAGGCTTACTGACATTATGCTCACTGGAAACATGACATCTTGGAGGCACCATACAACTACTGCAACATTTATTCAGAAGATGTGGTCTTTCCAAAATGCATCAGCAGAACTGTTGTGATTTTCTAACAAGAGAGGATGTTTGAAGAGAAAAGAGGATAAGTATTATATTTAATAGCAAGACCAATCCCAAGTAATTGACTCTGCTGTTGTCATCCTGGCATGAAAAGCAGCATCTTTCAGAGTCTTGACAAATGAAAGAAGTGCTATTTTTGTTATTCAAAATTCAATAGAGGGGATCCTAAAAATGGGAGAATCTGTCAGGACACTGAATACACCCATTGATGTGTTTGTGGTCAGGTGGGTGGGGCTGCAAGGAGCTGGGGAGCTGGTGGTTTTGGGACCAAGCCACCTGTGGGGCCAGTCCATCTCATACCTGGATGCAGCCCAGCCATGGCGCTGTGGGGCAGCTCAGCCCGTTGCTGTATGACAGTATCTGAGTTTGGGAGCGATAAAAACTGCCCCATGGATCCCATCCAGAAGGATACGGCAACCTTAATACCTCGGAAACTCTTATCTATTGTGTATCTATTGTCTCTTATCTCTTACCTGACTGTTGGTAAGAAAGTACTAGGCTTTCCTACACTAGATATAGATTCAGTGCAGCAGGGAGGAATTTTCAGCCTAAAATTAACCTGGTATAATTCCTGGGCCTCTCTCATTGAAAACCTCTTTCCCTGATTTTAGCCATTTTTATTCTATCAGCTTCAAAGGAGATGTGCAGTCCTGATTGGCATCACTGTCTCTAGAGCAGAAATGCACCCTTCATTTCTAACAGAATGGTCTCCATATTTCATCATAAAGTCTTCTACTAGGAAACTGATTGCTTGCATGATAGCGCTCTGAATTATAAAATCTGTGAGAAAGGGTATCTGTCAGAACAGATCTGTGCTTTTTTTTCTAATCTATAAATCAAGCAAAGCAGTGAGGAGGTGAGGAAAAACTTTAAAACGGTATTACATTTCCACAGAAATAGAAAAACTCAACACTGTAAACCACAAACTGATCTGGTATGCGCAGTTTGCCAGGCTTTGTTACAAGGTGGGTTGGGTCTCCTATACATCTCTAGATCATGATGGAGACATGAAACCACTCTGCCATACTTCAGAGAAGTTTGTCATATCAGTGGGGAGAAAGTAGCTAAAATAACAGCAATCTCTGCTTTAAAGACAGGTCTGTGCTGCCACCCAGATCAAAGGTGTACGCAGGGCAAATGGTAGCGAAGGTGTTTAAATGGTTACCTTTTGTGAAGGTCTTCATGTCTTTGCAAGAAACTGTAGGAAGAGCAGTGGCACTCAGAGAGGAGGCAGCAGTATTGGTCCAGCAAGGGAAGCTCTGACACAAAATTACCAGGAAAATAAGAGAAAAAACAGCAGGGGTTGATCATTAACTGCCAGGGCATTCCTTACATTACTTTAGAGCTCACAGAAACAGAACTTAGCTGGGCCTTGGTGAGGAAACAAAGTTGCATTGAAGCCATCTGGCTCTATCACAATATTTTCTCTTTGATGATGTTAAACTGCAGTCTGGAGACCGGTCAACAGGTTGGTTGAAAAAGTTGTAAGAGCTCAAAAGACCAAAAACATAAACAGAGTGCGACATACAGAAGTAATTAGAATCCGGTATCTTGGATTCTCACCATTAGCGGAATATTGCAGTTCATGAGTGGTTTAAAGCACTGCTGGATTCACAAAAACAGAGAACTGTTGAAGTTGGAAGGGACCTCTGACAATAATGTGGTCCAGCCTTCTGCTCATGCAGGACCACCTAGAGCCAGTTGCCCAGACAGCTTTTGAGTATCTCCAAGCAGACTCCTCAGCCTCTCCAGGCAACCTGTGCCAGTGCTTGGCCACTCTCACAGAGGAAAAGTTCCCTGACGTTCAGATGGAATCTGCTGTGTTTGGGTTTGGGCCATTTGCCTCACCAAACACCACTGGAAAGAGCCTGCCTGTGACCTCTTTCCACCCTCCCTTCAGATATTCATACACATTGATGAGATCCTCCCTGAACTCTCTCCTCCAGGCTGAACAGTCCCAGCTGTTTCAGCCCTTTCTCATAACAGAGATGCTTCAGTCCCTTAGTGACCTTTTGTTGGGCCCTCTTCAGCATGTGCATGTCTCTTGCATACTGGGCAGCCCAGAGCGGGACACAGCACTCCAAGTGGGGCCTCACCAACGCTGAGCAGAGGGGAAGGATCACCTCTCTTCACCTCCTAATGCAGCCCAGGATAGCATTAGCTGTCTTTGCAGCAGGGACATGCTGCTGGTTTTTTCGTGTCCACCACGTGCCACTAGTCCCTTTTTTTCTGCAAAGCTGACTTTATCCTAAAACATGGGAAAGGCAATGCTGAGTGGCTAAGGCTGTGCCAGTGATGGTCACTTACTGTTCAGAAACGCTAGCACAGTAGAATGGGCTGCCACGGACAGGCTGCCATCTGCTATTACTGAAAGGTAGGGACCTGAATTTAATGTGTCTGAAAAATGAGTTATAGTTCAAGAGTTGCATGTCACAGTAGTGTAACAGTGTACACCATGAAGAATTTCCTTTCTGCCTCTTACAGTCATTAATTGCATGCACGGAAATCATGGGCCTGCCAGAACCAGAGAAGAACTGGAATTATGATTCAGGCAGAGCCTGTGCTCCATTATTAACATATGTTCCATTATTACCAAAATATAGAGCCTACTCTGGAATCAAAACTGTTTCTGTTCATCTGGATGGAGATAAATAATGAGTGGAGAAAGAGTAGCTATATAGCTATTTTTTAAATTCTGTGAATACTGTTTTTTCAGAAAGAATTCTTAAACCTGTAACATCTTATATTAATGAAAAGATTGCCACCAGTATGTAAATGAGATATATAAAATCTTAATCACTTTATCAATTATAAATATGATTTGAGATTTTCATGTAATTACATTACACAAAATTCCATAAAATACAGGTGAATAGTTTATCATTTACATGATGCAGCCAGTAATTGAGATTTCAAAGTGAATTGTAAAGTCTAATTTTATTTGGACTTTTTAAACAACAAGGAACATTATAACATATGATCCTGATAAGTTCTTCCTGATATTCCAAAATATAGACAAACTGAGTATGACTAATTGGATTGTGGCGTATTAAAGCTGAATGAGGAAAGGGGAAATACTAACATTGGCCACAAGTTAGTGTTAGGGTTGGTGTTCAGAGAACCACAAAGACAACAGATCCAGGGGCTGGGTCCGGAAAAGGCGTATCAAGGAGAGCATGACACTGCACAAACATTGATCTCCACATCTATCTAAACTGGGCCACCCATGGTACTTGGGACTTCTGTCTGCAAATCAGGGTTAGGGTTAAGGTTAGGTTTCAGAGAACCACAAAACATGCATCTCCAGGGACACTGGGCCTGGAAAAGGTATGCCATGGAGTGCATGGTACTGCACCAACGTTTATCTCTCCACATCTTTCTCATTTAGGCCACCCATGAAACCTCAGCATCTGTCCAAAGCTGCCATTAGGGTTTAGGGTTCAGATGCAAGGAGGGACCCATCTGTCTAGTAAAGGGTGCATCTTTATTGTATGAGCATCTGCGACCGGACAGTGATGGCTTTGATTTGTTACTGTCTGTTCCCAGACAGATCGTCTACCAACTTACAGCAGCAATCTGCAGAATATCAAACAGAAGAGACAACCTAATGGCTTTCCTTCACTTCATCAAAGTCTTTGGTCTGATCTGGTTGGGGTTGCAGGAAAGGGAAGCGTACATTACATATCAATGATTTTTTTCTTCATAGCATGTACAGTATAAACAAGGTGTACATAAACACAGACAGCTTTTAAACCATTACCGGTCTGAGTAGAACTTGATTACCAAAATAAAATTTTAACCTAAAAGATAAGGAGGCAGCTTTGCAATGGCTCTGTGTTTCATAAGTGTAGGGCTGTAGTTTATTTACCCAGATTTTTAATCTGATCAATGTATTTCTTGTTAAAGTTGGCATTCACCCTAAGAGATCCCAAGCAAACTCCTTCAGAGACACAAAGGGAGAGGAGTAGGGGCAGTGGGTGCTACTCCAGACTATGGTGGGACTCCTCACTAGCCTTTTCGTAAAGGAGATGTGACCTTCTTGTGAAGTCTTTGTCTCCTACCAAGGCAGTAAACAAAGCACTTTTCAGGTGGAAGTTGGTTCTGGCTGAAGACGGGTGAGACTGAACCCCAGGAGTCATTGCTAGTACCAGTAACCACAGAAATTTACATCCTCTCTCATGTGTGTTATTTCCCTAGCTGCTATGCCTCCCTGAATTTCATTTGCAACACTGTATATCCCATTTCACTGTCTTTGGGAAAGTCTCTGATCCATGTCCCCTGGAACACAGACTGCTTGATTTGTGACCTGACCTTGCATGCTGCTTCTTATGAAGAAGAAGGGCTGCAAAGTGGTGTGCTCTGAAAACAGCCCTTGAATTTTTGCATTTCATAGGGATTCGAGGTATGTACATACCTGGTAGGGTTCGATTGACCACATTCATAGCAGCCCCCAAGGTGTGCGGTGGAGATGAGTTTTCTCATCTGGGTAAGTACCCAAGGTGCTGCGGAGGGGGAAGGGAAATCCTGCTCCAAGAGGCAAAAGAAATGTTTCTGAACTAACAGTTTTAAAATTAGGTCTGCCCTTAGGTCTTTACAACACAAAAGGAAATGCTCATTTAGACACACAATATTTATAGGAAGATTGCAAAATCTATTAAATAGTTTCTGTGCTAAATTAAGATGGACCAAAATGCAGTGTCAATTTTTTTCTGGTTTTTATATTTAATGAATTCTTTATTTGTCTGTTTATTTCTGTTTCTTGAATGTTCACTGGGTGCATTAGGGAACTCTGTGAAATGCAGTAACTGCAAACATCCATATCTGACAAAATGTTATCATATCATTTCACAGCTTCCACCTTTACTGGAGCTGAGCCATCTCTCATTTTCTTCACAGAATTAGTAAATAAGAAGCAAAAATAAAGAAAATATTATTTGCAAATGATAAATCACATTTCATCGAAATTCTGCTACGTGAAACTACTCATATACTTAAAATTAAGTGCACAGTCAAGCCTATGCCTGAACTTAGGCCTAGAAAATATGTGCACTCCAAAACTCTCCCAAACCTGGTGCTGTCTTTCCAGCCCATCTGCTGCCCAGCTCCTGTCCTTTCCTTTGTTCTGCCTTCCCCCCAGGAGCTTCTCCCAGCTGTGGAGGCTCAGGCGCTCACAGGAGCCTCCTCTGTGGCAGTGTCTTGGACTAAGGCTGCAGCAGCCCCATGGGCCAGAGAGTGCAGCAACCTGTCAAATAGGGAGTGGGAGCAATCCTGCCCAGCCTTTTGTCCCAGCTGCCCACTCTTGGGACAGAAGGACACTGAACCCCTCACTTTACCAGGAAGGTGTTGCAGGTGACTTCCTCTTTTGTAATTTACTGTTGTCTAAAGTGCCTCTCTGAAGCCATGGGAATGCCACATCATGGCCATTCATGCATGTGGATGTCCTTGCTCTTGTACTTGTTCCCACAGGGTAAGGTCTTCTCTGACTGCCCTTTGCAGCATCCAGCACTCCCTTATCTCTGTGGGGAAAGGTGACACTGCTTCCCATGCCACAAATATGCTTCTGGGAGCACAGTTCTAATAATAAAGCACACGTCTAAACAAATCAACAAGACTTCCACATCCCCCTTTCTCTCCTCTTTCACTCTAATCAAATCAACTGATCCTAGGGCGACTAATTCCCACGAGGACACCTCCCCATTATCCACAGCTGCAAATTCCTGTTTGGCTCCATGCCATTAACAACCTGGTTCAGATTTGATGGGGAGCACGCAGGAGTAAAACACCCTAATAAACAAGTTTTCAAAATGAACATGGTGGGGCTGGGACCTGTTGGAGCTGCTCATGGTGCTTGTACTGTAAGTAACTATTTTGTGGTGCTCCAGCTGTGATGGCAGGTGTGTAAGAGAGGGGAATGCATACCTTTCCAGAAGCCAAGCTTCTTGCAGGAGCCGTGCTTACCACAGGTGGTGGAGAGGTTATGCCTGGAATAGTCCTCCACTGCAGATTGTAAACATTCCTTTGGCAGCACCTCAGACTGCAAGGAAAGGGAACAGCTCATGAGTTCCTCACCTCCTTCCTTTTTCTGCAAGGTCAGTGATCCTGAGAGCAGCTTTTCATAATGGAGAAGGTCAAATTCCAACTAGCTCAGGTATGACTGCTCTTCAGTAATTTTTCAAGTAGTAGTACCAAAAGCCCCTCTTTAGGACTAGAACACCCTTGAGATATTTCCTTTGGGAGCACAAGAGACCATCCCTGCCCTGAAACGCCCCCCAGCCTATTGAGTTAGAAACCCAGGAAGTGGTTTAGCATCTTGGTGGGTAATGTCCATTTGCATTGGGTAAATACCATCTCAAAACATTTTCCCCAATATGTTCAGTGGATTCAGTCATCATGTGCAGGATTTCCTCTAAGGTATGATTAGACATGTAAAGAAGTTAGTATGAACTGGAGGGCCCCATTAAAAGATTGTGGTGCTGAAAATAATTCCAAGAAGATTTAGGAATTTGGAAATACCCCTAATATCTACCGCTAGGATGCAATCTGAGCTGCAGGGAGGTCATTCTTTAAAGTAGGAAACAACGATGAACTGCATCTCTGCCAAATGCTATTATTATTTTTCCACATTGAGATGCCATATTGTCTCCCAACAGGAATGACTAATTTAAAAAATGTGGGATTTATTTTTGTCTCCAGTTTTGAAACAAATCAATTCCAGGCTCATTCTTTTTTCAACTTCCATTTGTGGGCTTGTTATTTAAAAAGAGGTGAATGGATTAAACTTGGCACTTATTTCCCATTTGTCATGCCTGCTGCTTTCAGGAATACTATTTCCCTGCAGTTTTGAAAACACTCTCTCCAGTCTAAGGGGAGACTATTTTGTTTTTTTAACTGCAGCTTCCACTGGCTCCTTTTATCCTGTGGTGTGCTGAAGATAATCAGCATTTTGTAAGAAGAGATCAGCATTTCACACAATTAGAATATATCTTGGCTCATCAAGAAAGTAGAGGTCCCAAACCTCTATCCTTATACTGATATATTTTGAAGTATTTGGCTAGTTCTGGTTGTGTATTTTGTGCATAATCCTTACTATATGCATAATAAGAATGTGTAAAAAATTGCACACTTAGAGGATCTGAATATTAAAAATTATTTCTCTTAGGCAGGCCTAATCAAAAGCTACTATTTGACATCTTCTCTGTCTTCCTCTCCTCCCTGTGGCTTTCATAATTAGAAGTATTTTTAAAAGTGAAATGTGCGCTTTCAGACAATGTTTCTTAAATTATGTATGTATTGATGTCGCTTACATCCTCTTTTCCTGTTTATTTCTGAATATTCAACTGAAGTGCAAGTTTCCTCTTTCTCCTGTGCTTATGTTGTTTTTGCTTCCCAATCTCTATCGTAAATTATGAACCCTGGAAAACCTTTTTTTATAATATGCACTGACATAAGTATCATAGATTTATAGATGGGCACCTGCCTATAAACTTAAAATATGTTCATCAGTTTTGCTTCTTCTGAGACATTTAAGTAGGTGTTCAGAAATTCTGAATAACCCATATGACTTTGGGTAAATGCCCTGAGGATGCATATCCAAACAGCTGTGCTTTTCCTTATGCTGCCTCAAGCAAGTCACAGAAAGAGTCTTAATAATAAAGCAAAGTTAGATATCAGAGTGTCAGCCCTCAGTGAGACCTTGCTTGTGCAGTGAAGCCCTGTCATGAATTTCCTGAGAGCAGACTCCTCGGCAACAGCGAGGCGAGTATTCGGAGGACATCAGGGACGGGCCACTAAGCTGAAGGCTGCTTGACAGTACAGGCGGGGGGGACCTGACTGGCGTCCTCTGCATGCTGGGGCTGGTGCTCTGCCACTGGCTTTGGGCTCTGGCTCTGCACCATCTGCCTCTGCCCCTTGGTGGTTTGCTACAGGCAGTGCAGCATCCCTTCCCAGGGGAAGACCCTAACATGTGTTGGTGGGTTCCTGTCCTGGGCCAGGCTGCCTGGCAGGGCAGGCAGAAGGGGGTTCAGGTGCAAGCCTTTCTATGGGGCACAAGCTTCCCACAAACACCAGCACTTGGAGCATCTCCAGATGGCTGCCATGGCACCAGGTGCCCCACAAACACCAGGCATCCCAAAAATGCTATAGCCATGTCCACCCCCTGGGTTAAGCTGGGTGTGGGAAGCCCCACAGTCATCACCATCTGTGGGACATGGATCCTGAAGCCACGCTCTTTGAGAAACTTTCTGCTTTGCCCTGGGTCAGCAGGTTTCCCAGATGTGTGCAGCCAGCAGCTCTCAGCAGCCTCTCCCTAGTTTTGAAAGGATCCCAAACAGCAATCTTTAATCATTTCCCTTTCCACTCTTCTCCTTATCAGCTGTCTCACACATCAATCCCTCCTGAACTTTTGTCCTCTATTTTTATCACATACAATATTTGTCTTGACTTATGTAGAGTGCAGGCTCTCTCAGGAAGGGAATGCACTTTATCTGCTTGGAAGAAATGGCTGTGGAAATGTATGGCACTATATAAATGCTTTGTAATACTAATAACACAAAATGTGTGTGAAGTTTGTGTGGTTTATGGTTCGTAGATTTCATGGTGACTAAGTTCTTTCTATCACTTGAGATGACAAACACCCTTTTTAATGCTCTCAAAGCATCTCAAACCCCTCCTTCAGCTTCTTGTATTTTCATAGGAAGGTAAGGCAATGCATCTTTTTTTATTTTTCTTTTTTTTAATGTGGGAGGCCTGGGGGGAGGACAAAGTGTTGCATCTGAGCTGAATGTATCAGCAGAAGTCACCCAATAGCATTTTTAAGTGTTAGTGATGATAAAGATAGGAATCAGGAGACAAAAGGCCTGAGGTCGTGTTTTATTTATCCCACTGTAAATCAGGAATCAATTTGCTAGTGAAAATTTGTCCAGCACAAAGTGTTATCAGACTTAGGCCCATAAAGACCTGAACTGTAGGCAAAGCTTACAAAGGACACTGAGGAAGAAAAGGGAATTGTAGGAGCAAGAAAAGAAATATGAAATGTCTGTTACAATAAAGATTGCTGGAAATGTATACAGTAAGACCAATGAATTGGAGCTGTATCTGTTGCAGGAGGGGTACTGTATCTTTGGTATTGCCAAAGCATAAAACAGCCAAGAAAATGATGGACTTAAAAGTAGAACTTACAGAAAGGATAGGCCAGGTGATGTGGAAGTGTCATTTAACCAAAGAATAAAGTTTGATGAAAGAATGTTAGAGCTTTATATGCCACAGAAGACACTGACCAAAGTTGTGATAAGGAGGAACACATTAAATTTAGTTTCAGTTGGTTCTTACTAGAAACTTAGGTGAAATTATCACACCTCCACGAGTTTTAGCAAATCACTGCCATAGGCCATTTTTCAGTAATTTTTCTGCATAATAATTTCTTCATAATGCAGTAGTAATTGAAGTAATTTCTCTACTTACTGACATATCCTCACTCTCACGTATTTTTCATAATTTAAAGACAGGCTGCCTATATCAATAGGTAGATGTCCTTTATAATACAGTTTAGTATTACTTAGATACCCCTGCACAAAGCTGAAAATGTAAAGCCAGTAACTTGGAACATTTCTTTCAGAATACATCTTCTCTATGCCTCAATATCAAGAGCTTATTTTTCTAGCATTTTGTGCTGGAATTCATCAACCAGATGTTTAAAAATATGATGAGTTTAAATTTTATGTTTTACACTTCCCAATGATTAGTTGTTGCTATACCCCTAGTTTTCCAAGTAGTTCTCCAAAAGCTCTGACTGACAGCACTAGAAATGTCAACTGCATATTTAAGATCACATTTAGTATAGGTAGAAAGTATGAAAATTCGCCTCCTAATCTATTCCATACCTGTTCAGGTAAGTGTTTCTCTGCCAAGGTGCAGTTTTCATTTTCTATCCATTGACGCTTTGGCCACTTCTTTGAGTGAGAAACAACAGAGCCTACGTGAAACACTAGACTGAGACAGTAATCTAATTCTGCAACAGACAGTAGCAATCTTTGCTACTGGCATTCTCAGAATCAGTGACTCTCTGGCAGGAGACGCTAAGCTCAAAATACAGTCTTATTATCAGTCCCCTGAGCCAGACACTCCACTAACAATTTTTATTAATTTACCTCTGCATTATGCTACTACTGCTAATTATTAGGTCTACAAATTGTGTTTTTACTATCACTTTGCCCCCTTTACTACCTGCAATTTTCAGCCTGTCCATAACTCTTCCTGACTCATATTCTAATCTGGCTTTAAAACAAGACCCTTTCCACATACAGGCCCAAATTTTCCAGTTGTATAGGCAAAACTTCCTGGGCATTTTTCTGGTGTCAGATTTATTTGCCTGTAGCACCTGATACATCAAAAATGCAGAGGAGGATTTACATGAACACTTACCCTTGCATGCTTTCAATTAGTGTTTACGAACTGGGATTTTGCAGGGCTAATTAGATAAGGAATAAGACATACAGGCACTTGAAACCAAGGATAAGATTCAAATCGAATGAATCATCTGTTACTTCTTTTGGACCATGACTTTGAGAGACTGTCACCCAAACTGATGCTTGGGAGTAAACAGAGTGTACCTCCAAGCAGCCAAATCTCTACCTGTAGTAATTGAATAGATACTCTCTCTAAATATGCACCCTGTAGATAGACACACACCACAGCTCAAATAAATCAAGGGAAAGTAGAAAGCTGATGGGCCATCAGAAAACGCAGCCTCAGTCTCCCAAGGGGTGTATTTGTAATAAACCTTTACCTCAGGTGCTCCTGTCTGTTGGGAAAGCAAATGGAGAGGTCTGTTCATTCACTGCCAGCACAGAGGAAAACTTATCTTAATCTTTGGGAAGGTGTTTTTATATACCAGTCTAATCCATTGTTGTCTCTCTGCTCCTACAGTGCAGCTTGTATCAATACATCAGGCAGATTTTTTCCTCCTACAGCTCTGAAAGCAAGCTTTTGTGCACACTGCATGTTGATCTGAGGGGAATGACTGTTCCAGGAGGTTAGGACATTTTAAAAGGTTTTTGACTTACTCCCATTCAGAGCAGTGGCAAAATGTCTTTGATCCCTGGGGAGTTAAGATAAAGCCCAGCATTTCTGGCAAAGAAGTTAACAATGTAGAAATTAATTGCATCGTAAAATGTAAATTTTCCTCCAGTGATAATTTTCTTGGGAAATGACATATTATGCCTGGCCCATTCTTACGTATGTTTTACGCAAACAGAAATGCTCCACTGTCCTCATCCAAATTGTACAGACAGGTGTCAGTGCATGTAACAGTCTTATTCCAAAAGGGGTGAATTATCACAGGATAATAGAAAGAGAGTGAATGTTTTGGGGTTTTTTTGGCATAATTGCTACAATCAGATTTCCCCTAGCCCTGAGCAGCTTGCATATATACATGTATTCCAACCTAATGTCACCCCTGGGTTTTGGCTATGATCCTCTGCTGCTGCTTTCTCCATGGTTTTGGCTGCTCCCTCGCAGTGCCCCATTGCCTGCTCTTTGGGGCTGTAGGGACCCCACACTTCTCTGCTGCCCTGGTGCTGCAGTTCAAAGTCACTTTGCTGAAGAACCAGGCTCTCTGGTGCACTGCCCTAATTCTTATCATTCTGCCACAGCACAACGTTATCAAAGCAGGGATTTTCTGTGCCTAGCAAAGAAGGCACAAACTGTGGTCATTAGCTCTATCAATATACCAAAGCAAGCAAAATAGTGCAGAACTACAAAGAGCGTTTGTTTTTCTGTGTCAGAGCATTATGATAAAAAATGCATCCGCAGTTATTAGATAGCTCATGAATAAATATGTTATTATGCTAGGCATCACATGCTTGCTCTGTTAAATGCAGACTTCAAGTTATTGTTCTTAAGACCATGAGTTTCAAGTTATGCCATGGTTTTATGCAGAATCAGCTTAGAGGGAGAGGGAATTGCATGAGCAGCAAAATAGTTTGCTCTCTGCCGGAGGTGCTGATTTGCATCAGTCCCTAAAGCAAAGTTGACCCCTGGGAAATAGGGATTTTCTTTTTGGTACAATTCCTGCAAGAAGAATTGCCTTGCATGCCTTCTGGCTTCTTCTTCTCAAGATCAGGATACGTGTAAATAAAGTGAGTCAAACTATATCCACAGTGCAGTTTGCGTTGTACTGTAGAGATACTTCAGTAAGCCTTAAAAAAACTAGCTCAGCTCCTGAAAGCTGTCTGCTGCAGTTTAATCTGGTTGTCAGCTCTGTAGAGGCCTGCTGTGGGTAACAAACAGACCTGGCCTGGAGCTGAAATGCAGATTAAGCCAGGGCAAGAGGGAATGCTTTCAGGACTTGGGGTAGCATCATGGTGCTTATCCTTGAAGAAAACTCTGTATCCCTGACATCTTCACTCCTTAGAGGTCGCCTGCATTGTGATCCTGCTCAGAAGCAAAGACACAGTGCCTCAGCACAAGACCTGAGACTTAGGGAGAGACAGCTGCATGTTTAGGTTCAGCTCAGTTGATTGTGCCTTCCTCCTTTCAGGCTGAGGAGCACTAGCACATCAAAATGAGAGGAGGTGAAGTATATGTAAATAAAGTAGGACAAACTGATTAACACAGAGAGAAGGAATTTATGTGCAATCAAAACAACAACAAAAATAAAGAAGCCATGTGAAGCAGAGTACCTTTCATCAGCGTTCACATTTTTCCATTTTTTAACACATGATGTTTTGGTTTCTCCCATGCTTTTGGAGGAACTGCAAAATTATTGTTATCATCTTTCCTGAAGTCCTGCTTAAAAATTCTCCTTTGCCTCTGCATGGTATCAGGGCAGCAATCGGTATTGCTATTTTCTTGGATTGAATTATATGTTTTCTCTCTGTACTAGCCTGAGGAGGCTTTGTGAGTTATTTGCAACAAAATGTGTAATTTCATACCTCTTAATTCTTTCCCTTTGGGGCTGGAAAAAGGTAACAGCCATTTCTCCACAATATGGTCAGCAGCCTCACGGATGATAGAAGAATGCTGTTCCCTGTGATCCCCAGTTCCCACAGTGGTTCTGCACAGTTTCATTCTGGGGAAGAGATAGGCTTTTCTGGGATTCCAAGTCATACCCACATTTTTCTTTTGCATTTTATTTCTTCAAGTTCCTTGCGGCTCTGGCATTGGTTTCCAACTGGCACATATTCTTGTTTTCAATTTTCTGTTGACTGAAATACAAGAGAGGACAACTTGCACTTCCCTGCTGCTGCTCAGAAGTGTAGCCATAAGTGGGCACTGGATTCTGACTATGCTCTGCTCCCTGAGGCTACTCCGTGGGAAAGGCTCTGTGCCCAGCCTGAATGAGTGGCAGTTTTGTTTCTCACTTTCTCTTGAAATGGGGCATAACAGAGATTTTTTGTTATTTCTAAAAATTGCAATTATTATGGGGAGTTTTTTGTCTCTAACCTGTGGCCCAAGCAGCTAGTACTCGCCAGCTCAGACCTAGCAGAAACAGAGGGAAGCAGTTCTTGGACAACTGGGTTGTATTTTTCCAAAAGCACAAGTAAATGTACTTTGCAAAAAGGACTTGATTTTTTTTCTGGTCCAGGGTCTTTTTTCTGGTCTTTCACCAGTCCAGGATTTAATACATGCCTTGACCTCTTGTCTTTGGCACATGCAATAAACTTCAGCAATTCCTTCTACATTGCTATTCATCTCACACTGACATAAAAGATGGAAATAATGACTTCCACATTTTCCTTAAAAAATTATTTTTTAATACCTTAACATTTGCCATTCTGCTGCCTTCAACCCAAATTCTGTCTCTTTTTAAAGGCTTGTTTTTACATTGATAAAAAGCCTGGGAATATGTCACCCCAGACACCTGCTAAAAGCCTTAAGCACCCTCTATAGTCTCATCCTACAACAGCTCTGGCAACCAGTGATCCATGTTTTGGCTGGGACTATACAGGGTTGGGGATTTTTTTAAAAAATCAGATTGACTTGAACATTGTGTGGCTCAAGTCTTGGCTCCACTGCCTTTCTGTAAAGTGCTTTACAAGTGTGTCTGTCTTTCCCAAGTCCTCCCTAATTTGTATTCCTTTAGTGTAAGAATTTTCCTACCCCGGGAAGTCAGAGCAGCCACCAGCCAGTCTACCCTCCTGCCTCCAGCAGCACATTTTGCCAAAGTGTTGAGGGATGCTGCACATTTTTTCACAGTGTGGGTTGGAGGGCCCCTCACTATACATATTTCAGTAATGTGAAGAATATCTTAACATAGATGAATGCATAGAAGTGCAATTTCTCCAGAGTCTGGCTGCCCTCTTCCCCTCACCCTGTCGGTGTTCGTACTCCTTTTAAAGCCCTGTGCAGTCAGCCATACAGGGAAACAAAAAGATACAACCTGTACCTGTCAACCCTGGAGCTATTTTTGTGGCCCTTTATTTTCATGCCTCTAGGAAAGCATCACTGAGCACCTCCAAGGGGTGGTGGTGCTGTCAGACATGCTCCGTTCAGCACTCTCCTCCTGTCACTTCCTACTAAACCTCTGACCCCAGCTGATACACCTGGGCCTTGTTACTCTCCAATTCAATGAGATCTCACTGTTTTCAGGCTAGACATTAGCTCATCCTTCCATGGTAATTCAGTGACGACGATTAAATACAGCAATTGTGAAGAGAAAAGGTAGCAGGGAGGTGTGTTCCTTCCCCTTGGCATGTCCTGCCAACTTCTGGCAGCTGGCAGCTTAGCGGCATCTTGGGCTGGAGCTTGCGTCTGAATGACGATGTTCAATAGGCAACAACAGGCCCATGTCAACAAACCCATCTGTTCTGGTTGCACAGCGGGGATGGAGCGTATGGACGTGGCTATAGGTTGCTATTCTATACCATCCACATCATTGCTGGGGGCGGTGGCTTCGGGGTGAAGCACACCCCTGGAACTGTGTCATTTTGTTTCCCTCTCTTCCTCTGAGAGGTTGCAGGGATCAGCCCCTACAGATGCTGCCCTCTCTCATCGCCACCCATGCCTTCCTGGTTCTTGGAGAAAGCATCTCCAAAAACAACAAACGCTGTTGGGTGGCGAATGTGTCCATCTTGTCTTTGTTCTGGTGACCATGAGGACCTAAGTTAAGGTGATAAACACCTTTTTGTGGGTAAAGCACCTTCTTTTTTTATATTCTTTTGTTATAAATATTGCTGCTGTTGTAGTGCATTCTTATTCCATTGCTGCTTGCTTTCAGTAATTGTTATCTCAACCCAAGGTCTCTGCCTTTGTTCCCCTCTTACCAGAAGGGGCAGGGGAAAGGAGAGTGGCTTATTTGGACCTGTATTTGGCTGGTGTTAAGCCACCACACCATTCAGTCCTTTTTAAAACAAATTTATATTTTTGGCTTCTAAAATAGACTGTAGTGTTTAGTTCCAGAGTTATGTTGTGTGGGTTGTGAAAAAGAACTTCCTTCTGCTTACATTAATGCAGCTGCATGACCATTGCAATGGTGCCATCTTATCGAGTGTGGTAATGGATACAGCACTCTTTAACCAAGAGTCAGCCAGCAGGTCGAGGGAGCTGATCCTTCACCTCTGCTCAGAACTGGTGATGCCACACCTGGAAGGCTGTGTCCAGTTCTGGGCTCCACAGTACAAGGGAGACATGGACAAACTGGAAAGAGTCGAATGAAGGGTCATTAAGACATTCAAGGAAGTGGAGTATCTGTGACATGAAGGAGAGATGTGAGAACCGGGGCTGTGCAGCCTGGACAAAGCTCAGGGGAAACTCATCAAACCTGATGGAAGGGTACAGAAGACAGAGACAGAGTCTTCTGGGGAGTTCATGGTAATAAGTCAGGAGGCAATGGTTACAAGCCAGAACACGGGATGTTCATCATGAGAGTGGTCAAACACTGGATCACGTGTCACAGCAAAGTTGTGGAGTCTCCATCCTCAGAGGTTTCAACACTTAGCTGGGAAACTCCCTGAGCAACATTGTCTGTTTGGACCTACTTTGACCAAGGGCTTGGACTTGATGGCCTTTAGAAATCCCTTCCAACCTAAACTATTCTGACTCTATGAATGATCATTTTCTTCTCAAGTCTTCAACTGTGTTCATGATTCCAGGAGCTCTTGGTTGTTTAACTGCTCCTCCTGTGGAAGTCACTTGGTACCTTCCTGCCCATTTTTGTATAATTTCTAGTTCTCCTTCTCTGAGATGGGTGATGTGCAGCCAACAGTATGTTAGTCCTGGAAAAACATGAACCCCTTTTCGCTCCAATCTTGAGCTGGTGTTGTTCTTTTTTTGGTACTGGTACTAACTGTTTATGATCAGTTTCAGCAACACATGGCTCACATAAAAAAAGACATGAAAACCTACAGAACAAATCCAAGACCTCCTCCTTGAACATGCCAACAGCCTATTTTTGGCAGAACTCACATCACATTAATCACCAGTCTTCAGTTTTGATCTCACAACTGCAAGAGGATGTGCAAATATTCTGCATGGAGGTATCCATGCACAGCTTTTTGGTGCTTTCCAACTCTGAATACTTCCACCATCTTCTTTCACTTTTCATGAGAAGCTGCACATCAAAGCTATCACATGTTTACACACTTGTAGGACTTAAAAAGCACAATTCCCTGTCTCAAACGCTGTCAAGGCCACAGAAGGAACTTGCCATAAGATAAGGCACCAAAGTGGGAACTTGAGATAAGCACAGAAAGAAGGAATTTGTGACAGGAGAGCACTAATTCCAGGCCTGGCAGAGGTAAGATCTGTTTAGCACAGCCTGGTTAATGCATCTGGACAAAATTTCCCACTGTGGCGAGCTGTGGAGAAGGAGGAAACTGCTCATACACATATCACCAATCAAACAAAGATCACCCCAGGTTATGGGAATGGCATCTGAGTCCACTCCATGGAGACCCAGAACTTGGACTGTATAAAGGTGATACCCCCAGAAGAACAGCTCCAGGACACCCACTACTGAGAAGCCCCAGGTGAAGAAGGATTGATGGGATGCTGCTGGACCCATGGGTAGTGACTATCGTCTGCTTGTTCTCCCCCTCCCCCCCTCTCTCCCTCTCTCTCTCCTCTCTGTTCTATTTCTTCCTATCTCTCTGCCTCACATTCACTGTTAAAAAAAAAATCCCCATCATTGACTTATATGGTCTTTTTTGCACCTTAATTCAGGCAGAGGCATCTCTCACTAGTTGGATGTTAAAAACACTGGCAGTCATCAAGTGCCGAGTTAGGCTGGGTGTCCCCACTTGTTTCACCACTCAGAGGAACCATGACATGTTCTCTGTCCTGTAAAGTCGTTCTACTAGACATGATCTTAAATGTCCTATGAGCTCCCTATACATCTTACTGTGTTTCCTTTTTTCCGACATGTTATATATAGGACACCAAGGGCAGAACGTAACTCAAGGCTATGACATTGAAGTGCAGATATTTATGATTGTGTTCCCAGGCACAGCAAATGTCTAAGTACCCAGAGGGACATTGAAGGGCTCGATACAGTGGCCTGCTCATGAGTGTTAAATGCCATTTGGGAACTCCTGTCACAGCCCACACAATGCATCCTGAAGCTGCTCCTCTGGGGTGAGACGTCACCGAAAGCTTGTGTTATTTTGAACAGCCTTATGCAGATGGACCAGATGCCCTGAGGCATCTCAGATATTACTCAGGACTTGTGTGTTGCCTACTATCTCTAGCTTTCTGGCTACATTAACTATTACTAGTGGCTTGTTCAGTTTTCCCACAGACAGGCACCAAGGGATGCTGGAGACTCATTGGCTTTGACTGCCAGTCCAGTGAGAATGCCTAGTGAGAAAATGCCACTGTCCTGATGCATGAAGCATAGACAAATACCTGCCATTTCTTTCAGCTTTTCAAGAGTTATAGTTGGAGGAAAATTTTTGTGCACATACTGATTTAAATCCCTCTGATACCATGCATCGATGAAGAATTATGTCTTTTGACATATCTTCAGCATTATATTTCTGATTCTTCAGCTCTGATGTCTCCAGAGTAATGAAACCGTCCTCTTTTCTTACTTTTGTCTTACGTAAGAATAACGTTCTTAAATAGGAATCACATGGCAGATGTTCCTTCCAGGTTTGTCCTGTACTCTGCTAGAAGATCCCTTCTTCCCTAGAAAACATCCCCACATTTCTTTGTGTCTGTGGTTCCCGGCTTCTCAAATGAGGGCATTCTTTTAAAGAGACCCAGGGACAGACATGATTCCATCAGAGGAATGAAGACATTTGCCTTTTGTTAAGCCTTTTTCTAACTGTTTTTTTCACCTGCACCTTCCATCCCACTTCAGAGATGCTTGACTTCTCAATCTCCATCCTGAACTTTAGCCATTTGCCTTCTATTCCCTGTATTTGTTTTAACGTTAGTATCTCTGCTTTTAGCACCATGTTGGTTTATTCATCCCTACTCAATTAAAAATGAATAAAAACTCCATTTGTTTTCAGACTCCATCTCCCTGCATTGTGTCCATTGTAAAAAGCTTTTCAGTGAAATTGATGGTGGGGTTTTTTTTCCATATAGTCTGTGCACCCTTATAGAGGCTCTCTGTAAACTCTCACTGAGAAATATACTCTACCATAATTCTTTCATTACTTTCCAAAGGCCAGACCTTGTCATAGCTTGTGGTGTTGGCTAAAGGACATCTTGTTTCTGACACTGATTTCTGAAGGTTCCAGCTTCAAGATTTGCGTCCTTTTTATTAACGTGTCTGACTCTTGGCTGTCAAAGAGGTAGCACTTTTTGGAGGCTTCATACCAGATTGGACTTCAATTTTACTTAAAAAAATCTAAGCTTATTCTGTTGAGGATTAATCCTGTATCTTGCTGGAATTTTGCTTTAAATCTTTTGTTCCAGTTCCCCATCCTGATGTCTCTGTTCAGGAATATAAATTGTTAAAAGTATAAGATGTGATACATAATCAAAAATCTGAAACAAAGTCTGTTTTGTACTCTGGAAGCAAATCTGACACTTCATTTCACCACTATTCCTCTTTTTTTTACGCAGTAACAATTTCATTATCAGACTGAGTTAATTGCAAGCTATTAAAACCAGAAAATGCCTCAGAACCAGCAAAAGTCATAACTGTAGTTTTTTAGTCTCTTAGCCTCTGTAGTCTTTTTCTGCATCAGACACCAAATCAAACCTTCTCCAGTCATTTTCCACTTTTCTGGAGAATTTCACCATAATTTTTTTTTAATCTCTTCATTCTTCTTCTGGGAAATTTTCTTAGTTAATTTTGGATTTCTACACACACAGCACCCATTTTATTTCAAGCTGCAGAAGACATCAGAACAGTTTCATTTTATATTCAAGCTTTGTCTGATCATGATTTCAGCTCATGAACCTCTGCCTAACAAAGGACCTGGCCCTGACCGGCACTTGCCAGCAACTGCTGAGGTGTGGTTCGGCACTGCCTTCCTCCCTGCTGCTCCTGGAAGGGGGATAATAACAGACTAATAAAACCATGGACGTTTAGGAGACCGCAGGAAGACAATTTATATACTTAATATGTTACCTCCAGGGTTACAGATCATTGCACTTCTGCTTTGTTGCCATAAGCATTACTTCTTCTGCCTTCCCTAAATGTAATGGATCTTTTCTGCTAAATGAGTCCATCAGTTTATGCCAGGAGACAAATGCCTTTCTGCCTCTATGCCTGTGAGTGCTGTGGAGCCCAAAAACTGGTACAAAGCAAGAATCCAGCAGTGTATAGGGAAACGTAAATAAGGTATGTGTATTACATGAAGTGATGAGCACCCTCCTTCTCAGCATTCAGGCTGTATTTTATTTGTAGTGGGAAAATGAAAAGGATAAGCTTTGAATTAAAAGAAAACCCCACCTTATGTCACCATTTCTTCTTCAGTTATATGTCTTAGTTTAATGTATCCCTGTTGGTGACCAAGTCAAGGAGCAAAGACATGGCTCGCTCCCACTTTAAACTGCAGACCTATTATTTTACCAGTGGGAAATAAGGCTTTTGCAGTCTATTATGGGAAGCAAAATTGCTTCATCCTCAGGAATCTAAGTATTTCACGAGCTAGCAATAGGGAGCCCATACAAAGCTATAATTTGCAATCTGAATCTAATTTCAAACTTCATCTCACCAAAAATGAAAATTAATGTATGAAGGGACTCCTTGTATCACAAGTACTCTCTTTCTGAATTCTATTACCTTCTAAGTTAACCCATAATTTAGCTTTTTTAAATGCATTAAATTGAAATTGATGGATGCTTTAAAGTTTATAGTTTAATTTCTTTGTGTACTGTATCTTAACAAATTACCATCAGCTTCAGATAAAACCAAGTGTACATAATATAAAATAATCCTGTCAGGAAGCCTACTCGCCTAGGCTGCAGAGTTTTCAAATCTTCTTAGCATAAAGGAGAACTTTTAATAGACCATATCCAAGTGTGTTGAGACCATGCAGTCCTGCAAATCTCCTGGAAATAGATGGTAGGGAAGAATAATCACCATCCTAGACATGGCTTAAACCTCTAATTCAATGCATACATAATATATATCCTTCGGATCTGAAGAACACTGCATTGGAGAAGACAGGCTAGACACAGCTTGTCTTAACAGAAGTGACAAGTATGATTTTGAAGCACCAGGAAGATAATGTTTCCCAAGTCATTATAGGACAGACAGCTACACTTCTATGCAGATGGGTGTCTTTTGAATGTCATGTTTACAAAAGACTTAAGACTACATGGCTTGATAGGTTCAATGAGCCCATGTACAAGGGTTTCTGTTGCCAGCCAGAGCCTGTATGGGCTGTGCCAAGGCAGGGACCCTCTTGTACAGCAGGCCCACAGCCTGAGGTCACCTCACCAGAGACCTGGAAACAGATCCAAGCACAGGAAAGGGTTGCATGTCAACACACGTGGGCAAGGAGTGAAGGCATGCCCTGCAGTAAGGGCAACCCTAACCATCTCTGATTACCAAAGATCAGCTGTTATTTACTTGCAAATCAGCCACGGCATTTTTCATGTCAGCCAGCAGCCACATTCTACCTTTCTGACTTGAAAAAAAAAAAAAGATGCACTTCAACTGTTCCGAGAGTAAGCTCACGTAAATGCTAAGGAAAGCAAATAAATGATCCTAAGTAGTTTTTTGACAAGGTCTTTCACACTTTCTGGCAGACATTTGGGGTCTGGTGTCTGATCGCACTCATGCCAGGGATATGCACTTTTCTGTGAAATGTGAAATGTGCTTGAGTGTGCACCAAGTGTCAGACACCATGGAAAGCTCTGCCCATGGGTGCTCATGGAAGATCTACCAGCCCCCAGCAGCAAAGACCTCTGAGAGCCTGCTGGCAGTAGGCAGCGTGTGCTCCCTCCATGCTGTCATGCCCTGCCTGCCAGCAGCTATGTGGAGTTGGCCAAGGGCTGGGGGCACTTACAGCAGCTGCGGTACCCACCAGTACACTCCTTGGGGATGTCTGAGGTAAACAGGGAAGGCAGAAATGCGAAGAAATATTCAGAATTATCCAACAGCCCTAATTCAGTCCCTGACACATACACATTCCCTAACTCTGGGGACCTCGCATTGAGACCTTAACATTGAGTGCCATTTCTTTACTGCAACAAAGCTAATGCAGCTTCCATGTCTTACATTTCCATAGGAATTTCAGTGAGCACAGATTTTCTCAGGTTTGTCTTGTGTTGCTGTTACTTAGGTACTTCCACTTTTCAGGTAGGAAACCTGGAAAAGCTGTCTGTCTAACACGGATTAATGAGTCTATGTCTCTGTGGAGGAAGAATAATCACATGAAACATGAGTGACTGTTTTATTATTGCTTCCAAGGGTCAGGTGGTACTTTTTTTCTGACTTGCATTACCAATTGCTTCAGCTCAACTTGTAAGGACTGAAGAGCTCAGAGCTCAATTCTCACTCATCATGCATTCCCATTGCTGAGCTCTCAGACCTTTGCCAGCAGCGTAACAACATGATCCAGTATAAACCAGAATAGACAAGTGCAAATGATACATAAAAATCATGGTATATACCAATGGTAAAGAAACTGATTATTGAGGAGTAAATCAAACTTACCTAAATAATTTTCCAGAATCCTTTATGGACAACATGGGTCCATAATGACTGGACAGTATGTGGTGTTCTTAAATACAGAGAAGAAGCCATGTGAGAAGATAGCAGGAATTTATACGAAAAAAAGAAATTCTCTTGGAAAGCCATGGAAACTCCAGTTTGCATGACATCTACTGGGGCTTTCAGATGCCATTTATTTAGAGTGATCATAAGTAGAGCAGCTCTACTATTTTGAACATCGTATTTTTATGTGAACATGTAGACAGTTGTATAGCAGATTGGCCTTGTCTACTTTTATGAACAACATTTTTATTGTACCATTAACAAATATTTTTCAGAAGCAAAGGAAAGAATGCGCAAACATACCTGCTGCATTTTCTTATTTATGCACATGTATTATTGCTAAATAATGCATGCTATTTGGCAATGGAAAGTTATTTTTGTGCCTATTGACATTAGTATTGCTGTTTCTGCAAACAGTTAGATTTCTCATACATATTCATTACCTTGCCTGCCTTGACACAGACCCAGGTAAGCAATCATCATTCAGCATTCCATTGTGTGAAATGGCAGTAAAGAGCCTTGCAGCACCCACTGCCTTCGTAGCCTCTGGCTCAGTCATTTAAACACTGCTGTTTAAAACATTGTTTCCCAGAGGGATAAAGTCTGGAGAACGCAGGTCCAGGAGCAGAAGTTCAGCTCTGAAGCTGGGGGTGAGGTGGTACAGGTCACTCGGAGCCCATCCATACATGTTCCTTCCTTCCCCTGGGGGGCAGCAGAATATTGCTGTTAAGGGCAGTTCACTTGGTGCTAAACCCTTGGGACTAACATAGCACAGCTTCCTTAGCTATGCTGAATTTTGCTGCCACGTACTCCTGCCATCCTGGAAATAATCTGTGGTGCAGCTTGATGGGAAGAACATTACCAGGGGAGTAGGGTTGGTTGAAATAAGATACTTCTACTGAAAGCATTAACTGAGACAGATTTCTAACCTGTAGGTACCTTCAGATTGTAATTTGCCTCTCCCGTCCCTTAAATTCTACATCAGCTCTAGGAAGGGTCATGTCTGGGATGCTGAATTGGCTTATTGAAGGTGTTACTTTGGCAGGGATGGCAAATAAATTCTGCCTTGTCACAAAGGGAAACCTGGACCTACAGACACTCCAAGAAGTCTCTGCATCCTCTTTGTGCTACAAAATTAGTTTTGTCCTTTCACAGGTAGGTGCAGTGCAGGTTGTGTTGCTTATCCCAGGACCCCCAAAGCATCAGATACTCCATCTGGTTGTTTGGAGTTTTGGGAGCAGCATGAATGTTATTCTCACAGAGCACCTGGCTCAAGCTGTTTAGCACAGGTTTTCCACACAGCTTTGCCAATGTCTTTCTCTTTATTCACCCAATCTACAAGCACCACCCTTTAAAGAAAAGTGTCTCCATACTTTTCTCCTCCCATATTATGCAGAAATGTTCAGAAACAATGGCAGTCTCCTAAAGCAGTTACACTATCTGGCAAACCACTAAAATTTTAAAAATGCTATACATTTAAAAATCTCTTTATTATTCATCTTTTTTGGGACCATATTTTATTTTATAATAAAGAGCCAACCAAACCAGAGGTACTTTCATATGCACTGTCACAAGCCCTACAACAGGCTGCAAGCATAGCTCTTCTCATCTTCACCTGCTGCCCTTTTGCTCAGGCTGTAGCCTGACTCTGCCCATTGCAGTGGCAGGTATTTCTGCAGTAAACAACAGGCCTTAAGAAAATGAAGGTTAGCACATTTCACATAGTTTTTCCAGTCAGAGTGACCTCAAGAGTGTTGGAGGCAAGCTGGCAGCTTGGAAGTGAAGGACACCATATTCCTTTATCAGTCTCACCACATCCTCTCTTTCAAGCACCGTTTGAAGAAGCCCAAGGCAATTGAGTAGATATTGAATCACTTCTGTTAAAGTTGGACTTCCTAAAGCTGACTGTGGTTTATTAAAAAAAAACCAAAAAACACTGGAAGAGATTTAAAGAAAGCATAAATTGTATTACCTTGGGAAGTACTGGAAAGGGAGTGTTGAGGTCCAGCAAGGGCATATAGTGTAATGTATTAAATATGGTATCCTACCACAAGTAGGTCTTTCTTTGGCTGTGGGAGATATGATGAAAAATAGGGCTAAGAGAAGGTTAAGAGGCTCTGGATTCTCAATTACTTTGTAACAAAAGTGTCTTGGGATGATTTATGAGAGATTCAGGACTTTTATTTCTTCTGGGAAATGATTTCTTCTTATGGGAAACTATTCAGAATGCCATAAACCTCTATTTTTTTCTGACTAAATGTATTTTGTACCTCCAGGTATCATGTGGCAAAATTAATAATAATAATAGTAATAACAACAACAACAACAACAGATCAGATGAAAAGCCTCGTTTCTGTTGGATAAAATATCCACAGGAGAGCCCTCTTAGCACTGTGCGGAGGTTCAGGAAGGCAGAAAATGGCCTCTGCATGTGGGGATGCTCTGCCACGAGAGGTATCCTGCACACCCAAAGGCCACAGTTCCTGCCTGGCTCCCCAGGGCAGCAGAACTCCACACCAGAGCAGGTTACTCTCCTTACATCTTCATCTCCCCAGGATGAAGGCATCTATTCACAGCAGCCACGTGCTATAGCCAAAGAGGATGATAGAACAACATGAGAGTCATTAGCCTTACCCTGCTTTGAAAAGCAACTGTATACAATAACCATATACACAGCCCATGTTTAGGGGTCATCAATGCTTCCTGGAGTGTTAAAACTACTTTTGTTTTTTACAGTTTCATTCCTGTTACCCCAAAACAGCCGGCATCGTGATGGGATATTAGCCGGATGCTTTTCATCGTGAAACATCATCAACTGAGTCATTTACTGAATCCTAACATTTTTGCATCTGGGCTGCAGGAAAACAGATGCGCACAAGTGACTCTGAGGACTGAAATGACTCACGGCACTTTATGACTGGAGGTGGCATGTGAGAAGGAAAGATGGCAGCTTGAACCACAGAGCCCAGTGTGAGCCCCCAGGGCTGGTAACTTTTTATTTGTAACCAGAGCACATCTCTTATGGAAGCTGCTGAATGATGGTAAACTCTAATGCTGTGTGCCACTTTCTTAGAGAGGCATTTCACCCTGTGTAAGGGCATCATAAGAGCAATATAATTTCTTAGATGTGCAGCATGGCTCCTGACTCTAATATTGTCTTTTCTGTATATCAATGGGAGTTCTTAGCATATAAAAGAATAGTACCAGAAGCAAAATGTCATTTGCAGGTTGGGAGTATAAATTTTTCTCTAAGACTGATCAGAAATGAAATTTAAAAGATCCAGAGATTTACTGGTTCAGCCTACAGTCAAACTGCTCAGTGCTGCAGTGCCAAAGAGAGTCAACTACTCTCAGCCATTTGCTTATCCTCTTAGAGCACCAAAATCAATCCCTGAAATGAAGTAAACATAGCTGCATTGATCTGGCAATGACCTAATTTTTGAAAGTCACTAAGAGGCTATAATGGTATTTTCATAAAATACAGCATTTGTTGGAGTGCTGACATGCAGGCAGTGGGACGGTTAAGTGATTGCTCTCATCAGACTCCGCACTGGAGAGCAAACTGGAGAGCAGGAATTCCCCAGGGTGCAGAAGAGAGACAAGATCATTTAAAAAACGCCAAGTGCTGTTCAATTTAATGTGACAGTCTTGATAGTGGCATGATTTTTCTGGAAAACTTTGACATCAGAACAAAAAGATCTATTGCTTTCCCCTTTTTGCAGAAAGCTTAAAAAAACAGTGCCCTCTTTGTTTGGACAGCCTATTAATTTCCCCTTGGCAGCTGTCTTGAACTGAGATTCACTGAGCCCAATGAGGGCATACCTATGTCAGGTGACCCTGTTGGATTTGCTCTGTACCGTGGGTGAGCTGTGCCAAACTGCCCGGGACACCTGCACACACTCACACTGAGGCTCCTGCATGAACACAAGGGCTGGTGTCACCTCCCAGCAGCCGCTGGAGATGCAGAATGTGGTGGCCCTTGGGTGTCCTCAGGACATCCATGCACACCCAGCAGATGCAGCACAGGACTTACAAGAGGTACCAAGGAGAAGGGGAGGGAAAGCTTAAGGCATGCACAGGGTGCTAAATGTTTATGTTCAACCAACTCAAGTGAGCAGTAAATGTTCTTCTGCAAGGACCCCAGAGAGTCCTGCTGTCTGTTCCTGGGTGTTCACAGAAATGCTTGTGGTAAAAGTAGGTACTCCTTGAGGCAAAGAGCAGGAATAACTCTGTAACACAGCAGCTAGGACACTCAGAAATGCCAGACCCTGGTAGATATTCATCTAGGTGTGGACAGAAAGCTGGTGTCTCCAGGTAAATTTCCCACCACTTTAGCTACAGATTGATGCAATTCATATTTCCTCTCACTCTCCCCTATTTCTTTTTTTCCATTCTCTCAGCCTTTTCCCTCTATTCACACATTAATTTTCCATCGCCCTTTTAGCAGCTCCTTCTTGGAAAGGGTGGTTCAGGCAATCAGCACAGTAGTCCCAGGTGTGAATCCAGATTGGAGACTACTCTTCCGGCTCAGAGTGACAAAGCTGAAGATATACATGCACCTTTCTTCAGCCACTCCACTTTTGGCTCACTCTCTACTTGGCTTTTGGGCATTCTCAGATTTTCTGCCCTAGATAAGGTGCCCGCAAACTCTTTAGGTGCTGCTCAAGGAGCTGTGCATGTGTGGAGATAACACTCAAGAGACTCTTCTTCCGCTTCATAGTGCTGCTGCTTCTGCACATGGCCCAAATGTGCCCCTCCTCATTTTCAAGTCTTTACCTTTCAGCAATTCTTTTGGGTCACACAAAAGATTTTAGGGGGGGCATTCGAGTCAAACAGTTAAAGGATGTAGGTGGGTACTACCGAGTTGAGCAAAGCACTCAAGCTGATGCAGTTGACTCCATCCTACATCCCTAATTAAACTATAGAGTAGATTATTTTCCTGAAATCAGTGTTTAGCTAAGAAGTCCTTTTTTGGATTTCCTATAGTATTCATTATTTAGCTTTTTAAATTCCCATTTCTAAGAGAAGCTTTCTGATTCACTGTTACTTCAGCTGCGTAAACAACTTCCTTCCAGTACTACAGGTTGTCGTAGCCCTCTATTACTAGAACACATTTTGTGTTTTACCAGATTGGGCTTGGAGCATCTGGTTGCAGTGCCTCAGCAGGGTGCCTTGGAAAATCATCCCTTCAGTTCTCTGTTTAAATAACTCCATCCCTAACAATCCAGATTTAGTAAAACTCTTTTTTTCAAAGGCTTGATTCTGGCTACCCAAAACAATTCATGCTCTTTCTTTTGATATTACCTTCTGGATACCTTACTCTGCCTCTTTGGAGTTGCTTTTCTGTGCTGGCTTTCTGTGTCCTGCATTAAGTTTATTCTATTTTGCCCTGGAGGCCGTGGGTCTACTTTGTAATTACGAGTCTTTGTTGTCTTTCTTTGAGTTCTTTCCAATGTAGCAATACCTCCCTATTTTTAATTGACTTGGCAGAGAAAAGATGTGAGCCTGAAATGCACCACAGATTACAAGAACATTATTTTTTCAAGTTTTGCCTGAGCAAGAACAAGGTAGATTTTTGTTCAACTGGCCAAAGCTCAGATCACCTTCCAAGTCTGATCAAGAGCACTGCCTGTTCTCTGAAAAAAAATTCCAAAACATCTGGTAAGTGAGGCAGCCACAAGCTCTATGATTTCTCCTGCAAGGATGAGCATGGTCTTCTGCAAGGTTATTGAAGCCAAAGGACTCTGTGTCTGTATAATCCTAGAATCACAGAGTAGTTTGAGTTGGGAGGGACCTTAAAGATCATCTAGTTCCAACCCCTTGCCATAGGCAGGGACACCTCCCACTAGACCGGGTTGTTCAAAGCCCCATCCAACCTGGCCTTGAACACTTCCAGGGATGGGGCAGCCACCACCCTCTGGGCAACCTGTTCTAGTGCCTCAGCAGTCTGACATTAAAGAATTTCTTCCTAATATCTGATGCAAACCTACTCTATTTCAGTTTGAAGCCATTCCATCTTGTCCTGTCACTACATGCCCTTGTAAAAAGTGCCTCTCCTTGTGAAAAGTGGCCCCCTTTAGGTATTGGAAGGCTGCTTTGAAGGTTTCCCCAAAATCTTCTCTCCAATCCTCTCCTCTCTGACAATCCCAAGTCTCTCAGCCTGTCTTCATAGGAGAGGTGCTCCAGCCCTCTGATCATCTTCATGGCCCTACTCTGGACTTGCTCCAACAGCTTCATGTCCGTTTTGTGTTGGGGGCTGGACATGGTGCTCCAGGTAGGATTTCATGAGAGCAGAGTGGGAGAGAATCACCTCCCTTGACCTGCTGGTCCCACTTCTTGTGATGCAACCCAGGATGTGTTTGACTTTCTGGGCCACGAGCTCACATGGCTGTATCATGTTGAACTTCTTGTCAACCAAGATCTCCAAGTCCTTCTCCTCAGGGCTGCTCTCAATCCATTCTCTGCCCAGCCTGAATTTGTGCTTAGGATTGCCGTGATCCAGGTGCGGGACCTTGCATTTGGCTTTGTTGAACTTCATGGTGTTCACGTGGGCCACCTCTCAAGCATGTGAAGGTCCCTCTGGATGACATCCCTTCCCTCCAATACGTCAATTGCACCGGAGAGCTTGGTGTCATCAGCAAACCTCCTGAGGGTGCACTCAATCCCACTGTCCATGTTGCTTACAAAGATAAATAGTGCCTGTCTCAATACTGACCCCTGAGGAGCACCACTCATCACTTCTCTCAACTTGGGCATTGAGGTGTTGCCTGCAACTCTTCCAATGTGACCATTCAGCCAATTCCTTCTGCACCAAATGGTCCAACAATCAAATCCACGTCTCTCCAGTTTAGAAACAAAGATATCATGCAGGACAGTAACAAATGCTTTGCACAAGTCCAGGTAGATGGTGTCAGTCACTCTTCCTTTATCCACCAATGCTGTAAGCCCATCATAAAAGTCCATCAAATGTGTCAGGCATGATTTGCCCTCAGTGAAACCACATAGGTTGTCACCAATCACCTCCTTATTTCATTATGTGCTTTATAGCATATTTTCCAGGAGGTGCTACTCCATGTTCTTTCTGGGCACAGAAGTGATACTGACTGATCTGTAGTTCCTCGGGTCTTTCTTTTTCTCCTCTTTTGATAATGGGCGTCAACATCAACTCAGTTGATATTTTCAAGTCATGAAACCTCACCAGACTGACATGACTTCTCAAATATATTGGACAGTGGCTTTATCTGCCACTTCCCTTGGGACCTGTGAATGCCTTTCATCAGTTCCCATGGACTTCTGCAATTTCAGGTTCCTTAGATGGTCTCAAACTTGATCTTCTGCAGTGGGCAGTTTTTCACTCCCCTGGTCCCCACCTTTGCCCTCTGCAACCTGGGCAGTGTGGCTGGAGCACTTGTCGGTGAAGACTGACGGAAAAAAGTTGTTGAATACCTCAGTCTTCTCCATATCCCAGGTAACCAAGTCTCCCATTTTCTATATACTATAGACATACTATAGAAGATTTTTTTTTGTTGCCTTTGATTTCCTGACCAGATTTAATTCCATCAGGGCTTTATCTTTCCCAACCTGATCCCTGTCTGCTCAGGCAATCTCTTTGTGTTCCCCCAAGGCTACCTATCCTTGTTTCCACTCTCTGACCTGTCCCTGTTTCCACCCTCTGTAGGCTTCCTTTTAATGTTTGAGTTTGCCCAGGGTCTCCTTTGTACATCCATGCAGGCCACCTGGGGGTTTTGCCTCACTTCCTCTTTGTTGGGATGAATGACTCCTGAGCTTGGAGGAGGTGATCCTTGAATATTGATGAGCTTTCTTGGGCACCTTCTCCCTCTAGGGCTTTATCCTATTGTACTCTACCAAGCAGATCCCTGAAGAGGGTTGCTCTCCAGAAGTCCAGGGTAATAAGCTTGCGCTGCACACTTCTCCTTGCCTGAAGGCTTCTTAAAATTCCACCATTTTATGGTCACTGCAGCCAAGGCTGCCCCTTTGAGCTTCACATTCCCCACCAACCTCTCCTTGTTGCTGAGAACAAGGTCCAGCTTAGCACCTCTCATTGTTAGCTCCTCTGTCATTCGGAGAAGGAAATTATCATCCATGCATTCCAGGAACCTCCTGGATTGCATATGCTCTCCTGTGTTGTCCCTCCAACAGAAATCATGCTGGTTGAAGTTTCCCATGAGGAATGAGGAACTTGTATGTGAGGCTGCTCCTATCTGTCTACAAAGGGTTTAATTAATTAGAAATTCAAATAATTAGAGTCTAGTAAGAAACATAAGCAAAAGAGTGAATGAACTGTAATAAATTACACTTGAAGCAGAAAATATATTATTATTGGACATTTTTGTAAACTACTTTTTTATTGACTATAATGCATCCTATTCCTACATTTTCTTGTCTTTGCTTTTAGTTTAATCTCAGTGATTAAAAATGAAAGATATAAAAATGCATTAATGCGGCTGCAATTTCTAGGAAGTTACTTGTAGTAAAACATACTGGATCATCCTAATAGTTTTACAGAGTGAAAAGCCACGTGAAAGACGCACCCACAGTTGATTAGCTCTTTTACTCAAATGCGGATGGATGGATGGATGGATGGATGGATGGATGGATGGATGGATGGATGGATGAAAATAGGTATACACCCCTATATGAACTAGTGTGGATGCACCTACTAGCATACACCCCTCCTATAAAAACACAGCAGCTGTCAGCCATGTTTGACAGTCTGCCAAACAGTGGTTACCGGAGCATATAGTGTTTCTACGTAACATAAATATTTTGGAATGATGGTATTTTTGTCATCTACAGAACAAAACTATTTCCACTTTGTGTGCAGGCTGAAGTGATGCTCTCATCCAAAATGCCAGGATGCAGTGCAACCTCACTGCTGCGCTCCTTTCTGCTCACCTGCACAGCCTGCGCCCCTGTGGAACTGATCCTGCAGAAGCTGAGCAATCTGCTGGGAGCAATAACACTCTAAAATACAAGCTTATGGCTTAACCATGCAAATTATTCCTCTGAACCTGAAGCATAATTTAAGTGCTTAAAGCTAGGACAAGTCTGGGGGGAGAGCAGAACTGGGGTGCCCTGCCCCTTGCAGGAACATGTTTGCTCTGCAGTGATACTCCCACATGTAGCAGTAGGTGTGTGCAGGGCTGGATCCTATATTTGCTTGACAATTGATCATGTTATTCATCATGGTAAGAGTCCACTCAACAAAAGAGCAGGTTGGCTGCATGAAACACAAATGTATTTTGGGAGCACTTTTGGCAGGTAAAAATTCTTCAAAATATATAGGCAAAAGGCCAAATGAAGAACTGAGCTTGTTAAATGAGTTGCTTTTCAGCTGGCACTGCCAGCCAGAGCCTGGTACAGCATCTTTCAGGCACGTGCCCTAATTTGCACTAGCTTGGATTATTGTTGTTCATTTAATAACATTTGATGATAGTCTAGAAAATCTTTGTGTCAACAAGACCAATGTGAGATGGTGGTAGAAAAGACTGCCAAGAGCATCAACTTGGCATAGGAAGATCTGTATTCTGGAGATGAGAGTCTTGCTGACACAAAGCTGTTTGGGGTGGAGCATGCTGGACTTGTGCTGGGTTTGGGGTACCACATACATATCCTGGTCAAAACCACAAACATGCTCTTTTGAGTTTTGGGTTTTTTTCATCCCACACAAAGAACTTGTAAATAAGATGTCAAGATTGCAGTGGACCAGTGGGCTCTGGAGACAGCTGTGGGAAATGCACAAAGCTTTTACCATGTACATGCTGTCTTAATGAGTGCAGGAGAGTTAACAGATGCAGCTTTTAAAGCAAGAACAACACAAATGAGCAAGCACTGAGAAGTTTACATTTGAAATCAACATTTTTTTATATTCTAAAAATACATATTTGCTTCCAAAGGAGGAATAGTCCTGCTGGGTGTCTGTTCTTTTCTGCTTAAGCAGGAATTGTAACAGTAAATAGTTTTACTGTAGAAAGTAGCGTTTGTTAGCAGTCAGCATCTAATTTGCTCAAAACACAAGGGGAAAAGGATCCTGATTTTAGCTGACCAAGGCAGTAGGTGGTCACCAACAGAGAAAATGTTAATATTCTACCCTTCACAGATAGTCTATGTTGATCTATCAGTGTATTTCTAAGTACCCAATCATTGTCACATCTCCCTGGGTACTTTACAAAATCAGATAAACCATGGCAACTGAATAATAATGTGGCTTGAAAGGAAAAAACATTAACAAAAAGAAATGCATTCTTCCCCTCTAGTTCCTTAATTTAAAATTCACACCAGGCTCCAGCAATCTGAATATCAGAAAAAAAAATTCAAAGAGAATACACAATGACTAAGTGGTTACATATTCCTATCCCCTCCCAGAAGAATAAATGACAACTGTGCTTGGCAGAAACCTGAGGAGTTGCACTATACCCAATCAGACCAATTGTATCCAGGTTTTTTTGCCTCCAGGCATGGCCAGCAGCAAACTGTTTTTGCACAGCATGTTTGGTCTCAAGCTTTGTAGCTCCAAAAGGAAGGCTAAGTAACTACTGTTCCTCACTGTAAGGCATGGAGAACAGGAAAGCATATTTGCCTCGTGCATTTTTCATCTTGGCCGACATGGCAACAGTTAATCTCATTAAGGCTGCTGGCAGCTGTGGTGTGTCAGGGACTGTGATATAACTGCAGAGCCCTTCCCCATCATGTGGCAGTGCATCAGAGACTGATAAAGCCCACTTGCTCTATTTGTCACAGAAGTATCTAATTATTCCTAAGCTTTGAAGGGTGGTTCGTGGTGGTGAATTTCACATGACAGTTGCATAATACACGGACAAGAATTATCTTTGAGCAATTTCTGATATCCACAAGGGTGGTTTCTTTTCTTAAGTTTGAAAGCATCAATAGTAGACTTCACTTTCTACCCTATTTTCTGCATTACATGCTTGCTCATTTCCCTGTCCTAACTTTTAAAAGCTCCCTCGTATAGAAGAAAGCATTCCATGCATATTTTTAATATTGTTCTTTTCTCTGCTTTCAGCTATAGTGTTTTTAGCGGGAGTATTTGAAAGTATAGACCCTAGAGACCTCCTTCTACATTAGTTAATAGGGCTCCAGTGACTTGCAGAAGCATTTGGTCTTCTTTTGATTTGGTACTATTCTTTGTCCCCTTCTTATTACAGCTTAACGTTTATTTGATCTGCTTCCTTATTTCCTGTTCAAATTTTTCAATGAAATATCCATGGTGGTGTTCGTGTTCTTTCTTATGATTTATTTGATTTACAGTACTGTAGTGCTGAGGTAGAGAGAGCTGCCTTCTGCCTTGCATTTCTATCAGTTAATTTAACAGCAACTATCTGTCCTACATTCAATTTCATCTTTCATTATGTGACTTTTTAACAATGTGAGATTATTTGGAAATTCTACAGCCTTTTGTTTTTTCGTTATGAACTTGTGTCATCCTGAAATTATGTCATTTCATTCACTTCACTTCAGACTCTTTTCTGTGTATTATAACCCATATCCAGTGATGTTTCTTCACTTACACCCCATCTTTTTATTGAGTATTGCTTATATAGGCTCTTTCTTTGAGAAAGCTTTATAGGTTCTTATAAAACCAGAAAAGAATGGTTCCCCACGTCAGGTTTTGTTTCCATCAGTGACGAGAATATTTAGAAAATTTGTATGAATAAATGCTATCTTTGTATTTTTATTGTATTTTAACGTAAGAATAAGTATAAACATGGAGTTGGACTAAGGTCACATTTATTCTGAAATAAATATTGAAATATATAAAATATATAAAAATTATACCCATAAGTAATCAAAATAGTTCTCTTTTAGTTGCAGAGCACAGAGTAACAGGCACGGCTTCTTTGCTGGACTATACCTACAATGTGCCACCAAGAAGGAAGCTAACGAAGCAGCCTTTGTATACTCTATATAATTAGAGTGATTAGTAAGAATACGTGTGTATCAGGAGCAGCAAATATTAGATTAAGGGTAAAAAAAAGGTTTTTCTTAACAGCTTCAGCCCCCAGAGATAAGGTAATCCTGCATGTCAAACGCACACCATAAACTGATTCACAAATAATATCAGCTATCTGCTAAAAAATATAAAGCAAATCATTCATTTACAAGAACCTGCTAAGGTCAATAAATCCTCAAAGGCTAGTGAAGTAAACGGCCCTGAGCAAGGATTTAGCTAGGTCTGTGTGCGTGGGAAGGAGGCTCTTATACCACACATCCACTCCCCTGAGCAGTTTACAGAAGGCCTTTGAGATTTCAGGACACACAAGTACACCTCCTGGTGGTTCTTGTCCCAGGCTGCCTGTGTAGCCCTGACACCAACAAGCCTTGTGGGGCTGCCCAAAACCCCACAGGGACACCAAGATTCTGCAGGATTTTCTAAATGCAGACATACGAATAAATAAAATGGACTGTGCAACCTCGTATTTTTGCTGAACTGACGAACACAGATAGATCCGGTTTTCCAAAATCCTGATTTAGCACACCCAACCATTAATATGCGTGTATCAGTCCTGGGAGCATGCTTCCAGAGTATCATTGAGCCCATAGTCTTGAGAACTACAAGGCTCACCGGTGAATCACAGCTTCACCATCTCCTTTCAAAAAAGCTGCATCCTCACTATCCAAATCACTGTTGTGTGATTACAGCTCACAGCGTTTACATAAAAAATTTTAGGGTTACTTATTCCATAAGTTAAAATAAATCGGTGACAGGGTGAGATCTTCTGAACAAGATGCACACATGCACACAGGGATATGTATATGTACACGTATATGTGTATGTATATATAAAAAGTGAGTTGATAAGAATTAAACCCAAACCTTCAGCTATCAGCTTCAGCCTCAGGAAAAGACAGACTAAGCTGTATGCCCAGAGGACTAGCACATCTCTCTTCTGGCAAAGCAGAGAGGGAGAGAAGATGTTCAACAGCCAAAACCCCCTTGACTGGAATGGGATTTCAGGTTCCCTGGAGGCACATCTGAAGCACAGCGAAGTAGCAGCTGCTTGTGCAGATCCCTCCCAGGGCAATATGGCCTAGGGGAACTGATAAAAAAAAGGTTGCAAATCTTTTAGGACTTAATATATTAGTGCCGTCCCAGCAATTTCAGGCAGTAGCCTACCAGGTCCCAGGAAATTCCTGAGCACTGCTACTCTTGCCTGCTTGGCACCGTGTTGTGCCTGGTGACAGGGCAGGCAACAAGCTTGCACTCATTTCTGCAAAGCAGCAAGGTGGCACAAGAAGTGGCTGCTGCAAGTCAGTTTCAGTGGAGAAAATCGCAGATTGCTGGGGCAAAAACGCATTTGAGACTGGACAAGTTGGTTCTTCTGAATGTATACTATATAGAGGAAGAATTTTCATTCTTCGCAACCAAGTTTTATTTGATATCACATAATTATTAAATGGCTTGGATTGCAAGGGACCTTAGAGATCATTTAGTTCCAACACTCCTACTGTGGGCAGGGACAACTTCCATTAGACCAGGTGGTTCAGAACACCATCCAGCCTGGCCCTGAATGCTCCAAGAGATAGGGCATCATCCACAACTTCTCTGGCTAACCTGTGCCAGTGCCTCACCAGCCTCACAGGAAAAAAATTTCCTATTAGCTAGTATGTTGCAGGATGGTTTGTTGTTAATTACTGAATTATTGTGTCTGCTTGAGTTTCTTGCTGGAATCACTCACATATTTTGAATTTGACCGTAGACAAAGTTTGATGCTCTGTCATAGTGTGGCAATCCTGTGGGGTCTTCTACTGTTGTTTTGGATACTGTGCATGATCCAGACCCTCCTTGTGCCAGGGATGCCAGCAAGCCAATTATCTGCAAAACTGTGCACTGGACATTTGCACTTTGGTGGCTGTTTATACAGATTTTAATAACCTTGTAATCTCAGCCAAGACCGTGCTTGGCAGGAAAAACAGAGTTTTGTCCTGTCTGTGGACTGTGCCTTGCCAGAAGTGCCTCTGCCAAGATGCAGCTCTAACAGGATTAGTCTGGAGCAGGTGATGAACCTAGGGACTTGGTGTAATGAAAAAATATGGCTTTTTTTTTTACTTGATGTGATTAGCAGATGAAATACGACTGGTTTACAGCACCAGATAAACATTCTGTAGCACTCTTTAAATAATATAATGGACCATTAGCAGTTCTAACAGGCGTTAGCTCAACCCAGCTTTGTCTGATACAAATACCAACAGCTGCTCTCAAGCAGGAGCCAGATAGCAGAGATCACATCATATTTTTTCTGAAGAAAGCTTATATCTCAGCCTTTCACTGTTACTAAAGCAAAGACATTTTGAACTGGGTCCCTGAAAACCCCGTTAGAGTCAGCAGGATTTCCAACACTGTGTTCACCCAGAGCCCTAAATCAAAGCATCTTTTGTTAGAAATACGGTGGCAATATTTCTGTTTGGAAAATAATTATTCAGGAGGAAAGACTATGAAGTACACATTTAAAAATGGAGGCAGACTATCAGGAGAAGCTTCCCAAAAATCATACAACTGAAACACTGAAAGAAACTTTCAAACAACTCCAGAGCCAAACTTGTACTTTAGAGCTGAAGCAAGTATTTTCATACGACCCATGAGACATGTGTAACCTCTTCTTAAACGTCCAGTGAAGGCGATATAGAAATTCTCCTCAAAATTCCAGTGCCTTGTTAGCCTGAAAACTGGAAAATGCTTCACGATATAGAACATAATTTTGCATTACTGCAAATCTAGCTATCCTCTTGTTTTCAATAGACAAGTGAAACAGTTAAACACCATCCAATTTTTCTTCGGTATTTCAGGACCATTATTATATTCCCTCTAGCTCCCATTTTCTAAAGAAAACAATCATATATTTGAGCATTTCCTTAGAAGTCAGGGTGTCCGAAATGCATTGCTCTCTTTCTGTGAATCCTTTTTTCTCAAAGGAGAGAATTAAAGCTAGACACAGTATTTCAGAAACACCAAAAATTGCCAAATTTTATCAACTCCTTTTAAATATTAACTCCTACATGCTATCTGACCTTTCTGCCAATACATTTCATGACATTTTTCTTTTTGAGCAACAGATTACTACTTTTGTTTCTTGTTAAGATGGTGATTCATTGTAATCCTAGAGCCTTTTCTGCTGAATAATCCCAGATCCTCTCTCTATATATCCTCAAGCTTGTATTCGTGCATCTGATTTTTTCCTCCCTTAGTGCAGTACTCTGTACTTGTCTTTATTTCAGTTCATCTTATTGATTTCAGGCCATTTCTCCAATTTCAAATTCTAAACTTGTCCTCCACAGGGTTTGCAACCCCTCCCAGTTTGGTGTCATCAGCAAATTAGTATACATGCTATTCCGTCTTTTAAACTGCTAATGAAATTATTGAACAGAACTGGCCCAAGACAGCCCCCCACGGGAACCTGTATAAAATGCTTGTCTGGTTTGATAGAGAGTGTTGATAAGAATGTGAATCATTCTGACTATGTTTTTTCAAGCAACATATCCGTTGTACAATAATTTCAGCGAGGCCGTCTCCCACTGTGCTGTGAAATGTTGGAGAATATTATACAGAACAGTGTCAAAAGCCCTACTGAAGTCATCACAGTGACTGTTCTCTTCTCCTGCAGGCTTGTAAAGAGAGGAAATCAGATAGGTTTGACATAACTTATTTTTCACAAATCCATGCTGTTTCTTATCACCTTGTTATTCTCTAGGTGCCTATATAATACATGTAATAATGTAATCACGTAGTAATTTGTTCCAGGATCTTTTCAGATATTGATATTATGCTGATTTCTCCAAGATTCTCAAGGGCTTCCTTTATTCCCTTTCTAAAGACGGAAACCACATCTGGTTTTTTTCTGTCCTCTGAAATTTCTTCACGTGTTCTCAAAGATACTCTTCAGATTGCCTCAGTTGGCTTCTTCTGGCTCAAATTCACCCTGACCCACAGTCTGTGGCTCTGCAATGGCCCTCCAAGGCTGTCCATGGTCTTCCCCATCACAGCCTCTGGTGCTGTGCCACAGCTCTTGCAGATGAGGGAGGCATCCCTGGCTTTCCTCCGCCTTGAGCTGCCCCTCTTCCACAGCTCTGGCACTCCCACAGCAAGTCCAGCCCTGTGCTACCTGTTAGGAGGTACAGGCCTTAAATTCTGAGAGAGAATTTTAGCTTTTTAGCCTTTTAGTAAGGCTTCTTGGATAAAGTCTTACTACAGCCTATGATTTTATGGTTCTATGATTCTATATATTCAGCCTAGTATGCTAGGCAGGAGAGTATTTCAACATGACATTAAAGCTTGAATTTGACTAATTATTATTTAAAATACTTTTTCCTTGGCTCAGTTTTGTATCTCTCTCTCTCTCTCTTTTTTTTTTTTTTTAATTAATATTTATTAGTTTCTGGAAACAATTGCATTTGTGAGAACCACAGCCAAAAAAAGAAGAGAAAAGGCATTAATATATCAGCCTTCAATGTGTCATTTGTCGCATGCTCTCCTTCTGTTAAGTATAGTCCTTCTTTCACCTCCATCTGCCTTCTAATGAATTTGAAAGTAAAAAAAAACCAAAACCCTAGAAAAAATACAAGAGAGAACAAAATTCAAACTTTTCTATTGCTTGCTTTTTCAAAGTGCAAAAAAATGGAGATGGTTTTCCTGGAAGAGCTGATAGAGTTTCTTGGGACAATTATATCAGTAGTATGGAAAAGTAGGTGTTCTACAGGAAACTGTCTCTGTTGGAACGGGAGGGTTACAATCTAATGTGAGTTCTCCTTCCCCCTCCAGTCCATATTATTATTTGATCAGAAGAAGGAACATTTTGGTAAAATTAGGTTCTACTTCAGCTAAGGAACTTCATTTTCAGACATAAACATCTTCTTGCAGGGTTATTTCTGTTCTGAAATCCTGCTGCGGCATTTCTCCTGCAATCAAGAGCTGACAAACACCTGCACTTGCAGCGTGCCAGCCAGGCTGCTCTGTGTTTTGGACACGGGTGTGGGCTTAGCAGAGAGAGGAGCACAGTGCTCACTGCGAGACTGTCTGTAACATCCACCAAAGGAAGAGGGAACACTTTGGAGAGGAAACTGAAATGATGTGTACCTTCCTCATATGTGGAGCTGAACACAGCCAAATCAACAACTTTCATATTGGCTCTCTAGTAGACATGACATTTTCAAGGTTTAATGCTAAGTGCTTTTCCTCTGCATTTCTGCTTTCATACTGAGAAGTGATCAGCATATTGATGCAAAGCACACAGCTCCACTTTTCCTCTAGCTTTGCACTAAATATTTGAAAGCTGGCAACCCGGAGACATAGGTGCAGGGAAACATCGCTTCCAGGAAGGGTCTTTGCACTTGACAACCTTGACTGTAGATGTTTTCCTCTGGGAACTTTTCATTACCAGATTTTGTATACACCGACACATAGATCATAAGGTATTAACCAATTCCCCAGGGAGTCTGCACTTGGTGTAGTACATGAATGTAATACCTTTAGCTTTGAACATAACTTTCACTATTGCAGCTGAGCATGGATAGACCTCCAAGAAATCACAGTTCTCCCTCAGCTAAGACTTCCAGTACATCTGCCACATGAAACTAAAAATAAACACACTCTCTTCCATGAGAAATACATGGATTTTTTCAAAGTTTCTTTTCATCTTACAGTGGGACAAAATAGAACAAAATATGTTGATTATACTTGATACCATCATTTGTGATTTGACACATCCTAAAGATAAGCTTAATTATTTTGTTTTCACATAATATTTTTGAAAAACTTACTTCATCACCTCAAAATATTTCAGCATGAGTGAGAGGCCGGTTGTGCACATTTTCAGCTTTCAAATACTTGTGACCTTCTTTTACCCACCTCAGATACCTCAAGAGCAGGCTATTACACCAGTAGCTGGCTACCTCACACTTTTTAATGAATTCAATTTCACAAGTTCCATGTTTATTAAGGAATTGCTGTTACTGCTGCTATACATACAAGGGAAGTAATAACTCAAGGATAGGGAAAAAGAGTGCCCCTGAGGTCCAGTTATAATATTCTTCCTGACACATCCCATGTACATTTTTAGCTCCAAATATCAAACCAGAGACTCAGATGACTGCAGATAACCTGCATCCTGCTCTTTCTCCACCCTTTTTGCCTACTGCAAACTCCCAACCTGATTCCTCAGCAACATCTGTGAGGACAGCACAGCCCTGGCACAGCACTTAAGTCTCTTCTCTGTCATTCTTGAATAGATATGCCTCACACCAAAACCAGGGACCTTGGAGCTGTACAAACCTGTGACAGGTGTCAACAATCCTCAAAGGCTCACACAGCACCTGCAGGTCAGTAGGTCTGAGCTGTCAGCTCATCTACCCCAGCTGTGCCTTATTGTTACTGGCTGGGAAGTGAGGTGGTGCTGCTGGAGGATGCATCAACTCAGCCGTACTCAGCAACGCAGGGGTGAAACATCTTAGCACGGAATTGCAAAACAGAGGTATGTCACCTAGAGAAATGGCCTGCAGTCTTTCACTAGATATTGCAAAAATGCCATATCTTAGGCACAATCATCTAGGTGTTGTCCCACAGTGCACATGTAGCTATGCAATGATTGCTTCTCAAACTAGTGCCTAAGTGGCACCATTTATGTCATTTATGTCATTTACACAGCTTGTGCAGTGATTTACCACTCTGTAGTAAATATTAGGTGGTGGTGGTGAACTCCAGGTCTCAAGTGTTTGTTTATCATGAAAATAGAAAAGTTTTCATCATTAAATTACCAAAATTTAGAGGTTGTGACTTGTGTCTGTGTCTTTCTTCTTCAACAGCTATAGGAAAGGTATTCAGAAAAGTTCCCCTGCTCTATACAAGCCTTACTTTTCTCCCTAGGAGAATTAATTTCTACTTAACAGGTGGAAACGTTTATAAAATCCCACAACGAAGTAAAAATAACATCATTTCTGCCATTGACACAGAACCCCCCCCACAGCTTTCACAGGAGGATTTGCCCTAAGGAAATACTGCTGCAGCAAGTATAATTACAGCAGGCTAATACATACTGGAGAGCCAAGTTATAGCAGCTTTATCACAGACTGCCTTATACCACTAAATCAGTTTTACTACATGTTTTACTAAAGATTTTCCTTAGAAACTGAGGAGATTGTGACAGGGCTTCTATCAACTAATCTCACTCCTATGGACAATTCAACAGATAAATATTGACTGGGAGACTGATATCCTGGGAGATTTAAATGTATTCTTTAATATTGGCCAGGCTTCCCTTCTTTTTCTGGCCATTTTTTTGTAAGATTTGAAACAGTCTTTCCATCTCATTATGCATTTGCTTACTCTCATCATCCTGACTGATATCATGTTGTCTTGTGCAGATGCTGGAAGTGGAGGGTACTCTTTTGCTGTGAGTTTTTTCCTCTTTTAGACTTATCTTTTCCCAGTTATACCTGGGATACTGCAGGGTTGTTCACAACCTCCCCCTGTCCAAGCCCTAGGTAATACCTGGGGCTCAATTTTGGTCTTTGTCCTCCCAAGCACACAGCGGGGTTTTAAAATGGCAACTTGCACCTGCTCTTCACTAAATGCTCTTCCAGTTCCTGGCGTCTTCATTTTAACAAGGTCCTGCAAGGATGAGCCACCTCTCCTCACCTGCTTAAAGCAAAACCCTACATACTCCACAACAAAGTGGAACTGCACTTTCAATCAAGGCTACTGCATTTTATTTATAATCATTTTGAGCAACAGAATGTAAATCCCTTTCTAGGGGAAGGTGGCCAGAGCCATGTTCCACATGCACGGAGGTGTGTGTGTGTGGGTGAGTGGGTGTGTGTAGCTTTGGCTGTGTTCTCTCCCTGCTCCCCTCAGCTTCCTAGCAATGCCAGGGTATCTTCCCTGTCAATGAGAACGTGTGGCAGAAGCCCTGTCCTCTCCTTGTGCCATGAAGGAGCCCAGGCAGACTTTTGGTACTAATTCCTTTCACACTGTCCTGTCCCAGTTTTACTGCATTGGGTACTTTTTGACTGAGGCCGTGGATATACATTGTAAGAGGTTTAACCAAAGGTTTTCCATGGTCAGGAATGCATCGGGTGGGTTTCAGCTGAGCTGTCAGCTTTTAGGGGCTGTTTTGTTACAGGGAAGGACAGCATCTTTCATGTACCCCAGCTGTACATTTGGGAGTCTGCTGCTGTCCTGCAACTGCCCCTGGTGCCTGCAGGGCTGGGGACAGCTTGGGGAGCAGTGTAAGAGGGAGGCTGAAGGCAAGTGCCCTGAACTCCCAGAGGTTCCTGCCCTGTACCTTGCTCCTGCTTACAGCTGTAGGTACAAAGCATTTTTAAAGTAGGCACATCTATATCTAATGCCAAGTTGATGCAGTAATCAGAATCTGTGTTTTCCTAATCAAAGTAGGAATAAAATAGTAATCACCTGTCTGTTACTCTGTTCGGCACAGAATGGAACTCTGGGAGACAGTTACCTTCCAGCAGCACCCAGATGGTCCTTGGCAGAGAGTGCCAAAGAGTACTTCTGAAATCCCAAATTACAGTCCTCTAGGGCAATGAGAGGAGATTGGAAAAATGTGCAGTATTGCTGAAGATTATAAGAGAGAGTGAAGAAGCACTGGTTGCTATCGAATAACCCCTTGGGAATTCTTACCTTTTCCCATATCTCACTTTGTTTGGTGCATTGAAAGATATTTGTGTAGTAAGGCTGATTCTGGTGGCAACTTGTGCTGGGATCCTTTACTTTTCTCTGAAATTCAACAAGCTACAACGGATTAGGAAATGAGGCTTCCTGTCTTTATTTTCTTCCTACTAATTATGATGGTCTGTGTAAAAGCACTGCCCAGTCAAAGATCAGGGTTCAATTGTGCTAAAGCTTTGCAAAAAGATTTTTAAAATATCTTTCCCTTCCAGTGGAGAGGGGTTTTTTTAACTCCAGGAGCAATAGTTCCTTATGATACAGATGATCAAAGAAGGACTGGCTGTCTCAGAAAAGGAAAACAAGTACCAGGGTCTATAATAATGTAGTTAATGAGCCAAAGTGAATGACCACTTTATAGCGGATTTTTTTCAGGAGTCTTCTTCCAATTTGAAATCAGTGAATGAATCCACTTTAACAAAAACCAGAACGGCTGTTCCTGGTGGAGGTCAAGGGCTCAGCTTGCCCAGTATCCTATCTCAGTCACAAGTGAAAGCCAGAGAATGTGGGGACAGGAGAGGAGAATTTGATACCTTGAGTAATCTCCTATCTATTATACATCTATTTTCAGCTTAGGGAGTTTTCTGAACCTGATGTGTTTTCTGTATTGAGTGATCCCAAGTGGACCTCTCCTCCACATGTGTTTGTCCAGCCTCTCCCTAAACCTATAAAAAACCCCTTTGCACTTACAGCTTCCACTGGCAGGAAGTGTCCCAAGCCTACCATCACAACTTTTCCTGGTTTTGTTTTGCACCAAGTTCCAGTTAGCTGTATTTGTAGGCTCCTACTTCTTGTACTGGAAGAAGCAATTGCTCCTTCTTCACTTTCTCTTTGCCATCGTGATTTTATACATCCAGATTATTTCCTCTTACTCCTATTTTATCTTTTCAGAGGGATGATCTTTCCCTGCTTGTTCTTTCAGCCAAAACAATGGGAGATTTCCCCAGATTTGATCCTCCATGATAATCTTTTCTGAACCTCCCCCCACACCAGAGGCTCAAGAGACACAATAATACATTATTTTAATATCTCCCCCTGTGCACTGATGATATCTCTTCGCAAACTGCTGATCTTGTTGTCATGACCTTAAGATAGACAAAGGATGGCTGGTCAGACTAGGAAACAACTAGGATGCTTAATTAAAAACAGTAAATCTAAGGTTTTAATGGTAGCTGAAGTAAATGATGAAGTTTTACCAACTCTTCTCTCCAAACTTTAACCTCATTTTTCATTTTTAATTTACAAGTTGAATTATCATTGAATATAATTTTTGTCTATAATGTGCTTTATTAAACCATGCAGGCAGGTTTATTCCAATGGGATAATCTGCTTGGCAAGAAAAATTTAGCTGATTAAATGATGCCCGGTTTATCCTTATTACAAAGCTCTTTGAGTATAATAAAGTGCAGCCATGTCACAGCTCCTGGCCATTTGCAACCCTCATTATTATCCTTATTACACCTCTTCATAATTTGTCTCAGCGTTTACTGACATTTATTAATGCATGTGTTGTGATTGCAAAGTGTCCATCTCAGGTTTTATAGCCAGCACAGGCTCAAGCAGGGTATCTAAACCCATCCACCAGGCATCTGACCTACACCTGTGTGTTAGGGAAAAGGCATAGACCACATGACATTTCGACAATCCCAGGGCTCAAAGCACCTTTCTGCTCCAGGTATGCTGGCACAAGTGCCAGCAAAATGCTCCTGGCGTGGGCATAACTTGGTACTGATAAAAAATCAGCTTGGATATTTTTGCACATATGATTTTCTATGGTCCTTCAGGCTGATATAAGCTGGTCTAAAACTGCTTCAGATCACTTTTGCCGATTAACTGAGCCTCTGCTGGAGTGTGAGTGGATATCCATGGCATGTTTATGTTATCCAGAGTCTGAAAAGCATAACTCTGTGTCTTATGGGTCCTGAACACGCATTTAGCTGATTATGTCTCATTTTGGGTACTAAGCTATTTCCCTGCTTCAAGGGATGGTATGTTTACAGTCAGATTTTTTAAAGTTATTTTTTCTTTCCAGGTATGACTGGAGCTTTTCTTGCCAAGTCATCTGCCTTGTGGCAGTCACTGAGCTGATTACTTTTGTGTAATTAGCAGGTTTTGTTCCTCGCTTTAGAAGACCTGCTCCTTTCTCATTTCAAGCCTGTCCCTTCTCCTCCGCTGTAGTATTTCTTTCCTTCTGGGTTTATTAAATGGCTTTGTAGCTGGACCACACAATGTAATTATGAGGCACATTATCCAAAAGAAAGACTGCAATCAGCATGTACAAGGGAATGGGTAGTTCCTTCTGATTCCTCACTAGTTCCAGAAAAAGCTACACTCAAACCTAGGAGGGCAGAGTATTAGAAAATTAGCCTAGAAATGACTGCAAACAATTACTGTGCTAGCACACATGAACATATTCAGACAAGAGGGCAACTGGATCAAAAGTGGTGTAAATGAAAAATAAGAATTCTCAAAAGCTAGTAGGAAAAGGAAAACCAAACATGGGTCAATCAGTGGCCAGCTAAAGTAAGGACACAGGACAGTCCTTTTCTAAACATAGTAGGAGTAAAAGGAACATTGATCTTTGTTTATTATTAAATTAGCTTGAAATAAGTTTCTGTTCAGTAAGGATATAGTAGGACTCAGGTCCTGCCCTGTTTGGTTTAACTGTTTCATCAGCGATCTAGAAATAAATATGTCCTTATTCCTGAAAATTATTCAGATAATAGAAACATATAACCTTGACACATAACCAAAAAACCCCACAAAAAGACAGTAGTTAGAGATCTGGATTGCTTACAAGGGAGAACAAAAATATCCTCTATGTAATTTGCTGTAATGGACAAGTAGAAGTAGTGTTTCAGCATAAAAAGAATGTAGGAGTGTGAGATTTATATGGGGAAGTCACAGGTTCTGAAAAATGGGTTGTGATTGTTAGCAAGTTGAGTGCAGGCCACGTCTCTAGGTGTGGTACCAATACACACTTTGGATGCAGAAAGGAAGGCATACCAAGGAGAACCTGAAAAAATATATCTGACAGTAATTCAATTTCTTCTAGGCATCTTTACTTCAATAGAAACACTGAGAAATTGGACATAACTCAGAGAAGAAAGCCCTGAGAATGATTAAAGAATTGAAAGATACGCCTCGTAGCAAGTAGCTCAAAATGTCGATATATTTGGATTATCAAAGGGAAGGTTAAGGAAAAGTCTGTTTTCCGTTCAGAAGTATCTACAGAACAAAGAAAATGTTGCTAATGGAGGATCTTCAGAGTTAGGATAAGAAAATGTGGCTAAAATTTGAGGTAAAAGAAATTCATAAGAGAAATAAATTGGAAAATTTAGCAGGCAAGATAATTAGACCAGATATAATACACAGAGGTGCTAGAGCAGCAGTAGGTGTGTCTTTCTAAAAAGTTGAATCTTCACCAACTGATACCAGATGGAGAGAAGAAAGAAACGTGTTATTGGAAGTCCTCTTTCTACTGTAGCAACTCTGAGTAGAGAGTCAAAATAATTTTTGATGGCTTTTGAAAATCAGTACAAGAGTTGTGAATTGCTGAAATATAGATATATATCTTTTACACATTGTTAATGAAAAGGCTATATTTTTAGAATTTGATAACAACCTTCTGAAATTCTCAAAAAGAGTGGGCATTTTATTTTTGCAATATTTCCATCAGAATACCCTGAATTTCTCATTCACTTATTTTTTCATTAAGCCCTAGAATCTTGATGATTACTTCCTTATTTTTACCATTTCTTCTTCCCTTCTTATTTTAATATCCAATAAATTGTTTCAGGGAGAAGAGAGGTGAATTAATACTGACACCACAAATCATTGTGTAAAAAATAAAAAGGTCTCTAATTAAAACGTATTTTATCTGTGAAGCTTTTTTTTTTTCATATTGAATGTAAATCATTATCCAGTATGTCTACCAATTGCTCATCTGATGAGCCTTGACCTGGAACTTTGATGAAAGCATTAAGGAATTTAATGAAACCACAAAATTGGTTCCAGGAATTAGCCATTACACAGAGGGGGGGAAATGCAGATAGCAGTGCAAGACTTTGTAGTTCTCCATGTCACACTGCAGGAAAGTAATCTGGTTTTAGAATGACAGCTCAGCCATAGGATAATTGTACTCTTTAATACACAGAAACACAGTGCACCTTGCCTGGAAAGAGAAGATTTCATAACAGTTTAGTCATAGCTATTTTCAGTGACTCAGAGAGTGCAATGACATCCATAAAAACTCCTGCAAGCTTGGAATCAACTGTGGGGTTGCTGATGAACTGAGCTGTGGAGACTTGTACCTCACTGCTACCTGTTTGCCTTGATATGCTGTGAAAATTCCTCCAGACTGTAAGAACACTAATATTCACACTGTGAGCAGAATGACCCAGGTAATTATATGTGGGCTGTGCTTGACATCAATCTGACAGCTGTTTGGGACTTATTAGTTAAAGAATTAAATGTTGACAGTATAATTAACACTGGTAAAGCATGGGAAATAGGCTCAGTCAAACACAAATAATTTCCTCTTTGATAAGTTTGCAAATTTAGTTGTTAAAGATACCACCTACCTGTAATCCATCCAGACTCCTTAGGAAAAGACACTGTTATGGTGAAAAATATGGAGTGCAGTATCAGCAAAATACATCTTAGAATGGATTCAAAGTGGTCTAGCAACCCAATTTTAAACAATTTTCAGTGGGGAATCACTGGCAAATACTCTGCAAGCTTTGCCTGTAGACTGAATACTACCAAAAGTTTTGCAAAGATCTGAAAATAACCCAGAGATCATTCCCGACAGAAACTTTGGATGATCCTGCTAAAGTGGCAAATATTGAAGAAGGCTAAAGAGCCTTTTGAGAATGAATCTGAATAACTCAATATGTAAGCCCATTCAGAAAGCAAATATTTTCATACCGCTAATACATTAGAATATGTAGGAACAGAAATTTTTGGCCATACCAAGAGAACGGGTATTTATTGGGCAAATCATGGACTTCTGAAAACCCTTAGGGATTAGAAAGAGTGAGAAGGTGAAAGGAGGCCACTGTGAAGAAAAATGCTAACCTTCTCTGTAGTAAGAGAGGACATAGAGCAGAGGCAAAAAGATACTTTTACACCAGGGACAAGTGAGCCTGTTAGGGAGCTGTTCCCCATATATAGCAACATGTTTTGGAACAATGTTGAAATATTAGAGAATGTGCATAAAAGATTCCCAGTAATGACTGACAGTGGGAGAAATGCTTCTTGGTAAAGAGATTTTCAGTATTTTACAGTCTAGTTACTGCGTTGAGTTTTGTGTCATGGTTCCTGTTGCTTGACCTAATTCTTCAAAAGGTCTCTCTGTGTTGTGTATCAAAGGGGAGCTTGAGAAGCAAATTAACTGCAAAGTGTACATCCCTTATTAGGAAAAAATACTGGGGACTACATCTTCAGCCATTCTGGGAAAGTCATGCCAGGAACCAAGGCAGACAAATTTAAATGGGGAGCAAGACAGATTCTTAATGATGAGTGTGCTTGGCCATTGCTAAAAATTCACAGTGGTGGTTTTCCCTCTCTCACTGTATTCACATCAGGTCTCAAAGGCATTTAGGAAAATCGTGATATTAAAAATGAGCTATTTGGCTTACTGTAAAATGCAGTGGGGAGACAGCCTTCAGCCTGGTCATACAGGAGGCCACTCTCTAACAATGTAATGCTCACTCTGGCCTCAAATTCCACTGATTTAAACTGTTTGATAAAGGAGTGATCTGGATGCAGTATCATGGAAAGAGTGTTTTCCGTGATGGGCTAATGAGGATATAAAATTCCCCTGATCATTCCCTTGTGTTGTCAGACTGTTATGTCTAGCAGTTATTTTTGAACTCTTGCTAATAGACAAGAAAAGATATAGGGGATTAATCAGAGGAAATTCAGGAGGCTCTTATTATTTCTTCTTCTCTTTATTCCCATAGCAATGACAAAGATGAAGCATCCTCTATAAAAATGCCAGAACTGCTAAATCAGGACTCATGTGAACACATTTTTGCTTAGTGCTGCCCTTGTGATTCTCCTGCTGTTTACGTGGCTTTTATAATTGAAGTGATATTGTCAAAATCGTATCTAGCACAAGAGTTTCATGTTTATTCTTTCTCCCCGAGACTTTGGTCTCAGCCTTCTCTGATAAATGATGTGAAGCAGTACATTCCCTTCCAGCTATGCAAACACTCATTCTTCCACACATCCCCAGACACAGCCGTTCACACCATCCCCGGGGCCCTGGTCTGTCTGCATTTATTTGCATCATTAAAAGAAGAGGCAGAAGCAGCATCCATACCAATGGGAGGAGTTATGCAAATACAAGTGCATCAAATTACACAGGATATTTTACAGCAAACCAGAAAGTGCTAATAGAGACTTTATAACCCCTACCATGCTCTTTCTCCTCCATCTGGACCTCTGGCAATCTCTGATTGGTAAGAGGGAACATTCTCAGCTCTGTAGGATCTCTGCCACCAAGGTATTAATGTGTTCAGTTCATTTATTCTAGAGCGGGACTTCATAGGTTGCCTAAGCTCAAAACTGAACTTGTGAAACACGTTCCTCAAATGGCTGTCTCCATATTTCCATATACTATTTCTGCCCTTTCTCCCACTTAGTGAAGCATGTGGGAATGCACTGGTAGCATCACTCAACCTTCCCATCCACCCAACATTTTGCTGATTTTTACATGAAGGAAAATTAAAAAGTCTTACTCATGGTCACACAGCATGTCCACATCGGGTTCAGTCAGGATCTCATGACTCCCCAAAATGTCAGGCATGACAGGCACACAGTCTACTATACACTTTTTTTCTGTTCCTGCTTTCCCACTCAAGTATTGCACAGAGCTCGGCTGCTGAGAAGTTTTGTTTTGAAATTTAAATGAACTTCAGCACCAGTGTGTCCTGTTGCAATCTTGTCATCTTCTTTGTGTGTTTGGTTTTGACTCTGGGAGTTTTACTCTGGTCTGAGATGACACAGGTTTGCTGGGCTAGTATAAACATAAATATTATAGCAAGAAGTGAAGGTTCCTGTTGAGTCCAAATGCCCTCAATTTCCATTGAAATCAGGGACTCTCAGCATCTAACAAGCGTGGGTTCTATATTTCCACACTACATGCCATAGACTATTATCCAAAATGTCAAATTAGTCTTGGGGCAGCAATGAATGACTACTTAGCTGAGAATTTGTATTTCATGCAGCACTAAAGCCACATTTCAGTTTACTAGATAACAGAGAAATGTAAACATATAAAAATTCATACTTTCTGATGTAAATAGATGTATGTAAATAGATGTATGTAAAAAGACTATAGGAAGGAGATTTTTACTATAGTTTTGTTAATGCACAAACTGTTTTGTTTCATTTGTGTCACACTTGCTTTTTTGTTTGAATCACATCTTATTAAAGTGGTGCAGAAATAAGAACTGCAGAGGATATTTAACAGACCTGATAATTGAAGTTACAGTGTTGGAATTAATAACCAGATTTAAAAAAATATATAGTGCTTTATCAGGACCAAAAATTGCATTACTCAGGACCAAACCATTTTCCTTCCCAGAACCCCTCTCAGATGGCAGTGTCATGCTGAGCTGATTTTCCTTGGCACATCAATTTCCATTTTGGTGAAAAGAAATTTAGTTGTTGGGCCTTGGATGCATCAGACCACTGAAAATTAATGCTACTTCGAAAAAATCCACCTGAGTTTGTCTCGTCTGTAACACAGCAGGAAAGGAAAAATAAACTGTTGCAAAAATACATTTCCATTAGCCTCAATAACAGAAATGCAACAGTATCTTGAACACTTCCAGTGCATTAAATAATAAATGAGCACTGAGCAATGCTTGTCACCAGGAGAGCAAAGTACTTGCATGGAAAAACCAGAAAAAGAGATTTCTCCTGATCTTTACCCATGAGCCCAGCACTCACCAGTGCTCTGTGATTGTGATGGGGATGCAGTGCTTTTGTAAATGTTGTATTTCAGATGACATACGTGAGTCCTGACCAGCTGTACACAGGACTTGGCAAAGGAGTCAGAGGGGAAGTTAGTAGCCAGAAAACCAGGACAGATTCCATCTTGGGTAATATCTCTGCATTTAGTAGGACCTTCAGGAAATGAATTTGCTCTTCTTCACTTCCTGTTCTAAAATAACAAGCTGCCTTTAAAAATTGTAGGTGTGGAGCTGGATTGTGTTCCCCCAGAAAAAGATTACTTTCCAATAACAGGTCCCTTGTATAAAGACATTCCTTAATTTAAGGTATTTCCCATTTGCCATTAAGTTTGTTACTCCTCTGGCAGCTAGGCTGTGGTGCTTCCAGGATGGATCAGCAATGTGCCTGCCTAGTCCTGGGGTTTTGCTCGGCATGGAGCAGCAGTCTGCCTTGTCCACCTGCATTTACACCTTCACTGAGGAAAGGTGACACTGAATGCAGGAATAAATATAGAAAACACACTCTATAAGGAAGGAAATGTCATATCAGATCCATATTAGGCCTGGCTTTTGATAGGAAGGGATAATGAAAAATGGTGTGAGAAATAATGAAAGAATGACAGTGAAGGAAAGGGAAGTGAGTGGGGACTTGGGAGTGGGGAAAGGGTAAGAAAAAACAGTAAAGCTGATGTAATTTGGAGATGTGAGATGGAGGGCTTGCACTCAAGTCTAGCCAAAATTACACTGTGTTTTTTGAATGGCCATTGATTTCCTTTCTGCTCACTGTGGAGGTTTTGCAAGTACTGTTACTACCTTGTCCAACTGTAAAAAGCTCAAATGAAACCCTTAAAAGACTACATTTACAATGTAGTATCTAAGACATTTTGGGAGCTTTTAAATTGAAGAGCGCTACATTAAAACTAGGTTATTAGCAATAATTACATGTTAAAATCTTGCAAACCTCTGGTTTCTTCATTCTCATCACCAAAGCTTTTTATATCACAAGGTTTTTATTCATTTAATTGTAGCCTTACACTAAACTTGTTCTGCATTTTATCTAGCTTTGGTTTCTGGAACAATAGCTTATCCTTTTAACTATGTAGCTTTCACATCCCATTGTAGCATGAGAGAAAGATGAAGATGCTGAGTTGATTCACAATAATTATAGTGTTCCATTGTAAAGAATCACAAAGCACTCCCCTTGAGTTCCTTAACAAAGACCTACATGTAATTAAGCATTAGTAAGACCTATTAGAACAGTCAACCTGAAAGATGGTATCCCCACAAAAATACCCATCTTTGACCTCCACTTTGATCATTGTTATATTAGATGCTTTCTAAGCAAATTAATTAAATTTTCTTTCTAAAATATTGTCCTCCTTTAAGCTTTCCATGATCAGCTAGAACTGTGACTTTCTAGCCAAATTCATTTTAGCCTTTTCTCTCTGCAGCTCACTGCAATTCAAAACTACTTCTTCATTTACCCACTTTTACCAGGCTCTGAAATTTGATCTATATTCAACATCTCCCCTTGGAGATATCTAATCATAGGCTTGACTGAGAAAAACCGAAACCCCTCTTCCCTGTGAAATTCTCGAACTCTCGTTATCTACAACTGCTGCTACTGCCACTGTTCCAGTATTGCTTTGGACACTGTAGGCTTTATTTTTCTCCTTTCTCCAAACATGCAGACCACATTCAAATCCAGCAGAAACTCCTTCTAAAGTATATCACCATTGGTGCTTTGCACATTGCCCTTCAGACCCTCCTCACCTTCCATAACAGCAAAGCCTTCAGTAACACATTTGGTTCCCTTGCCCGCATTACTTTTAAAAAGAGACAAAAGCCAGTGTGTTTCTGAGGCAGCAGCCCAGCTCTCCAACCCTGCTGAAAGTCTTCACAAGTTTCCCTTTCCTGCTGCTGAACTTGAGATGTTTCACTGAGGCTTTGCAGTTTTACCTTGTCCTACTTTACTGATTTTGTCTTAGAGCATGTCACCCTTACAGCTTTCATTATCATGCTACCAGTGCTGAAGGCTTCCTACTCTGTCTCACTCACAAAAGACTGTAACCTTTGCACATCTCTCCTTGTACACGCTGTTCTCACCCGACACCGAGACCATGATCCTGCTTAAAACCATCCTCAAGACATCACTGCCTTCCGCACGTACATGTGTAGCCTCCAAGAAATTAGTCATCCATTGATAGCCAATACACACTGAAGCTGATATTCTTGGGGTTTTCTTATATTTACTTATAGGTTCAGATTTAGTGGCTCTGGAAGCACACATATGCTTATGTGCTTTATGTAACCACAGCATTGTGATTATGCAGCTCACCACTGTGCTCATCTTCCATCTGGTTCTTTGTCCTTACAACTTGTTTTGAATTCCATTTTAAAATTCCGGGACACAGACAATGTCTTCACATGTATCCATAGTCTTTCCAATTCTAGGGGACCTTGTTCCCAGTTGAAGTAAGACTTTGAATGCAATCACATCTCAAATTATATTAAGAAACAACAGTAACAGTGATTATGTTCCAGAGTAAGAAAATAAATAAAAATGGTAAAACAGGACTGAAGTCTGAAATGTGTTTCTGTATAAACAGAAATAAAGCCAGTTCCTAGTTTTCTTATTAGTATTTAGTAAAAATATCCCAGGACAAGTGATATCCCACAGCCGTATTCCTAGCAGTGGTCAAAGTACCCAGAACAGAGAGACAGACACATGACTGTACAGTGGTCATAAGGCTAGGCGTATTTTAGTAGTGAATTTCCAGATGAATTGTTCCAATTATGATCATCTCTTCATACATGTCAAGATACTTCAAATAATATTAGGAAGATGAACTTTAGGAGACCGAGCGATACTGAAGCTATCTTATGCTTAAAGGTACAGCATTTTAACGTGCTTTTAAAAAACAAAACTTTTTCTGTGTAAATCTGTTCACAGGAGTAGACAACTTCATATAGAGAATCATGCAGCCCTGAGTGGAGCTTGGTGTCCCCTGAGAGGGCACATGTTTTGAGCCAGTGGGACATTCTGTGGCACTGAGGGAGCACAGCCTCAGGCAAAGAGCATCTCTTGCAGCTTTGCTGGATATTTAAGGGACTAACACTGCACTAAAAATAGCGTAATTTGGGTCTAAAACTGTCATTTTGGCCTAGGCTGCAGCACAGCTGTAGCAGGTTGGAAGGGCAGCCTACAGTCATGCTACCATAACCAGATGGGCAGATATGTGGTGATGAAGGAAAGCCCATGCTGGCACGACTGTCAAATGCCAGTGACTATTTTAAAAGGCAGCAGATAAACAAGTGTGTCTCTGATTGTGAGATACAAGTCTGCTCTTCTTTCAGGAGAGGGAGTGATGTCTGATGGTCTTAGGGTCTGAACGCTCTGCTTGCTGCTAGAAGCTGAGGCAGAAGTCACATGCATCTTCACATATGGTCCCCTGAACTGAGAGCTTGTCTGTCCTGACTTTGAAATATTAGATTTACACCTGAAAAGGGTATTTAATCCTGCTTTTCAAGATATTATAAAAGGAAATGAAAGGTTTCAGGTGGACTTCTGGCAAGTGAGACTCCCTTTAAATGGCACCAACATCAGAATTTAGTTTTGCCTTTTCACAGAGCTGTTGTTGTCACTGGATGAACAGTTGTGAGCATTTTCCCAGACGTATTATGCCTTAGTAGAATATAAAATATGCTGAGTTGGAAGGGACGCATCAGGATCATCCAGTCCAACTCCTGGCCCTGCGCAGGACAGCCCCAAGAGTCACACCATGTGCCTGAGTGCATTGTCCAAATGCTTCTTCAACTCTGTCAGGCTGGTGCTGTGACCACTTCCCTGGGGAGCCTGTTCCAGTGCCCAGCCACCCCCTGGGTGAAGAACATTTTACTAAAATCCAACCCAAACCTCCCCTGACACAACTTCAGGCCATTCCCTTGGGTCCTGTCACTGGTCACCACAGAGAAGAGATCAGTGCCTGCCCCTCCTCTTCCCCTCACGAGGAAGTTGTAACTGCAATGAGGTCTCCCCTCAGTCTCCTCCAGGCTGAACAGACCCAGTGCCCTCAGTCACTCCTCACACGGCTTCCCCTCAAGGCCCTTCACCATCCTCATGGCCCTGCTTTGGATGCTCTCTAACAGCTTAATGTCTTTTTCATATTGTGGTACCCCAAACTGCCCCCAGCACTTGAGGTGAGGCCACCCCAGTGCAGAGCTGAGTGCAGAGTATCCTTAAGACTAATCCCTGTGCTTTTTCTTCCAGTTTACATGTAAATGGTAAAATAAACAGGGATTTCCAACCACTGCCTGTGACTAAGCAAAGCAGAACTTATAGGGAAATGTCTCTTTTATTATGGAAACTGATGTAGTTGAGAAAAATTAGCTGAACAAGCTCGAAAGTAAGTTCTTTTTCAGGTGGTGAAGGGTTAGAGGATTCATGGAGCCCTGAAAGGAGAACTTGCCTAGCAAACAGCTTTGAAGAGGGTTTAGTGAGGCGAGAAAACTCTGGAGGTGTTATGAAAAGGAGCTTATATTTGTTCTTTCGGTCCACACAATGAGCTCCTAAACCTCCCCAATCTCTCTAGAGTGCAGATGTTGCTTTGTGAGCTTTCTATTTTAACTATAGCCCAGTGATAATTGCTGATGGTAGTTGTGCAGCTTGCTAAGGTTTGACCTTTTCTTGCAGATAAAAGTGGTAACCAATGTAATTTTAAAATCCTATGGTCATTTACTTTAATGGCACAACATACACCCGAAAATAACATCCTAACTGACCAAATATCAATAGAATGCAATTATTTAGGACAACTAAAATTATATGTTGAAGGCAGTCCAGAGTAAGTCTTCTTTATAAAAAAAAAAATTGTCTTGGTGGGCTTTTTTTCTGAAACGTGTAATTTGTTCAACTGTGTCCTATCAATTGTTATTATAGGCAAAATTATCAGCCTAGGGACAATAACCTTTTTACAAGACTGTGCATACTGGGCAGAAATTTATTGCTCAATAATAATGAGAGGTAAGAAGCAACTATTTTATAATGTTACCTTTAAAAGCCCCCTTTCTCGATATTTGCTGACACTGTATTGTATCCCATAAATGTATTGCATATATTTGTAATAAAAGCAAAATTTGAAGAAGATAGTGAATCACTGGTGCCCAGGTTAAGAAGTAGCTTTCTTTGGCATCATCAGAAAAAGTAGTAGTCAGGCCAGTATCCCCTTTTATGCAGACATAGAATTCACTTCTAAATGATGGCAACTGTGGTGACTCAGCTGGAATGCAGTATTGGCATCCCTGTGGATGCAGAGAATGAAGAGAAGCATGGAGCCCAGTGAATGAATCAGGCTCTGACCAAGAGCTCCACCTGGGTCACCTCCCTCTCTACCAGCGTGGGCAAAGGCACTTGTTTCCACACAAAAGTCTTGCCTAGCAATTCACATCCTCCTCTGCTGAGGGCTATTCACATGCCCTTTCTTCCAAGGAAGTTCCCACAGTTCATCCACACAGGTAAGATCATGCTACTTATTCCCGGTTGTGATGTGGTACATGGAAGAGGCCCCAGCTAAAAGCTGTCTCTATTGTGCAAAAATAGCAAATGTGCTTGCCTTCTCTAGACTGAGATTCTCACAGCCTAATTAGCAACGTGGGACACACTTACATCTCCCCAAAGAAATCCCCCTGCTCCTTGTGTCAGAGGCTATTTCATCGCAGCTATGGCAGGATTACAGGCTCAGCTGATTAAAAACCTGTCCCACAAGTCCAAACCACCTGAAGAGCTGCCTGTTCTTGCTGTACAGCAGGACAAGTGATCAACCTCGAGAGGAGTGCAGGAGCTGCTCACAGGCCTCCTGCACATTTCCCAGGAGTTGTACAGAAGGAAACTCCATGTTTTACTCCTGTGCAGGTGTAGATATAATTCAGATAGGAAGATTTCCCTCCAGAGATACCCTTGTTCCATAGTTTATTCAGCTGCATGTTGACTAATCCTGCTGCTGTTGCCTCAGTGAAAGCCCAGCTGAACCTGGAAGAAAGATGGTGCTTTCTCTTTTCTGTTCCTGGTGGACAATTCCAAATTACCTTGTCCAGTATTTAGTTCTGCTACTTGTTTGTCTGAATGTTTTTTGGATTTTGTAGCTGAATTGTGCAGATTAACCCTGCAAAATGCATGGGATTTCTCTGAGATCTATAAACAGTGTCTGGCTTGGTTGAGACATTTTGTTTACCCCACATACTCCCCTTAGAGAAAGTAACAGAAGCTAATAAAGAGATGTGTGGGTTCGGATCTCTTTGTGTGATTCATGTATAATGGGAAAAAAAAGAGCAAAGAACAAGCCTGTGGAAGCTGCCAAGGTTGCTAAATTGTGCAGTGGCCAAGGCAACGTGGGGCTGCCCATTTGCAGAGCTGCTGCATGCACCCTGCCCAAATCAGTGTTGGGTGGAGGCAACAGGCATGTCGTCCTGCATTCCAACCATGACAGTGGGTAAATCACTTAGCCATGTGTCTCCCAATCCATTTTTATTATTTCTTTGGGGCTGGGAATATTTCTGACCCTGCTCTTGTGCAAGGCCTCTCTTTGTATGGGGCTCTCTCCTTTTAGCTGTCCCTGGATATAATATATTTTTAATACATATCATAAGGACAGAAATGGGGGGGGGAGGGGGCTTTACGCATAATAGGAGAAAAAATGGCAGACAGTAAATACTAGAAGTAAAGCAGAACTAAAGCTGCCCATCATTCTTTCTATGTATTTCATTTTACACTAGGAATTGTAATTTATAATAAAGCAGTAAAGTTTTATGAATTCTGGTGGTTTTGTTTCACTGCCTATTCAAACTTTTGAAATGGGCTTAGTAAAAAGAGAAACAGAGAAGACGATAGGCTTAGTAAAAAGAGAAACAGAGAAGACAATAATCTATGCAAGTGCTAGAAATGGGAGCACAGGGGAGTAGTTTGAAGCTCTACTTCCAGCTGCGCAAAAATGTGATTTCTGCTACTGCTTTAAATTGGTCCTGGTTGTAGGGCTCAATTCACAGACCGGACCTGGATGCCAGTCCTGGTTTTCTAAACAATTTAAATTTAACTTTCTGTTTCCTCTGCTCTTTTCATCTTTCTGCTATCATAAGTAAGCCTTGCTGTCCCGTTGTCCTCCCCTCCACCCATCTAGGACCATCTGTCCTTCTGCCCAAAACTGTTTTTTCAGTGCTTTCAGGTCTTCCAAATTTTTTTGGAAAATCCCTTTCCCAATTTTGCCAAACACCTGTCTTAACAACAGCTGTTGTCCCTTGTGTCTCCTCCACTCTTATCTCATAATCACCATTACTCACTGGATTGTGCCAAATATGGATTTGAGGCAGGATCTCTGACCTTACCTGTTCGTTTGAGGAGTGTAGTATGTACTTGACAGCTTGAAAAATAAAGCAGGTGAACCATATTAATCTATTAAGGCATGATTTTTAGAGAACCGAGGGTTGGAAATGTCTCTGAAGCTCTGTGGATTTTACAGGCAACTCCCAACCATAAATCTCATACAGATCTCACAAGGATATCACTCTGGGTCTGGGGCAGGGCTGAGGGGGTAGCCCACAGGAAACCTGCAGTAAGGACAGGAGAGCTATGGCCCTGGGTGCTAGGAGGAAGCCCCTCCCATTTTAGGGAGTTAATTTCAAAAGAAGCTACTCTTGAAAACTGCTTTTTTGGACAGCCAAGGGCATGGGATTTCCTCCAGGTAGTGACCCAGCAAGGCAGGGTGCCTCCAGCAAAGGCTCTCATTGCTGCAAGTCACCCCCAGGTACAATCAAAAAGCTTTAGCAAATCTGGAATAGGATCTACTCTGGCAGAAACAAAGCACTGACCTTGTAAAAGAAGTCTTGTTTTTACCACGAGTGTGAAGACGGACCCTTGCTGAACACAGGAGCAAAGAAAAGGGTGACATGCTGGATGGCAGCAGGGGATGTACCTATGCTGAGAAAGTAGCTAAAAAGTGTTTTAAGCCTTGGCAGCGAAGAGGTGAAAAAAAGGGAAAAGCGCTCTAGCTTCTGTTGTACTTTCTTGCCATACCAGAGAATATTTTGGTATTTCAATTACCCGTTTTGGCTAAAAGGCCAAAACCATCAGTGGTATGTTCAAGGAAGCTGCAAGAATAAAAGATCAGTTACAGCATTAACATTTTGGTCCAAAATCTAATCTTTACCCTGTTTCTCTGTAACATCTATGTGTCAAGTGCAGAGATGTTCACTCATTTCTGCTAACCTTGCCAAAGAGTTTCAGATTTTAAAAAGTACTGGGTTTTAATTTCTGCCAATCTTTGTATATGCTCTGATAAATCCAAAGTGATTTCAAATTACAAAGATGATTCAAACTTTGAAAGTACTCTAAAATACACTGCAATAAATAATTCCATTTCCTCTACCAATGCCCTAAGCCCCCAGGGCCTGTGCAATAACCACTCCTTTATTCAATCTGCTTCATCCTTCAATGAAGCAGATTAATTTAATAATCTTAATATAGGGAATTTTGTTTCTTGCTAATCCCTACAAGTTGGAGTTCTCAATACATATACCCTAGACACTGACAAATTGGAAGTTCATTCAGAAGCAGAGCAATAGAAAGACCAAGGGAAATCACGACACTCATCAGTTCCTGTGGCAGCTCTGCTGCTGTCTGCACTCAGTGGAGCAGACGGGGTCAGACCTGAAGGCATCATTCTCTGAGACAGACCAAAATGTGCAGGGAAGCTGAAGACATTGAGGCACTGTGAACTCTTCCTGTGGACATCATACTGTAGAGGCAACACAACTGATTTAGTCTGAAGCTTGGCTGATGTTGACATTTTCAGTGAGAGGAGTCAACTTACAAGTTTTTGCAACCTTCAGTCCTTGCTGACATAAAGTAATAGTTTGTTCCTTGCATTATTTTAGTCACTTAACATTCCAGATACACTGTTTGAAGTGCCTTGGGATCAAAAACACTCCCTATATAAGCATAGGCTCCTAACAGATGGATACTATTTACTTCTGATACCCTTTCTTCCAGTCTCACTTTAAAATGAGATCTCTGTTGGCAAAAATCCACCAGAGTGACAGCTTTATAGACTGCAGCTCTTATCCACAGGACAAGAATATTACAAATTGCAGGACCCCAGTCATCCTCATTGCCACACTATCCAAACAAGTGCTTACCAGCAAGGAGCTGCCTCACCAGAGGAAAGTTCATGCATTGCAACACTCATTCAATTTATAGTTGGTTTTTAAAAGGCGTTAATTGGTGTTCTAAAGTAAGCAACATGTTACCTTGAGACTGGAGCTGGAGCACCAAAATGCTGAAGAGAGCACCAGTACAGCATTCATATCAGAAATGTCTTCACCATAGAGACGAGCTACTTGTCCAGAAGTCCTGCATAGTATGGGGACTAAGCAGAACTCTCTAGAAGGATTTGTCTCAGGTAAATTGAATCTTACATGCCTTGTTTACATGCAGATACCTACATTGCAAGAACCTGAATTTGGACTGATAAATCTCGTTCCAAATGACATTTAGATAGACAGAAATTTTTTTTTAGTTTTGATGGTCTATGTTAAATTCAAAGTTATGATTTCAAAAGAAGAAAAATATAGTATGCTATGATTAAACTGTGATTTTGAAAGATGCTGTTAGTCCATTTGAAGTACTAAGGTGCCACTTCAGAATGGATAGTAACAATAATAAAAAGCAAAAAGGAATATATTTTGCAGATAGAGTGCCGAGTTTTCAGAATCTTAAACTGGTATTAATATTACTTATTATTCTGATTTTACCTGCAGAACACAAGGCATGTTCATGCAACTTCACAGACAAATAAAGGTGACAGGCCTTAACTTCAGAGCTTCAAATATTAATGAGACTAAACATAGAAAGTAATGACAACAAATGCAGGATAAAGTGGGGCATGGAAGAAATAGTGTAACAGCATGAGAGAAGCACTTTGGGGTGGCTACACCTCTTTACTTCTGCTTTGGCTCTTCCAGCTACTTTGCATGTGCAAAGAGGGCAATAGGAAGAAAAGTCAAAGATGTTGTCCAGGAAGAAAAAGTGCCAGAATTGGACCATGAATTTCAGGAGTTCACCTCAAGCCACTGTACCAAATTACTTTCTGAAGAGTGGAACAAGTCTCAACAGTGGAACAAGTAAAACTCTGAAAGCATATTAAACTAAACAGTTCACTGTTCCTCTTCTTATTGAAAGGGGTTAAAGCAACTTAAATAGAATTTCAATCAATCATTCCCATTCTGATGGACAAATTTCAGTCCAATGTAATTGGAAATGGTGGTTGAAAAACCTTGATAAAAGGGATTTAGATGAGAATGCTAACAAAGAGCAGTAAAAACTGGCATGCCTAATGCTAGATTGTTTTTCCATTTATCCACACAGTAATTTTCTAACTCAATTATTGAATTTCTCATAATATCCTGAGGGATGCTGTGAAACCTGCTATTCAGCTGCTCTAGAGAAATCCTTATTGTCTGAAACAAGGAGACACATTCAGTTCATGAACCCAAACCAAGTTTCTTTTTTTGCTTCCAAGATTTTTTGGACAAAGTTTTCCTCATGTAATTTCAAATTACAGATCCATTTCACCTCAGGCTTACAAATGTGGTTTCAGGATGTTCTGGGACAAGATGATTGATTAGGTTCCTGACAGAACACATGCTGAATTAAGCAGGACCACCTAACCCCTTCATAGTTAATTACAGTGTCTTCTGGGATGATTTGTCGATAACTCCCCTCACACAGCACAACAATTCTCTCCTCAAATCTTTAAGATCACCAGCATTTGTGACCCTTCTATACTGATACCCCTTGAAATGACCCAAGACCATTGTGAAAGAATCACACATACAACCTTCAAGGAGGGGTGACAGCATAGGGTTACAGATACGGCTTCAATCAAAGGATGCACAACAGCGTGTGTGATAAGCCAGAGTATTTTTCTACAGTTTTATTAGCCAGACAGCCACAGGAAGCAGCAAAGAGGGCAATAGCTGTGTATGAACTGGCCATGTGCTGGTGACAGCAGCTGAACATGAGCCAGTGTGTGCTCAGGTGGCCAAGAAGGCCAATGGTATCCTGGCCTGTATCAGCAATGGACCAGCAGGACCAGGACAGTGATTGTCCCTCTGTGCTCAGCACTGGTCAGGCTGTAGCTCAAATCCAGTGTCCAGTTCTGGGCCTCTCACTGCAGAAAGGACATTGAGGTCCTGGAGAGAGTCCAGAGTAGAGCAACAGAGCTGGTGGAGGGTCTGGAACACAAGTCTTGTGAGGAGCAGCTGAGGGAGCTGGGCGTGTTTAGCCTGGAGAAAAGGAGGCTCAGGGGAGACCTTATCACTGTCCAACTATCTGGTTGTAGCCGGGTGGGAGTCAGTCTTTTCTCCCAAGCAGCCAGTGACAGGACAAGATGACATGGCCTCAAGCTGCACCAGGGAAGCTTTAGTTTGGAAACCAGGAGGAATTTCTTTATGGAAAGGGTTATTAAGCATATTAAGGAGGTGTTCAAGAAATAACTGGATATCAGACTCAGTGCCATGGTCTATTTGACATGGCGTTGGTCAGTCATAGGTTGGACTCGAGGACCTTTGAGGTCTTTTCTGACCTAAATGAATCTGTGATTCTGTGATATGCGCAAACTGGGGATATGATGTAGTGAGAAGATAGGTGGCAGGAGAAATGGAACTGATGTGATTAAGGTATAAAGCATGTGTACATACTATGCTTCCATATACCACGTGGAAGACTGATTATTTGTTTCTATGAAGTAGCAGAAATAATGTCTACATCTCTTAAGGAGCGAGAGAACAGCAATAATACATTGCTCTATAGAATGAAATCCTACAGCATATTACAGAGCGATTGTACCATCTGGAATTCTATTTCTTTATATCTGATATGTTAAAATAAAAACTAATCAGTGAAATCTGAAACCAAAGCAGCCCACATTGCACTGAATTTCTAGTTGCTAGGCATCATTTGTTCATACTGTGATGCGAGGTGTTTTGCTTCTAGTGTCAAAAAAGGTGGGAAGATTCTTCCACCTAGTAAGCATTTAATCAGGCAGTAGAACAGATAAGCAAGTGCTGAAAAGAAGACTGACTAGATTCATCCTCCTTTTAAATTCCAGGAGATTACTGTAATCCAGTCCTGTGAAATGGACCATTCCCCGTGATCCTGTTCATGCCTTTATGCTACTGGCTTTGTTCTCAAGCTAGCAGGCTGGCTCCTATACGCTTAACCTTGTTTTCAGCACAGTAGTTTGGATTTCACTGTAATAGGTTGTCGTGGTTTAATTCAAGTCAGCAATAGCCGCTCGCTCACTCCCCCTCGGTGGGATGGGGAGAAAATGGGAAGGGTGAAAGTGAGAAAACTCTTTGGGTTGAGATAAAGACAGTTTAATAGGGAAAACTAAAGCCATGCAAGCAAGCAAAACAAATCAAGGAATTAGTTCACCAATCCCGATGGGCAGGCAGGTGTTCAGCCATCCCCAGGAAAGCAGGGCCCCATCACGTGTAATGTGACGTGGGCAGACATCATCACTCCCAAGGTCCCCCCTCCTAAGACAGTGTGGGATAACCTTCTGGTCAGTTGTGGGCAGCTGTCCTGGCTGTGTCCCCTCTCAACTCCATGCGCACCCCCAGCCTCCTCGCTGGTGGGCTGGCGTGAGGAGCAGAAAAGGCCTTGACTCTGCTTAAGCACTGCTCAGCAATAACTCAAACATCCCTGGTATTAAAACTGTTTCCAGCACAAACCCAAAACACAGCCCCATACCAGCCACTCTGAAGAAAATTAACTCTACCTTAGCCAAACCCAGCAAGCCTGTACTTCAGCAAGTCATTTAGTTCCAACCTGAATGTGCCAAGAAACGGAGAAGACACCCTTTCCCTGAAAGCTGTTCCCAAATTATTCACTCAGACTGCTTACAGACTGAGCGTGATTTGCTCTAGGTTCCAGCTACCTGTTCCTTCTGCCTTCTCTTTCCCCCCTGCAAAAGATCTTTCAATATCTAATCTATTCCCTTATATAATTACACTATAATCCTCTTCTTTTGAGTGTCTGTTGGATAAAGAGAATTCATCAAGCTCTGTATGAATAGCACAAAAAGCTTTTCCAGTAGTTGCAAAATAATTTTTGTATGATCTCCATCATGTCAACATCCTTTAGAAAACGTGGACATTGCAAATAGAATTCAAATAATCGAAATTTAGTTATCTAAAACACAGGTGTCTTGTCCAATGTAATAGTTCTGGCTCTCTATCCAGTCAACAAAGTGAAACAGACAGTGCCAGAAGACAATTAATCCCACCTCTCTCAGGCATCTAGGAGGGTTGGATGCCCTATGAAGGTGTCTAATTAAATGCACAGGATGTCTGAACAGCTAGCTTAGACTATATTCCTTGCTGTTAAATCATGAGTGCTAGTTGAGATGTGTAGCAACACAGAACTGTACAAATTCTCATATCAAGCAGAGAAGGCATCACCACCCACTCATTCTACTACTAATACACCCATCAACAGAAGTAGATTTTTTCACTTGGAATTTACATTCAATTGATCCTTTGCTACAAGCACAAAACCCATTTTTAGAGTCACGTTTACAACATACATTCACACATTCTGTAAATAAGCCTATGTACTCCCAGTTTCTGGATGTGGGTGGCTTTTTTTAAATTCAGTTGTTACAAAAATTCTTGCTATGTAAAGAAGATCAGTTTCTCAGACAGCTCCGTCAAGACTCCCTTACCACTCTGTCCTTCTTATTGTCATACATCTTTTGCAACTCTTCGTGTTGGTCTGGGCCTAGAAATGCAATATACACTCGGATGCAGGGTGCTGCCAGTAGCATTCACAGTGATGTCCCTGCTTCGGAAAGATTACAAAATAAAACAGTTCATCTGTTCATCATTCATTGCAAATGGTGCAATGTCCCATACTGCTTCAGTTCTGAGAAGTTCAGAAAGAAGGAAAGAAACAACCTCACCCGTGAGTTTGAAGCTTGTGTTTCACACATTCACTACTTTGCAAGGGACCATTATCCCAAATCCGTAAGAGAGGATTTGATTGAGAAGAGGACACAGTAGTCTCAGATCCTTTGGAATGATGACCATAGTAGGATGGCTTTTCGTAATCCCAAGTTTCATACAGCAAGATCACAGTTGTTATAATCTTGCCCAGACAAAACAGCTGCTGAGATAACTCCAGCTTCTTTCACATAATCCCAGCTGTTTAAACAGAAAATACCAGAAGCTGGTGCTGTTAAAAATATGCTCTGTACAAATAAGGTGGCTTGCAGAACTGTGGCTCCTTTTAAATAATACAGAGGACTAACATTAATCCGACTGCAGCTCCTCACAGATAAGCCTGGAAAAGCTCCTACATTACCACACCAAACTGAAGCTCATTTTGATATGGAAGAAATGTAACAAAAGTGTGCAGAAATGCCACTTCTTAACTCAGTATTCTCAGATGTCTGTGTTGAATATCACCACGCTCAGCGGTGACATTGTCAAAGCTGGAAAGAACACTGCTGAAGCACTTTATATGATTTTTAAAAGCAGTTTCCTCCTCACTGAAAGGATTAAAATTATTTAGATGAACCATCTCTGCCAGAGAAAGAGAAAGATTGCTATGTATCTTGTTTTTATTTACTTGACAGTTTCAGAGTATAACTTCTTGATGGTAGCTCCTTTTCACATGTTACAGAATCACTTTTAAGAAAAAAGCTTGTCTTTTGAAATCAAATTTGCCACTGGGGGAGTATTTTGCTGTTGATTGGAAAGCTACTTCTGGAGAATAGAACTGAAACTGAATGTAAGTGAAAAAATTCAGTTCCTGTGTCTTTCTTAATGGGGCCAGAAATACTGTTGTTTACATAAACCACCAAATTGAGAACATGAATACCTAGATGTCTGAGCTAAAAGGTTTAACCCACAGTTTAATATTGTGTTCAGTTTTAGGACTCAGGAGTACAACAGACACAGCACTTCATGAAAATGTCTAATGCAACAGGCACAAAGTGACTCTGGAAATATGCAATTTTATTTCAGGCCCTAGTACCAAAAGTGGCTCCCTGCAGCCATTCCCGTGGCAGAGATGGCTGAAAGGATGCGTGCAGTCCCCACTCATTCCCGTGCAAATTCTACATTTTTTGTTACACAGCAGATTAATCGGGTTTGGAATAAACTAGCTGATTTTGTTTTAAAGTGAATTTGGCTGAGAAAGAGCAGTCTCTTTGTAGAAATTACAGAATTTCTTACAGATTCTGAGTGGCTTTGTGTGCTCTGGGAGAAGTATAATGGACAAAGGAATTCATCACAGCTTTTGTTGTGGTAGGTAGGCAAAATTACCACTAACTGCCAAATCTTTAAGTGCTGTTAGTGGAAACAACCCTACTGGCTACCATTTGATCTACTCTGTGATTCTGAATCCCTGTCTGTGCATGACAGTAGTTGCTCTACTTAGATATTGGTCTTCATGACCCTGTCAGTGCCAATAAATAATATGGGCAAGGGGGTCTTCTCTAAAAAATCCTCTTTTGTCCCAAAGCAGGGTGACTTTGCCCAGTGTGGTGGGTTGACCCTGGATGGACACCAGGTGGTCTATCACTTCCCTCCTCAGGTGGACAGGAGAGAGAAAATATAACAAAAGATTTATGGGTCAAGATAAGGGCAGGGAGAGATCACTCACCAGTTACTGTCATGGGCAACACAGACTTGGCTTGGGGAAATTAATTTAATTTATTGTAAATCAAATCAGAGTAGGGTAATGAGAAATAAAACCAAATCTTGAAAAACCCCTTCCACTCCCTGCCCTCCCCCTCTTCTTCCCAGACTCAACTTTGTTCCTGATTTCTCTACCTCCTCCTTCCCAGTGGTACACAGGCATAGGGGATGGGGAGTCTGGTCAGTTTATCACTCCTCAGGGGGAAGACTCCTCACATTTCTTCCCCTGGTCCAACATGGGGTTCCTGTCTTGGGAGACAGTCCTCCATGAACTTTTCCAATGTGGGTGCTTCCTACAGGCTGCACTTCTTCATTAATTGCTTCACTGGGGTTCCCTCACAGGGTCACAAGTCCTGACAGCAAACCTGCTCCAGCATATGCTCCTCTCTCCACGGGGCCACAGATCCTGCCAGGAGCCTGTTCCTGCAAGGGCTTCCCATGGATCACAGCCTCCTTTGCACATCCACCTGCTCCAGTGTGGGTCTCCTCCATGGGCTGCAGGTGGATCTCTGCACCCTGTGGGCCTCCATGGGCTGCAGGGGCACAGCTGCCTCACCATGGGCTGTACCATGGGCTGGGAATCTCAGCTCTGGCACCAGGAACCTCCTCCCCCTCTTTCACTGACCTTGAGGTCTGCAGGGTTATTGTGCTCACATATTCTCACTACCTCTGGCTCCAGTTCTGCAGAAGTTTTTTTTGCCCCTTATCAAATACCATATTCCAGAGGTGCTACCACTGTCACTGATGGGCTTGGCCTTGGCCAGCAGTGGGTCCATCTTGGAGCCGGCTGTCATTGTCTCTGTCAGACAGGGGGGAAAGTTTCTAGCATCTTCTCACAGCAGCCACTCCTGCAGTAGTCCTGCTACCAAAACCTTACCATGCAAACCAGATATACCCAGAGTGCCCACTGGGAGCCTTGTCTGGGAACGTGCTGTTTGACATGAGCTGAGGCTGTTCCATGAAGCGTGCTAAATAGCTAAACAACAGAGACGGTCCTGCAGAGGATGCTCAATTCCCTTGTGTCCAGCTGTGTCTGGCACTGTAGGTGTAGCCTGGAGGACCTGAGAAGCAAAATTTCTCCCTGCTGAGCAAAGCTGGATGAAAGAACAAGTACATAACCTGTACCATGGCTTGACACCTGTGCCCTTAGAAAATTTAGGGTCTAGTTTTACTTCTATTAGAATCTGCTCAGACTTACAGAGGACATGTTTTTCATTAAGCCATTTATTAATGTTATTGATTTTGAACTTCTTAGTTGTTTGAAAGTACTGTCTTAGCCGGTTCACAAATAATGGAGACATACAGTGTGAGCATTAACTTCTATTTTGAACCTTTATATTAAGTACAGAGACTTTCAGATTATATAGGTGTGTACCTATGGGGATGCTGAATAATGTTATCAGACAATATCCTCTCCCTTCTGTTCTATGCTCTAGCTGTGGAGCAAAGGAGTTGTATTTTATATTGATAACATGGTATTAAAAAGACTGGTTTTAGTGGCTTCAGCATGTGTTTCTTAAAAATTAAATTATGTTTTTATTTTAAAGAGAACAAAGAAATAGCAGTGTGTCCTGGTTTTGGCTAAGGTAGAGTTAATTTTCTTCAGAGTAGCTGGTATGGGGCTGTGTTTTGGATTTGTGCTGGAAACAGTATTAATACCAAGGATGTTTGAGTTATTGCTGAGCAGTGTTTAAGCAGAGTCAAGGCCTTTTCTGCTCCTCATGCCAGCCCACCAGCGAGGAGGCTGGGGGTGCACACGGAGCACCCCCAGGGAGGGGACACAGCCAGGACAAGTGACCCCAGCTACCAAATAGGCATCCCATACCACATGGCATAATGCTCAGCATATAAAGCTGGGTGAAGAAGAAGGAAAGGAAGGCACCTTTGGAGTGATGCTGTTTGTCTTCCCAAGTCACTGTTACACGTGATGGGGCCCTGCTTTCCTGGGGATGGCTGAACACCTGCCTGCCCATGGGAATTGATGAATAAATTCTTCGGTTTCCTTTGCTTGCAAGTGAAGCTTTTGCTTTACCTGTTAAACTGTCTCTATCTCAACCCACAAGTTTTCTCACTTTTAGCCTTCCGATTCTCTCCCCCATCCCACTGGGGAAAAGTGAGTGAGCGGATGTGGGGCTTTGTTGCCAGCTGGAGTTAAACCACAACACAGTGACAAAGAAAATATCCCTAGGGAAGCATGTGCATGAAATTCCAGATGGAATTGAGAAAGGCAAAATGCAGCTGTCCCAGTCTCACACAAAGGGACCTGATACGGTGATATATTCTCATCTTGGCAGCTATTTCCAGACTTCACTTTGTTCCCGTACACAATTTGTTTCTCCTAGAAAGCCCAGACATGCAGCAGAGCAGCTTTGTGCCAACACAGAACAGAAAGACAGTGTTCATCCCAAGAGGCTGAAGATGAGATCTAAAATATATGCATCTATTTATTTAGGCAGAATGTAAAGAGGCAAACCACAAGTGCTTGCTTTTCCTTTCAAACACTTCTTTAGGGACCCAAAGCTGGCTGAGGCACACCTCTGACCTGTATTACATGCTTTTACAAACAGACTGATAGGTATCAGCAGTAGACACTTCAGCTTTTCTTGCTAGAGCTCCATACCAAGATCTTTTTTTTCATGCTATTCAACAGCTATTACATGCCCTTCCCGCCCCCAAATTGTTTTCACTCTGTCAGTTACTTTCATTATGAAAAGCTAAACATGGTATTTTTTCATGTTAAATCTGTGCATTCACTTGTCAGGTGGGTCAAGAACAAAAGAAGGTTATGCATGTACAACAATTGGTTTTTGCAGGTGAGTCATGCCCTTGATTTTCTTCTGAATGTAGATTTTACTTCAAATATTTTGCTCAGGTTCCTTTGTGCTTTTTTCTGCTACCTGCTGTAAGAGTTAAAAACTCAAATTTCCTTTGATTTAAGCCATAAACAGACAGTTTAGAATAAAGGAAAGCATTGGGAGACACCAAATGAGCCAGCTTTCTGTCACTCTTTTCAGGCTGATTACAAGTCTCACACTGTGCTATGCACCCTTGGAGTATTTTACAAAAGATTTAAAATCTGTTGAAAAGGTAAATGAAATTCATCCAGGGAAAAAAAAAAAAAAAAAAGGAAAGGAACATTTTTTTGACAGTCTTTGTTCTACCCAGATAAGGTACTGCTTTGGTATCATTTACAGTCTCCACGCACAGTGAAGCATGCTGGCATTCTGAATGGCTTTAATACAGTATCACTGTACTTGGGAGACGTCCTAGCCTGCACCAGGCTTTGCCATGTTGGAGTCACCCTCCCCTCCAAATGGTTGCTGCTGCTCTAGTGATTATAAAAAAAAAAAAAATAGGTCGTTTTTTCAGCATTCTCACAAAGCATGTATATTATTTTATGAAAAGTCTCATTAAAAAACAGGACTTTAACCATTGCTCACTTGCCAGAGTTTAAGACTGAAAAATAACAGAAGTGCTACAAACTGTGTTAATGTTATTTTAATCACTGGTTTCTTTTAATCTTCTACACATCTGAGGTAGAATAGCTTCTCATGAAGAATAAAGCATTTGAATACATATTTTGTGTTTTCCCTGCTGTGTTAATGAAACTGGGCAGGTTCTAAGGAAATTGAATTAGTCTCCTCTTTAAATATTCATTAATTTAAAGAGGAGGACTGGAAAATTGGTCACTAGCTATTCAGTAAATAGCACTCTCAAATTGGCTGTCCTTATAATTGCTATGATTTTTTTTAATAACATTGATTCCTTTATGCAGTGAAATAACATATTGATACAAGCACATTTAGGACCATTAGTATGATTATTGTTCAGCTGTTTTCTGTAGGGCTCCTGCTTAAAAAAAGGATAGCTTGATATGACCTTGTACATATTTGGAGAAGGTATTAAGTAATATTTCTCTATCAAGCTAGTAGCAAACCTCAGGGACCCCACAGCCATAAACACTGTAAAGTTTAAAACACAAACCATGTAAGCACTTTAGGAAAATGTACACTAAATCCTATTTTGATGAAATAAACTCTTGAATGTATGATTCTTGACTATGGACCTTATGCTGTTATTTAGTTGCTTTTTAAAATGCAACTTGTATGGTGTATACCCATATTACAGACCAGATGTATTTCTGTCCTGGAGTTCCTGGACAGAAGTTTATGAACATGCCCACAGAGTCTGCAATGGCCAGGGTGTACCCAACCTGCCTCACATCTACTGCTCAAGGGACAAGAATTTGCATAGTAAGTCTGAGACCTCCTCCATGTGTTGGGCTTACTGAGGAAGCACTGACCATCTGTCCAAGAAGTGAGCTGTATGTCTGGCCCCTCACCTTTCAAGTGTGTTCACCAAAGAGCTGAGTTGTGTATGTGTAAGGGACACCCATGAGCAATTTGGGGAGGATTGGAGAGGTGCCTGTCCAATTTTTTACTTAACTGGCTCTTTGCTTGTTGGTCACTGGCTGCTTTCATACAATGATGAATGATACTGTCCAGTATGTTAAAGGAAAATTTCAGGAGACAAATGAGAAAGACAAATATAAGCTACAAAAATAATCCTGTTTCCTAACTTTTACAGGAACACACTTCTTTAGTAGTGAAAAGAAAGGAAACAGGAATGTATACATTCCATTATTACAATGTTTTCTGCTCTATATACATTCTGTTCTATACATATTAGAGTCAACTGCATCTACCTACATCAGCTTCTTCTAGTTCCTGCATAGGAATGTGAACCTTCTTTAATGGCAAGTTTGAAAAAGTTGGGAATGGAGGATTGAAATTGAGGCTGAGAAGAAGGTGGGGATTTTGGATGGTTTAGTTTTTGTCTTTGTTTATCATCATCCAACTCTAATTTGGCTGGCAAATTAATCTTCCGCATGTTTGGTATGTTTTGCCCATGATGGTAACTGGTGAGCAATCTCCCCTGTCCTTATCTCAACCCATGAGCATTATTTTCCCCACTATCTTGTTGAGGATGGGGAGTGAGAGAGTGGCTGGTTGGGTATCTAGCAGCTGGCCAAGGTCAAGCTATCCGACAGGGTTGTGGAGAAAATACAGGATCTTCACTCAGCTAGATATTCACCCCAGGGGACAAAAACATCCTGAAACAACTCCACCTCTTTTTAACTAACTCTCCTAATCCTTCGCCTCTCTTTCCCTACATGTTTGTTTATGTTTATGGAGGCAGTGGTTCTATGAATATTCATTTCCCTCCTGAGCTTACGGTTTTGTGGATGAAGACACATAGTCTGGTAATGTTTTGAGACGCCACCATCTGCCTCAGCTAGGGAGCACGGTGGCAAAGCAATGTGGAACCTGAAGGTAAAACAAAGCTTCCCAGGTATGTGTGGAAACAGGCAAACCAAGGGGACAATTAATTTCCACAAGCAAAAGGCAATTATCCAGGGCTGGAACTCAGGTAAATATAGCAGGTTACGCCATTTTGTGCAGTAGGTGAAAAGACTTAACAAAAACTCCTTCCTTGCTGCTCGGGGTTTTCCATGTGATAGGCTGCCCACATGGCTATAGATAATAGGCCAGTGCTTTAGGAGTCTGTGAAGATTTAGAATGCTGCATTTTTGCAATATCTAGCACAAGCATAGACTAGGTGATTTCTTTCTTATTTGGAACTGTCCAAGTATCGTTTGAAGCATGTGCAGACTCCTACAATGTTTTTTCATTCAATTTGTCTTCTTTCATTTAATAGTGTGAGTCTGTTTAATATTTCTTTACAAGTCATACTTTTAGCCATCTCAGCACTCTGGTTGCTCCACATCACCCTCAAAGCTGAGTACAAAACCTTGGCTTGAGACCTCTAGGTTATCCTTTCAGCATTATTCAGCGTTATTAAGGTTCAGTTACTGCAGCTCTACAAATCTGTTCATACCACCTATCACTAAATTACCTGTGCTCACAGTTTCCTTCATGCTTCTATGAAGGTAGATCTGCTTATTTTTGTTTGTCCTCATATCACAGATTCATGGAATAGTTCCATTTAGAAGGGACCGCGGGGCTGTTCAGCCTCTGCAAAGAGCCTGTCAATCTCTTGCTCACTCTTCCTGACAGTGTGCAGCTGCTCACCTCCTCTGCAACTCCTTTGCCTGCCAAAGCTCCCGCTGCATGTCCTGCCAGAAGGACACTGTCACTGTCCCCTACCTGAGCCCCAGAGCAGCAACCAGGCACTGCCTGGTGCCTGAGACTTGGCATCCTTGGTTCTGTGGCATCCTCGCACACAACTCCGCCTGGATTGGGGTCTCCAGTATGCTGTGGGCCAGGCTTCCTCCCAGGCAGGAGACCATATCCCATGGTGCCTCACCACTGTCTTGGGATTATGTATATAAAACCTTTTTGGTTTTGGCCATATATACACACCATTCTTACATTTTGGCTCTTCCAGTTGTCTGAAGAAGGCTTTTTCTACTTCTTCCTGCTCAGGTGGTCTGTAGCAGATACCCATCACAATGTCATCCATGACGATCTACCTTCTAACCCTGACCCATAAGCTCTCAGCTGGCTCATCGCCCTCCCCAAGGCAGAGACATCTGCACCCTCCTTGCTCTCTCTTATAAAGGCAACTCCCAGTTGTTCTGATTTCCCAGAAAATGTATGAGGTCTTGCCCCACCATGCTGTCATGCAGACTGACCTCATTTCTGTGCATACCGTTAGGATGGCCCCATTTCTGCTCCTTTCTGCCTTATGTTGGATATAAGGTCTCTTGTCTGTATCACCCCATATCCTTTCCTTGCCAATCACTTCCTCACGTGATTGTAGGTCATCATCACCTCTCTCCTCCATCACTTCTAGTGTAAAGCTTCTCCTCCCCAGGTTGGCCAGCACATCAGCAAAGACATTTTTCCCTGTTTCGTGCGAGGGATCCAATCTCTTCCCGGAAGTTCTTGATCATCAGAAAGGTCTTGAAGACAAATCTTTGTTGTTGACACCAGCTATGCAATCCCTTGTGGACATGTAGGATTCTTCCACCGTGCCTCAAGACATTCCCTGCACTGTTGGTACTGAGAATACACTGCTTTGGCCTCTGTGCCCTTGGCTACCACCGTTGGATCCATGCAGTCATGCTTGATATGCTCCATGTTTCTCCCGACCTCACTGCTGCCCCCATGGAAGAGCAGTAGTGGGTAAGAGTCCCAAAGCTGACAAGACTTGGCAGCCTCTCCACAACATCCCAGATCAAAAGTCCCCGGCAAAGCTCCTCTAATTAACTTGCAGCTTTATCTCCAGGGGGCTCCCAGGAGTCTCCCAAGGATCCCAGAATTTCACAGATCTCGAAGCTGAAGGCAGCACCTGCTGTTGGCTGCCTGCGTTACCTGTGCCGTCAGGTACCTCCTGCTCTGGCTCCCTGGCAGTGCCGTGAACAAGGATGCAGGCAGGACATTCGCACCTCTGAGGTCTTTGGGGCAGTAAGGGCACACTGGGTGGGAAAGACTGTGCTGGGAGGCCCTGTGTCCTCACAGTATGGCTCAGGCTTGGCTCCCCAGCTGGGCTGGCCCCATCTCTGCCCCAGAGGAAGAGCCAGGCCCCATATGAAAGGAGAAGAGTTGGGGTTTTTTTGTGAGCCTTTTCTTTCATTTTTTCATGACCTTTTTTGAATAAAAAGTTATGATTTTTCTTCCCAGTTCCATTTTGTTTTGAATGGTTGGCAATCTTTGTTGGTACTTGCCTGAAGGAAAAGGATACCCTGATGGGGAGGGGAAGTTCTTCAACAATAAGCTCACATGCCATCATGCTCAACATGCTTTTCATCTTGTACAAATGTAGGTGAGAAGCTCCTGCCTCCGAGGCCTGACTGAAATCAGAAAGAAAAACCAACAAACCATGAAGACTGTAACCTCTTTCCACGTCAGAATTGAAAGAACAGATGAAGAACAAATGCATAATTCAAAGTTTTGAAAAGAGGTAAACAAACTGAAAAAGTGTGGAGGAGTTAATCCTGGACTCACTGCATTTAAGTACAGGCTCTATTTGGGATGTGTTGGTACCCCACTGATCTCGGAAGTCCTGTTAAGTGAAATGAAACACAGCCAGACAAGTGCCTGGCTTAGCCTCTGTACTTCTCAAAACACCAGGAGGTATCTCAAGCAAACAAAAATTCAATCAATGGCTTTCCTACAGCCCAGACAAAAGTTTTAAAAAGATGACGATTTTGAAAACCTGGATGCAGAAAGCCCTGGGCTCGCTGTTGGTCTGTAAATTAGTTATCATAGTATTGCCTGATTTAGACATTAACAGTTGAAGAGATTACCTTATTTTTATGTTGAAAAAATTATATCAGATGTGACTAATTGGAGACTAGAGGCAAGGAAGAGCTTAGAGGCACAGTAATCATTCTTGTCTGATCGGAAAGATCAAAAAAGAATCCCTTAGAGAGATAAACTAAAAAATGAGATTCCTGTGGCATGTTGATCATAAGACTGATTTTTTCTGGACATGCCTGGACAATATGCTGAATAGGTTTAAATACAATCTTGCTGCCAAGGAGCTGAAGGATTTGTTCTCTTAACTACACATCTTGTTCTATATAATGGTCATGTTTCCATTTGTCTGCTCAACAGCAGCACTTAGAAAAAAAAGATACAGCTCTTCTATTCTTTCAGGAATAATGTATGTAGTATCTGGCTGTGAAATATCCGCGTTTATAGGAATTTCAGTGTTAGAGATCTGACTGAATGATTGCTAACAATGATTTTCAATAGAATAATTTTGTTTCAAGACCCCATTGACCATCTGTTTAACGGCTGAGGACACATAAAGACCCACTCACTCAGACACTGAGTCTCCTGTGGCATCAAGCCCAGACTACTGAGGCCGAAGAGTGGGAGACCTTTGGAAAGCCCACCACAGCCGGCTGCTAGCAGCAGCCTGCCCTCTTCATCCTCTGAAACTTGTCACCAGTCAGGACTTGTGCCTGGGAATGTCTGAGCTGCTGCTGGCAGTTGGGGCTCTGGGTGAGCTCATCTGATCAGGAAAAAGAGAAGATGCTGCTGTCCACTTTATCTTTCCCTCTGTCTGCACATGCCAGCATTTCTGTAAACAGGACCATTTTTTTCCCTCCTGCCACAAAATGCAATACAAAGTGAATAAACTTACAGTTTTGTGATGGAGCATTGTTCAAAATGCCCTTGGGAAATTAATCGTAAAGGCATTTCTTTAGTATTATACAGCTCATTCAGGAAAAGCCTCTGAGAGGGACAGATCCTGGTGTACACACATGAGGCATTCAGGGTGGGAGGTGTCCTGTGCCCAGGAAGAACAGATGGCATTCCCTTCTTTAATGTATGCCTCAAGATTTGCTATTTTTTCAGCTACAATGAGATTTCACCAGGGGGACATAAAAACTGGTAAAATGGATGAAGTCAGTGCCAGGCTGAAAAATTCCCAGTCCTTCCTCTTGAAGTAGAAGAGGGATATCACTTGATAAGGCAAGAGAGATTTGAAAATGCTTTGTCTCTACGAGGTTTCCTTCCCAGCACTCCTGCTCTGTCAGGGCTCTTCTACCACCTTGAGAAAGGGATGCAGATACATACCTACATGAAGCACTCATTTCAACAGAGCATTTCTCTCTCACAATGGTTTTCAAATCTTCTATTGTGCAGGCAGCTGCTTTGAGGGGCTGAACCTGGCTGAACCTTGCCCAGGATCCACTCTTCTCCATTTGCCTCCACAGCTGCACAGGTGCTTTTCAGAGACAAACCCCGATCCTGAGGTGTGGAACAGGGCACTCCAGAGCGGGACCATCCCAGGCACAGGTCTGCTTTGCTCTGGGCCTATTTGGAAAAAAGTGAATGTTTCACATAGGCAGTGCCTTCTGACCCTCTTGCTGTTCCTCTAGCTGAACTCTACCTTTTCAATGGATGCACAGCCAGCTCGTACCATCCTGAGAGAGCTGACAGAAGCAGCTGTGTTTCCTTCTTGATTTAACTTCACCACGGTACCTGAGCTAGATACACAAACGTGGTCTTCTCCTCAGTGTCCTCTTAACATACTAGTTACAGAGCAGTCTCAATGTTGAAGATATTTCTGTCCCCATTGCAGGCTTTTCTAGAGGGGTATCTTGCTAATATAATCTGGCCAGTGCCAGATCTTATCATTCCTCTCTGCTGTTGCTGTAGCCATTTCTGCTAAGGACAGCAAAGCCAGCGCCACTCTCTGCCCTTTTGCTTTTGAGGCACTCAGCGCAAGGAGGACATAAGATGTATTTTTGTCTGCTGCTTAGCTAGGCACTTCATCTTCTCTGGCATTAATGTCTCTGTACACTTTTCCTCAGCCTAACAGGTTTTGTAAATTGATGTACTACAAATACTAGTGAATCCCAGAAAAGAAAACCAGGATTTTCTGAAAAAAAGGAAGGAAGGAAGGAAGGAAGGAAGGAAGGAAGGAAGGAAGGAAGGAAGGAAGGAAGGAGACTTAAAGTTTTAAGCTTTTCTAATGCCCCTCTAGAAGTAAAAACATTTGAAAGTAAATGTAAGACTGGTTGAACTTTCATATAATTACCAGATTGTGGTATCAGAAGAAGAACAATTTATCCTTTGGCTGAAAAAAGGAAACAACCATGTTATCCCATTTCATAGATGAAGAACAGCCTAAACTCTTTATGTCCCAATTTGAGCTTCCAATTGGGACAGCTGTGCTAGGAGCAGCAGTGCTCCCTTTGGCGTTCATGGAGCAAAACAGGCACTTGAGAGAACAGTTTCCTAAGGCAGCAATCACGCTACCTACATGAATATGCTCAACACTGACAACTGACTGTTTTCACCATCACACATAAGAATCCCAAAACCACAAACTGTCTCAAATCAGAAGACTTAAGAAAATGCACTCAGGGGTTCTTCCATTTTCTGCAGCTGTTAGGGAGAGGTGGGTCACAGATTTTCTTAACCATAAGACTCAAAAAGAATTTTTTCAACTGTAAGTATAAGATTCTTGAGTAATCTGACATCTACCGATGTTAAAGTTTTCAGGAAAAAAAGATGCACCTCTCACAAGCTTCAGACTAAAGATGGAGAGCTGGCAACTTTATATCTCCCCTCTCCAAATGATAGATTTGAAATGCCATTTTTCCAGCAGGGCTTCCCTTGCCTGACTGAAAATGTTTCTGTTGTTGTTTCACGTAGCCAGCCTGACCAATGAAGTGGTGATGCACGGCTGGCCGGCTGGTATCAGATGCTCTCCCTGCCATGTGTCTCTGCCAGGACTCCACACACAATTCGCTCCATTGAAAAGCCAGCTCATTTCCACTTCCAGCCAGCTCTATTCATATTCCTCTCAGAGTTAGTGACAATAAATATTATGAAATCACACAAATCCAGATGGTGTGGGTTGGAGTTGCCAGCTGTTCTACCACTTGTGAATTGCCTCTCTTGTCCTGCAGCTTGGCTTCCAGAGAAAGCATCTCATCAGTTTCCTATAGTCTCATTGCATTTCTTTACAAGCCATCCCCATCCTGAGATATTTTCAACTCTCACTGTAGATATATATAAATGAGAGAGAGGCAAAGCAAACTGGAGACAGAAAATCAAAGAATCCTTTACCTCAGAAATAGAGGATTATTTTTCAAAAAATGACCTTAACCTCTCAACAGCTTCCCAGTTTTCATCCGTGAAAAGAGACCACTTCAAGGGTTCAGCTGATTTACACTAATTCTCTTTCACAGGAGACTTACAGCTAAAAGAGAATCAAAGGTTCTCTAATCTTGCCCACAGCTATCATTGCAAAATCAGGAAGAAAACAGTGCCAAATGAACACAGAAATTGAAATGCTGACATGACCTGTGTGAACAGCACTGTGTAAATCCTAAACATTGTAACAATTACCTTGTTTTTCTGCTCTGAGATTTTCCATGAGTTTTGACTCTTTGAGCCTGGGGTGGTATCTGCAGGCCAGACACAGTCTTCAGTCAAGTGGAGTTACCATCCAAATGATTGCCAGGGTTGGGAGAAAGGCGGTAACACAGCTATGGTTAATGGGACTGTCATTAAAATAGATGTGAACATACCTGACTGCCACAAGTTTCATCCTTATATTGGGCTGTCTTCTGAGACTTTTTGTTGAAAAGGAATGCAGACAAGAGTGAGTGGGAGGCAAGGGAAGTGGGACAAGCCGAAAGTCAAGCAGCAAGAACAAGGAAAACCCAAAGTTTCCCAGTAAGAATAGGGAAAGAGAAAGCCTGAGGCCAGAAGTGCAAGTAAATCCACTAGCCATGGGGCCATGCTGTAAGTCAGCAGGCTCTTGGGCTGTGGTGCCAGAAGGGAGCAGGCACCAGTAGTGATGCACATGCTCACAGCTGCTGCTCCGGCTGGTGCCATGGTTTGGGGCTGTGGTAGTGGGACAAGGGTGTTTGAGGAGGAAAAAATGTTCTCAGGGGCTCTCCAGGCTGGTGTCTGAGGCATCAGAGTGTTTTACCAGCAGTCTGTCTCATGACATTTGCAGCAAAGACTATTCAATTTCTTTGTTTAATCTCCTCTTCCCCTTGTCTAGACTCCAAATAAACAAAAAAATAACAATAATGAAGAGGCAGGTCCAGACAAGCCATGAGCCAAGCCATCCAGGTTCAGCAAGGAGCATGGCTGGGCACAGGCAAAGCCCGGGAATCTGAGCCTGAGCTTAACCGCAGCTCCAGTGGAAGGGTCTCATGGTTTTCTCCTACAGCTCTTTTTGTAGCAGTGTGATCCCAGTTACAGCACTGCAACAGGCCAGGGCTGCTCTTAAACACTTGAAGACAACCAAACCACTCACGGAATATTGCAGAGACTGTTGGTGCATTCAGGACCAAAAAATGAAGAATCATAACGATAGTTGTTCCACTAGGGCTTACAAGTTTCCACCCTTGTGGAAATCCTGCTCAAGGCAGACTCAGAACTTTTGAATAAAGCTTTTAGTTCATGTTACAGGAAGGTAAAATTAGATTTGTAGATCCATAAATGCATCAGGTATCGAATGCAACATAAGCCTCTTTTGAAACACTCATCATATTTACTTATCTCCAAGTCAGTGACATCCAGTCAGTTCTGGGTGAGAAAGAGAGGAGGGGAGTGCCCACCTCTATGCACAGACCATCTCACAATGGCATTGAAAGCTCCTCCTTCTCAAGCCACTACTTAAAAAATATCCTTGGGTCAGAAACTCTCCAATCCAATACACTCCTTTCTGTGTCTGCCCTCTCAGCATCCCTCTGTGCAGACCCTTGTAATGTTTAAGTAATTCCCATCTGCCTCCTGATGCTGGAATTTTACCATCAGAGACTGCCCACAAGTGGGTTATAAAGGATGTCATAAACATTTCACTTAATAGATAAGAAAATTTAGGGTTAGGAAACCACCAAACTGGAGTTATCTGGTCACAAATTTCACATTTGATATGATACTTTTAAATTTTTATATTTTTAGTTTCTACCGAGGGATTCAGTCAGCAAAATCCCATTTTTACCTTTGCTCTTAGTCAGCTTATACCAAAACACTGGGATTTGTATAATTTCCCAAATTATTTCTGAAAAAAGTGTATGATGCTCACTGGGATTTACTCAGGTGCCGATGGGAGAGTTGTCTCTGACACAGCTTTCATCGTACATCTAATTTCAACAAACAGGTCCCAGCGGAGCCAAATTCTCTCCAGCAGAGATCCTTGAACTACAAGGTGACATTTATTATATAAATTTATCGTTCTTCTGAATTTATATTAAAAGATCTTTGCAAAGTTCTGTCCAAACTCTGCCTTGAATTTACCTGGTAGGAGTCCTATTATCTCAGTAGCAGTGCAGGAAATGAGTCAGCAGAGAATGTGCCACTGGGTATGTTACTCAATCATTCACATCTGCCGTGTTTGGGGACACATCTGAAACAGGCAGCAGCATTCCCAGTCATGCCCCAGGGAGGCACTTAGGCTAAGCGGGTGTGACTCAGCAACATTTCTTAATTATCCGATGGTTGCAGGAGACTTCAAGATTGAAATGTTGTCAGCAGCATTTTATCCAAAGTGGTGAAAAGCTCCTAAAAAGCACTACTGGGACATATTTGTGCTAGCTTTATGGCACCGGGCCTCCATTACCATAAACAAACTCTGATACCTGAGCGTGGCCTTCTGGGAAATTTCGTATAAAGCCACAGGAAGGCCCATTGCAACCTCCTACGCCCGTGTCCTTAAAAGCAGTGGTACTCCCTACTCCAGTGGTAGGCTGGGCCTGGGCTGGGCTCTCCATCTCCCAAGGGATTGTGGCCTTCCCTTGCTGCTCCTCAGTGTCAGTGCGGCAAGGCGCAAGGCTGCGCTGCCTTGGCACAGGGGTCACGGGTTTGTCACCACCTCTCTGGCTGAATGGAGCTTGGCACCAGGTGTCTGCAAGGTCTAAAGGTGGGAAACAGCAAAGGCCCTGAAAATATGGACAATGGTCGAGTAAAGAGGTCCCAAAACACATAACAATCTGCAGATGGGCTATTACCTAGTGTTTAAACAGGGCACTGTGGAAAGCTGGGAGAAGACTGCTTCTGCTTTGGAAAGGGGAGCAGCAGCTGAGCAAGGAAAGAACAGTAAGCAACAGGTACCTGCTGCAGCCTGGAAAGCAGTGCCTCCTCCAGGACCAGGCAGCGTGTAGCCTTGGGGGAGGTCAAGGGCTGGGAATTGCCTCAAAATTCAACCTCATAAAAGGATCAAATCTGGGGAGGAGGAAGAAAAAACAGATGTTTACTGTAGATATAGCTTTCCTCATTGAAGAGCTGGGTGTGATCACCTCCACAGCAGTGCCTGAGGCCATGCAGGACCATGGCCACCAGTGCCAGTTACACAGGTCACCTCCGCGGTGTGGGGCACGCACAGCTCCTGTCCGGGCAGGAGCACTGAGCAGTGCCAGCTTTGGGCATGGGATGGTGGTGACTGAGGAGGAGTAAGAAGCAACAACCAGTGGGAGGCGGGTTGGGGAGGGGGTGGTGGTGCTGATGTGTGTCGGCATAACAAAGGGGTTTTTTACATTTTAAACTGTAATAAAGAGAAAAGGTGCCATTATGACTGTGTCCTTAACATAAAAGAGAAAAGGAGAAAAATAGAATCCAACTTATTTTAGGTAAAGAGTTAAAATACGGGGTTTGATAATCATCTTTTCAAATCTGACTGAAGAACTAGACTGCTCCTGAGCTTCCCCTAGATGCAGAGAAGCCCTTCACAGACTTCCTGAGAGCACCTGCTAATTAAGTATCAGCATTAGGTGCCTTGTAGTTTTGAACAATTCTACTAAATTTCTGAATTTTCAGTTAATTAAGTACTACAGATCTGCCTACAATGGACTGAGGGTCCCATGCAGGACTAAAGATCCCAAGTCCTAGTTCTCAGAAGTAATTCAAGGCTCTTAATTTCAGCTGCCAGTTGGATGCTGAGAATTCAAAGCTTCCTCGTGTAAGCTTTCAGAGGAAATTGGAGATGTGAAAATGTGAAGTTTCTTTTTTTTTTCTTTTCTATTCTGAAATTTGAAACAGCTGTCACAAAATGTTTATAGCCATACACAGCACTCAATAAATGTCTAAACCTGGAAGGAACTATGCATGAATTATGCCTGATTTATACATTAAATAAAAATAGAAAGAGCCAGTTGAATTTTAAACATTCTCCCCACATTCAGTAAGACTAGAAATTACAATGTCTATAGAATATTTCCTGCAAAAATGTTTAATGCATTGCATATACAATATAAAAAATATTTTAAAACCAGTCTGTGAGTTTATCAGACAAATACATGGCCCTAATTAAACCTTCTTAAATTGGCTTTTCATAGTGAAAAATAGTTTTGTTTTTAACCTTGCCCCATAAAGTGCAGTCCAAGATTAAACATAAGGAAAGAGCTGAGCTGCCATTAATTTCTGCAAGTTATTGCTCTTGGACAGGTCAATAAACTCACAGTGCACATAACAGCCTTCAGGAATCAAACCCGAGGGGTGAGGCAGGACAATCCCACCCCAGCCCTGGATCCTGACCAGATCCCAGGCCAGCTCTGAGAAGGCCAAATCTTCGGCTCATCTCCTTTTGGGCCAGTGAAGTGTGCTGGATTACAGCACCTTTGGAGAGGCGGGAGCAGGGCCATGTTATGACCCGGGCCCCAGATTCTACTGGACTGGCTGCCTGTGCCAGCCAGGGGTGCCAGCCTGCCAAGCTGCGGACAAAGCAGGGCACACCAGTGTTTCTAAACATCCAATCCACCTGCCCCCACTGAAGAGAGACACGTTTTTAAGAACAGCTTTCATGGAGCTGAAGCAGCAGTTCCATTATATGCACTAATGAGTCCATAAAGTCATACTAAAGTTTTGCCTACAATGTGATGCAGCTCTGAAGATATGTGAATCTAACATCCAAAAAGCAATGCCATTACATGTCTTTACTTAGTTGCAAAATACTTTGGTAGATACTTTTACTGCTTCTTTGGAGCATTATTTTTAACTGTAGATACTCCCCAGTCATACTTACTGATTTAACTTCGCAGGGATAATACTTGGCCTGATTAACCCCAGGGAACAAAGATATTTAGTATTTTTTCTTCCCGTTTATTACCCATCCCTGGCAAACAAAGCACAATAAATCAATTAAAATGTAATTTTAATAAGAGTATTCCCAGGTTTGGTTAGCTAAATCACATTTTTGCAATTAATGTGGCCTTTAAAAATGTTTTAGACCTTGCTCAAGATCATTTGCATATATCAAAATAAAACATTCTCATCCCAGTTTTATGGCACATCTCTGTTAGAAAAATATTTCAGTGAAACAATTTCAAAACAAAACCTTGTGGTTTAGCTCCCTAAACAACAGAGGTAGTTGCTATTTATTTTGGCTGTCTCCACCACCGCTCTGCATAATGAAAGTGCTTCCCAGCTCGCCTTGCAGAAACACAATTGCTGCACACTTCCTTCCTTGTGTGCTCCCCCTCCAGCACAGAAGTGAGCTCTGTGTGTCCCAAACACCCCAGCAGCTGGAAATTTCCTAGATTTTACCCCCCAAAACAAAGCAAAGTAGGAGAATGGATGCCCTGAGAGATGCAGGTGGGAGGGGAGAGAGCAGGCGGCTCCCCTCCTGAGCTGAAGGCTCTGACACTGGGTCGCTGTGCTCCACGTGGGTGCCTGCCCTTGGGCCAGGGGAGGCAGTAGGCAAGGCACAGGGTGCTGTGCTCATCAGCCCCTTGTTACACCTCCTCCAGAAGCTGGTCAGTCTCGATTTAACTAGGGCCAGCTAAATTTGGGATATCAGTTTAGGCTCTTAGTCGTGGAATGAGCACCAATAACTTTTCACAAGTGGCTCTGTCACCCATGAGGGTCTGTGCTCACACAGGAGCAGTATTTTTACTGCAGACATGCTCAAAGTCTGGAGCTGCAGGTGCAGCAGCCAGCAACATCAGTAAGTGCTTCCCCAGAGGCCCCAGCCCTTTTTGGTGCAGTTTATGCTCCCAGGGCAGGGGCGGGTGACTGCCTGACAGCCAGTCTTTGCCAGGGGGGAGGTGAGCCACAGCAGCTGCCTCAGGGAGCTCTAACTGAGTTTTCTGGAGAGACCAACACACTGACACATCACGTTATTGGCTCTGAGTTCAACGCCATCCCTGGGTGACCTGACAACATGGAAGTAGGTTAACAGAGCCACCTTAACACCAAGCTTGACTTGAGACACACACCACAAGGGAAGTCCTCCCTCAGAGTAAGGAGAAACTGTTTCTCCTCTTTAAGAAAAAACATATGAGATTAGGAAACCCTTTCCAAATCTGCTGGGCCCTTTATAGAGCTTCATACATCTACAGTCATACCATGTGAATAACAGCTTACTAGAACACTGGAGCTGAAGCCATCCAATCCTACAGCTTCAGCACAGGATAAATAAAACCAGCAGGTTAAATGTTTCCCTGCTACATTTAAGCAGCAGTAGCCTGGTTTTGGCACTGCTCCAGAGGGTTTATGCCTGCATGATCATAGTGGATATTTTACTCTTTAATGGTAACAGTGTTTTCATAGTATACATTCTTCTGAAATTAGAAAACAAACCACAGACTTTTAGAAAAGCTGACTCTGGGCCTTCCCTCATTCCTCTACTATCTATGGTCACTTTGCCATTGATGACAAAAAAAGGAGGACCAGAGCCTTTAGTTCCCTACTTTTAAGTGTTAATATATTTACAGAAGACTATACAAACAAGTGCCAAACAGCAATTACACATTATTAGAGCTACACGGTATTTATACATGTTGCTAAAACAATGCTGCTAAATGAAGAAGCTTTATTAGTTCAGAGTTTTTGGCTGCTGTTATTAAAAATATATTTACCTGAAAGGAAATACAAGTATTTCATTTTACAAATGATTTAAAATATAGCAGTAAGCAACATAAACTATTGCTTTTTATGTTTATACAATTTTTTTTTGGCATAACACTGCCATACAGTTACAGAATTATAAAATATCTCTTTATAGTGCATTACAAATCCAGAGACTGGTTACCACTCCTACCACATACATATGGTATTGGTACTACCAAACATGCACGGCATTCTGTAATTAAACACTGCAAAGGAACACAGAGAAGAGAGCAGGACCATTCATAAAAACTGACATAGAGCTGTTCCATTTTGCAAGTAAAAATTGTTGGGCTTTGGGATTTTTTTCTTTTTACTGCACTTTTTTCTTAGAATACATTTGAACAATGAAGTCTATGATATTTTCAAATTTTATCAGTACAAAACTACACTTAATCATCTGTTGCTGAAATCAAACTCCATAAAGGGCAAACAACCATGGAATACGTTAAAACACAGAAAAAAAAGAGCAACTAATGATTAGCAAACATGCTTCAGCAGATCCCAAAAATATAAGTGCTGTAACTTTTTTTACCGCAAACAATAATTTTCACGTGGTTAGCCACAGTAGTAAGTACATTCAGTATATTTCACAATAAACTTTAGTTGATGAATACGCCACTGAACTGGTAAGTGTGGTAGGATTAAAGAGCCACATTTCTAAGAAGAGACTTCTTTCAGAACAATTTGCCAATTCTCACATTTTTATCTTATAGCAAACAGCATAATGCTTTTGAAAATAAATATGGAAGTGATAACAGCATAAAGCCAGACGAGGTCTCTACTGAATTGATCTCTATAGCTTTTGAACTACATTTTAGGAGTCCATTACATACAGCATGTAATAAACCTATTCTTTAAAGTAAATTCTTGCTTTCACCAAAGGTCTTAAGTAAGTGTACTTAAAAACAAGGGCTGAAAAGGAAAAACAGCTTTCAGGAAAAGAAACAGTTCATAGGCAATACTGAGCACAAAGATGTTACAGAGACAATTTACACTCCCCTTGGAGAACTGCATCTAAATATCTGTTGGCAATGAATCTATGGTCTTGACCATAATGTGAATTGAGGGCGGTTTTATGTGCTTAGGCCTTTTTTGACCCATCCCTCATTTTCAGACTCTGATAGCCATCAAAAATACCTTTTGAGCAGTTACTCCAATTACAATTGGAACTGTGAACATGTATCAAAACAAATTACCAAAACATGGAATGATGAGTATGGTTCTCAGCAAACCTCAGAGAGGTATTTGTATCTTCTACATGATCACAATGTTAGATTCACTGATGCTGGTTGCTCCAAATCCAGAGGTGCCTCACTCATATGTGGGCTAGGAATAGGTTTTCCATTTGACTGATTTTGCTTTCACACCGGTAAGAAAAAAATAAATCAACCCTGTTCTGCAGTTGGAATCTGACTTTTAACTCTTAATTTATACTTTTAACACTAGTCTACAAAAGGATTTATGTGTAAAAATGTATTCAGAAGGGATAAGTAAGGTAGCATTGTCATCAACTTAGGGAGCTTCTGCCTAAGCAGACATCTTCTGCTTAAAAACAGAAGAAACATGGGACATTTTCTGCCTTAACAAGTATTTTGTCATTAGGATCTCCCATGGTGTCTAAAAACTGACTGCACATGGATTACTCTTCATCTTACAGTACTTTCAGCACTGTGTTCAAATGCGGTAGCTATTCTTGAATAAACAGATCTGAGACAAATAAGAGATCACCTTCTCCACACAAAACATTATTAAAACATGGAACTCACAGCCACAAGGGAGTGTGGAGGCTGAAACAAACCATGAGTTCAAAACCAAAAAATTCCTGGAGAAAAATGGAATCACTGTATAATTTCTTTCTTTCACACCATCTGTTACTGGCCACTGCTGGAGGCAGGACACAAGGCTAGAAACATCTCTGGTTCTGATCCACATGGGCAATTCTGAGGACAACATACATCACCAGCATGATACTGTCACACTTTTATTAATGGCAAAACTTGCTTCACATACTTGCGTCTTATTCATAAATACAGCTTTTGTCAAGGAAATTCAATATGATATGTTTCCTGAAAAAGTGTGGTGTAAAAAAATTACATTTTCACTTAAACATATATAACTTACTACGAATTGTGATCAGTACCATCACAACAGTCAGAAGAAGAAAGGTGTAAAAAAATCTCTCAATTACACAGATATACTTAACTTTTATTTAAAAACAAGCAAGAGCTGTTTTCCATTTAAATCCAGTAAACGTCACTCGTCTTGCCTCACTGGATCATCCATCAACATTATACAAAGCTTCTAAGGTCTGTAAACCTTCTGTTTAAAGTACAGATATATGCAACTGCAGATTATTAGAATTATCCTGGAATAGTTCAGGGAGGTTTACACTAGGTTATGTGAAATATTAACAATGATTATACAAATACCTAATACATTAGAGTGCTGCAATCTTAGAGCAGGAAACTGAGGAGCTGACCCATGCCAGGGAATAGCTCTCAAAGGAATATTGTACTTATTTTTAGCATCCTTCAGGATTTTATTCGAGCAACATGAACACAAAGACCTCAGACCTGCCCCTAGATATCTGCACACATTTAACTACTCTTCTGCTCGGAATGGTCTGTGCTGCACATCTCATGTACCCAAGCCTTCAGTCTCTGCACTAACACAGTATCAGGTGCCGAGGCACACTTGTGTCTGGCATAGTAGGGCACAGAGCTGTAACTAATCTTAAAGTGCTCCATTTTTGCATGATTTGTATGATCGCCTTCACTTGCATCTGTGTACTCAGTAACATTGTTTCAAGTTGCACATTCATATCCCCTTGCCATAAGATCCTTAAAATCAAATTCACAGGTACGTGCATGTACACACTACTCCCACTTAACAGCACCAGCGGCTACTCAGATGTACTTAGTAGGAAAGAGCCTTCCAATGGGAGGTTCTGTTCAATTAACATATGAACAGCTCATATTCTAGTCAAACACTGGGCCAAAATACACCACTGTAGTAAGTACACAGAAATCCCTGAATACTTAAGCATATAGCAAGACAAAAAGAAATTTTACAGTGAGCAAATGATTTGACTTTCTTTGCATACCCTCAGTTCCTGAAGTAATGGTTAAACAACTATGTACTGGCATTTTGAGAATACAATCATTTCAATACACACATATATACTGTATATATACTGTAAACCTGAAAACCAATACTTGGAAAATTCAAGCACAGGGTGCTTCTGGTTGCTAAGGCCTTGATTCTGTAACAAAAATGCATACAGTGCACCCACTTGATCCTCCCAAATCTCAATGGAATGCTAAGCTGTATGATTGCCCTGCAATAAATCCTTCTTTTCAGTACTTGAAAAATCAGAAGAAAAAATTCCTCTATGAAAAGAATGATAAACTGCCACATTTTACATAGAGCAGAATTTGTTAGTTAAAGCTGAAGTGTCCCATGGGAGTAATTCTGTTGATAAAGCTGTAAAACAAGGATTAGAGAGTGCAGGAGCCCACCTGACACAAAAACCCTCACTTACATAGTCCCCACAGTTCTTTGTAAGCAACTGATAGGCCACTACTTTTCTATGAAAACTGAGAGAAATATAGTGAGTTGCAGATTTAAAAAAAAAAAGATAAAAAACTGCAGAGTTAGTACAGGTGTAAGTACCAAAGTTCTTGACAGTATTTTCAGATATCCTGGCTCCTTAATGCAGACAGCTCTGTCAGATTAAAAGTGTTTTAAGTACTTAGTTACGAACGTCGAACCAGTAAGCGTGTGAGAGCTGTATCACAATAATGGAATACTGCAGAGAAACCTTCTGGATGCACATCCCAAGAACTTTGTTTAAGATCAGAGCAAGATTCCTCTTTTTCAGTAGACGAAGGATCTCCTGAGGTCATTGATGTTCAATCAAATTACAGTATAAATATAATAACGCCTCTGGCATCCCTTATTTCACTTCAGTACCCTGCATTTTCTATAAAGTGTTGAACATTAATACTAAAGTCCATAAATTGAAGGCTCCGTATAGCTACTTATGCTATAGTTATGTTCCTTATACACAGGGTATCAATTTTCCCTATGGTACTCAGGAAATAGCTATGTAAAAACAACTCGATGAAGTTTGCATGGTTAAGCACTCAAGACTGAAAAAGTCCTAGGCAGAAAATGAAGTGTCCTCCCTTTGTATACGTGGAGGGGCAGAGTCCTTAACTACACAGACCAGTTTTATCACAGCATTTCCTTCCCCTTCTGTTCTGAAGGTCAGAGGCAAACATGAACAAGGGGATCCCCGTTCAAGTCCAGGGAATTGTGAAAGGCTTCTCAGGATCTTCCTGGCCTTAAAAAGGTGATGGCTGGAATTCTTTGGGACATTTCTGCTCAGACAGACTTAATGCCTACTTGAATGATCTGGGTTACCCTAAAAAAAAAAATCCATGTATATAAGTTCCTTTCCTCACAAGTCAGCACAGAAGGAGAAATATATCTTCGGTCTTCCCTGCTTCTTTAGGATGGGAAGAGCCTAATCTTTGGGGACCAAGACCCCTAACCACCACTCTATTTGATCCCAAGAACCAGCGCTACCTGGGGAAAACAATGGATGATGCATTGCCATGATGTGCATTAGCAAAACAGAATACAAGACATTTTGTCTATGCTCTGAAACCCCTGAAAACGTCATCGTTTTGAGTTATAAGACTTGAATAAAGTCCTGTAGTATTCTGACACTCAAACTGTAGTCAGCCTCTTGCCTCGTAACATTTAATCAGAAATACATTAAAAGCAGTGGATAATACGTACACTTTTAAACAGAAAATACATACAAAAGTTTTAGAGTATTTTAGGACCGTAGGAAGTGGGAGTTGTACCTGCATTATTTTTTAGTTCATTTTCTTCACAATTAACTTGCTGGGTACTACCTTGTTTGACTTGAATGGCAGAAAATCAGAATCAGCTACTCAGGGAAAGCAGACAGTTCTTCAGTAGGAGCTGGGAAAGATCTCAACAGAGAAATTCCTATTTGTTGGGCTCCAGCCCGGCCAACAGATTGGCCTGCCTAAAGTTTCTGCTGATAATCAAAATAACATAAAAGGGTGAGAGACTGATGACAGAGAGCAAAGAGAGGAAATAGACAGCTGGAAAGAAGCATCAGGACTGCCTTTGTCTCTGAGACCAGCAACAGGTGACTCTGCATTGTGCAGACCCTAACAAAACTGGCCAAGAAACATCAAAGTTCAGGAAAGACCCAACTTGACATGCCTGGTGACCTTTTCTCTGATGGCTTTGCTGATTAGGCAGTGCTTTGTGGTGAAGACACTGCTTTTCAGCTGTCCAGAGGCTTTCCAGGTACTGAACCCAGCTGGGGGAGTTGTCTTATTACAGCTGATCAACAGAGAGCTCTCAAACTGAGATCAAATTTGAGTGATCAAAGAGATCCCTCCCCCCGGAATAGTTGTAACAAAGGAGTGAAGAGAAGGGAGAATTTAATGGGGACTAAAAGAAGTCCAAAGTGCAACTTCCCTTGTATCCAAAAGCTCAGGATACAGTTTCTTTGTAAGTTAAAACTTCTGTTCAATGCACAGTGATTCCCAGCTGGACAGGACATGATATATGCTATCCATGGTTAAGTGCCTCCAACAAAGATGCTAATCTAAAGTAAAAGATACTGTGCAAATACCACTATTAATCATGACCATAATTCCCCAGAGAATAACCACTAGGGTAAAAACTGTGTTCTTGAAATAATTTCTAGCAATTTCATAAATGGAAAACAAAACTTAAAGCAAACGTAAAACTTAAAAGAAACTTAAAAATTCTGATGTTCCAGGCCTTTTTAGTTGTTACACTTTAATTTTTTTTTAATACTGGATGAATTTAAAAAAGTAGATAAGCTTTTTTGTGCCATCTGTCTGGAAAAGATAATGAATTTCTCAGCTTTCAATATGCACAATTGTTTTAAAGAGACACACCTGGCTGACTGCTGATAAACTGAGGTTGAAAAAAACAAAATTCATTAACCTAACAGAAGCCTAATCTGATGCATTTGCAACAAGCATAGTCTCATGAACTTACACTAAATGGAAATTTCAACCAAAATGAAGGAGCAATGAATAATTTGCTTCATTCAACGTGAAACAAAGATTTTTTAAATCTCAGACTCATGGTTTGAGCTCATCCTTAGTTTTTGTGGTGGTCCCCCCTGAAAGTGTATCCTTATCAAGGTTATCTTGTAGATCTGCTGATGTGTCATCTGAAGAATTCTCAGTGTTACATAAATCCTTCTCTATAATGCCTGGGTGATTTCCACAGTCATTGTTCAGATTTTCATCATTTTTTTTGAAATGAGAAGCGTCCTCCTTTCTGTCTGAAGTATCATGAATTTCTTCTGATCTTGAAAGCTGACTGGTATCAGTGTCACTGTTCTTTTCACTGTTGTTCTGCCTAACAGCATCACAGTTCACTTCTTGTTCATCCTGATCATTTTCTTCCCCATTTTTTGTGAATTCTTCCTTTCTTTCTTCAGTTGTTTTACTGGCTGAGCTTCCACTTGCCAATGCATTCTTAGGCTCTTTTGGTTTCTTATGCTTAGAAATATGACTATTTGGAATAGAAACTGGAGATGCTGGCTTTTTATTTGCTTTGCTTCCCTCTGACTTCTGTTTTCTTGGGGGTCCCCAGATAAAATGCTCTGAGGGTGTATAATGTTGCTGGGCAAATCTCAGCAGTTTCCTCCTTTCTCTTCGGTCTCTAATAGTATACACAAAATATTCTAGAGCACTTTGCTTAATGTTGGGAATGGTATCTTCCACAAGAGCTTCATGCAGAATAAATTTTACCAGGGGAGATTTGAAACTCTCATATCCAAGTTCACCAAGACTTTTCAGAATTCGAGTGATTCTCAAGTAGTTATGTTGAGACCTTCAAAAGAAATGGGTAAAAAAATCCTATTGAATCAGAAAAAAACCCCACTTTACAAACACAGAACTGGAACTGCAATTTCTCAGTCCTTTTTATCACTTCAGGTATGTACTTCAGGCTTCCTGTGTTTTAATTTCTCAAAGTTGCTGAAGCTTACTAGCACCTCCTTTGCTAGGATGTTGTGAGTGAAAATTAGTCTTGTAAAAAGCACTGGGGGAGAGGGCTGAGAGAAAATAAAATCAAACATGTACTGATTTTGATTCCTTCTGCTGTATGAGAAGGGCAACAAAGCTGGTGAAGGGAATGGAACCCCTAAGTCCTATGAGGAGCAGCTAAAGATAATGGGGTTGTTTATTCTGGAGAAACAAAGGCTCAGGGGAGACCTTACTGCTCTCTACAACTGCCTGAAAGGAGATTGTGGCAAGGTGGGGGGG